>LR736885.1:6023-214312 GCA_902654985.2 Oryctes borbonicus | reverse complement strand
AAACTTGTGTGGTGCGGAGGGTGCCGATACTTATGTGTTGTTTACCATACTACGCCAGAGTCCCTGCTATCCTTGAAGATAGCAATGGCTAATTTAAATCATCCCGTACATTAATTAAATTACTACGTTCCGCTTGCTTTTAAATATCTGTATTTGTTAATGCTTGCTTCCTTGCTTAGATTAATAAAAACAGCATAGTTTTATATAGGTATTTATTAAAATATAAACAACACAAAGAACTTCTTTTATGAAAAAATTACACATTTAACAATTACACAATTACTAATAATATAATTAATAGGCAGTGTTACATCTTACAATCTAGACAATTGAGCCTGAATACCTCGTAAAATATCTACTAACTTATTCGTATTTGCCTTACTGTATAAGTTCGACAATAAGCTGGCAACAGTGTCTTGACACAATGCAATCAGTTTCCTCCTATAAAAAAAAAAAAAACAGATGGCATAAAAAAACCAGCAAAAAATCCAAATCAAACTTACTTCTCAACATTGGTGTACAGTTCATGCATTTCCACAAATGAGCCTATAACTACAATTAAAACTTCGAAGAAATGGAATTCGTGCTGTTCCGATGTCCAAAATCTGTCCGTTGCTGACATTACCATTAATCTAGGGCAGAAGAACTATGTTTAGGACAGTATTCAGGGGATGACTGATTAAAATTTACTCATTATATGCCCTTATCAAAGTTTCCGTTGGTATATCAATTGATACTAGGAATTTTGGCACGAGAGTTACCTCTGCTCTTAATTTGGCACTTACATGTTCCAGTTCCTTCACGATATATCCTGTAAAATGCAAGCAAATTAGGTATTAGGTATGTTTAAGATGGCCACGATGTTTCCATTTAAAGTACAGTACCCAACCAGTCTACAACCTTACTACTAAAAATATATGTCTAATCTGCTGCGTACACAGTAAACCGCTATTATATACGGTGGTCATCTACTAAAATATTTGACGTCCTCTTAAAAACCGCAGATTTTCTTATTGCCTTTACGATTATTATGCAATATATCCTCGCAGCCGCATGATTTACTGTGTGTTCATATAAAAAAACATATTAGTTACGAACGTCAAAGTGTAAACATGGAGTAAAACTACTGATTAGGTACTACACTATGGTAATAGTTGCGATATACCTAACGGGAAGCAGTTGCCGGAATATTTGTACAACCTGGAAAGTGTCCGCACTTTCGATAGTATCTGTGTCATTTTATCATCACCGGTTCCAATAGACCTTCTCACTTCTTCCTGTAATATATTCCTCCATATCGTTTCAACTAACTCATCATCTGAATATCCAGCACAGTCTATAATAGCTAATTTGCATTCCCATAAGTTGAATGGTTCAGCAAAGTTCTCATATAACTAAAACAGAATGCATCAATTTATTTGAGTTGATAGTTCTTGGAATTGAATGATTTTACCTGAGTAATTTCATATAAACCGGAATTTAAAGCATTTATTGCGTCCTCGGCGTTAGGGTGACTACCTTGCAGTCCTTTGATGGCCTCCAAGATTTGTTCTTGTACTTTAGCTATATCGATTTTATCTTCTAGTTCTCGCAGGAACACACCCAAGTAAGGGGCATAGCCTACTCTATCGCTTCTCATACACATAATGGAGCGTGCTAGATATGCTAAGCGATCTTGTAATGTTAAAGCGTTCCTACACAAGAGAAGACATGTTCAACATTTCATCTTTAATAGATGAATTAAAGTAATTATTGCCATTATAATCTCATAATTACTGCTTAAGAAGACGAAAGAAAAAAAGCTATAGCACTTACCCAGTCTGAGATGCTAAATTATTTAATACTTTCGCAGCTGATGCATGATTATTGTTGCTTTCATAATACTTCCATAATAAATCTAGAACTGTTACAGCATCCGTGCTTTCATGAGAAGCTTTTATCAAAAATGTTTCCAACGAGGTATTTTTAATTTTTATTATATCACCAGACATATTTTTACTAATCATCCATTCATAGACAGCTACATGCAGGAGTTCATCAGAATATTGTAAAATATTGTCGATAACATTACGTGTCTGCAAATAGAATGGATTGTATTTGTATTAACCTATATACAGGCGGTCCCAAAACTTACTGCGGATAACCTAACGCAAATTGATAATGTATAAGGCAATAATAATAGCGCACTGAAATAATAATGTAGTTTCTATACCACTTTGAAAGTTGTGTAATCGCTACAATAACGTCACGAAGTTTTGGGACAGCCTGTATAGTGTAGATGAGATCTGCAGCTCAACAATAAAAGTTTGATTGTTTGTTGTAAAAGCTAAGTTTTAATTTAAACAACTGAACGACTTGAAACTTACCAAGATGCTATTTTCATTCTGTTTGTTAACTCCCTGTAAGCTGTTGTTAGCACTTTGGCTTAAACTAGTTTGATTGTCTTGTGGCATTTGGAAACTGTCAAGCATATTTAGTATATTTTTATAAATATCCATTCTGTAAAGGGTAAGAAACAATTACTTTGATTGCGCAAGCGTTTTAGTATACCTTTTTGAATAAAATTGGTATCCATTTCTATCTCCTGTCTCATTCTTCTTGTAATAATGTAAAGCTATATTTTCCGGATCAATTTTTTTAGCACACAACACGCATAATTCAATCACCGCCTGATAGGCTTTTAACACGGTGAACTGTTGACAGATTTCGAATAAATTGATATTTGGTGCAACGGAAGAACATAATTCCAAAGCTGAACCTATTAGCTCATCTTTTTCATCGGGATTTTGAAGAGTTTTCGCAACTTTTAGAATTTCATTAGCCTGTCAACAGGAAAAAGATAAAAGTGCTATAACAACATATACATATACATTGCATACAATATTATTTTTAGAAAGTTAACTTTGTAGACACATCTAGACTGCTTGCATCTATATTCCAACAATATTTTGCAATGCACAGGGTGTCTCAAGAAAGCGTGCCATATTAGAGTTATCTCTTTTTTTTTTTAATTTGAATGCCTTGTATACGAATTAAATTTTGAGTTTTATATAAAAAATAATTTTACAGTGAGAAATCATTGTATTGGATATTTCATTTCATTTTTCATTCGCTTGTTGAAACAACCTGTACATTGTAAAATATTTTCATGAATGTAGAATCAAATAGTCTAATAGATGTGGTTATAAACCGAGGCGTTACTCGTCAATTTAGAGTAATACCTTTGAATAGGCTGCGTCTTCAACTTTGTATAGATCGGGACAGATATCTCTTAATTTAATACTAATCGAATCCACAGAGGCATTATCTCCAAGGTAACTTCCAATTAATTTCGTTATTAAAAGTGAACATAAATCTTTGCCATATAGTAACAAGTCTTGGAACGTACTGTTTTGTAAAATTTGTTTTTGCGAATCATGTAACTCATCAATTAATACATGAAATTGGTGTTCGCATAATATTTTCCACAATCCGATAACCTGACAGCAATGATTCACAAAAACCTTAAAAGCATCTAGTGAATGTTTCTCTTCCATTTGGGCATCTTGAAGAGTGTAGTTGGACATATTCATGTTAGTTTGGTCGATTATGGTATAAGCTGGCCTTCCAATGACGGAATTATTAGATCCTATTGATAATTGAGTGTTTTTATAGAAAAATAATCTCAGTGCATTCAAATGGCTTAACACCAGAACACAATCTGTGCTTGTTACAGTGCTGAGGAGCTGAAAAAAAAAACATTTATTCAAACTATAAAAAAAAATTAAATTAAATCACATACGAAAATTTTCTTGGCTGGCGTTACAGTTTTATCGACGCAAGGCAGGTGCCAAATTGGCCGTAAAATTCTTTCTAAATAGATATAAAGACCGTTGTGTTTGGAGGAATATTGGAAAGGCAAGTTTGAATCCAAATTTTGTATGTGTAGTAAGTTAGGCGATATCGGAGACGTCTGTTGAAGTGGAGATTGGGCAAATGAAAGACTTTGATTTGGTGATTGCGCTTGGTATGGATAATTTTGTTGAGATGGCACTGGCGTTGATACAATGTTGGGGTTAAAAACGGAACCACCTGAAACTAAAATGTAGCAAAAATTGAAGATACAATACATTTTTTCTGATTAATTTCAGAATTTTCTAAAAACAAAATAATCTAGTTTTTTTTTTTATCTTTTGTAAACGTTATTATTGTCAATTTACACATTTAAACTCCCAACAGAATAAATATAAGGAGCCATAAGAAATAAAGAGTTAAACAGAAAAAAATGCAGGATGCTTTTAGATTCGAAGAAAATAACCTGTGGATAAAATTATCGTTATTGTTCCAATTACTAACTTGTTTCTCTCATGGCAAACTATTGACGAAATTAATAATAGATCTCACAAATTCAATCTCAAAAATTGCCATAATAAGAAAATAGTTTTTGTTAGTATTTTTTCGTCTAGAATGTTGTCAAAAGTCGCATATCGTTAGCAATTGGAAATTATATAACGCCTGTATATTAGATCCTTGTTTGTTTAATCTAGATAGCAAAAATCACATCGATCTAATGTACTTCACGCTTTCTACAATTGCGGACTTCAAATTTAAGATTTAACGAGGATTCCAAACGTGCAAAAACATATAGTATATTTCATTAAAAAAAATGACTTTGGGTAGTCACGAAATTATGAGAATTGGCAACGTAGCGTTCGATTTAGCATCACTTGGGACTCGGAGAGTCGTATCACATGAAACATGTGATACGCCTTCAGTGCGAGTCTGAACTCGCCGTAGCGATTTTTTTCGTAAAACAGTTTTTTTAGCGCGTTCTAAGCATGAGTGGCATCAATTTCGAGAAACGGTGTGCTATCAGGTTTTGCTTCAGACGTGAGCACAGTGGAACAGAAACCTTTGAAAAACTTCAGAAGAGCTACGGAGATAGTATTTTATTAAGAGCTAAGGTGTTTCGGTGGTTTCAGGTACTTTCAGTAGGAAGAGTCAATTAAACCGTCAAGAACCGGCGAAATTGTCGACAGAATCCGGGATCTTGTGTCTGCAAATCGTCGGTTAACCATCGGAATGATCGGGGACGACCTGAATTTGACTCAGATTTTGAGCAATGAATTGGAGGCGAAAAATCTCCGCGGAAATGTTTTTAAAAAACTTTTCGCAAGATCAAAAGGATATCAGCAGGGAAATGTTCTTTGACTTCTTGGAATCGATTGAAAATAATCCCCATTTGTAGAACGTGTCATTACTGATAGCCAGTGTTGGGCGTTTGAGCATGACCCAGAAATCAAGTGCCAGAGCATGGAATAGCACACTTCAACCTCTCCAAGGCCCAAAAAGATTGGAAATCAAATGCATGCTGATTTCCTTTTTTGATAGCCAGGGAATTATCCACAAAGAGTTTGCGTCAAAACCAAATGGTCAATCAACACTTTTGGTTCTCGAAAAACTTTGAAAAGGGCTCGTGTCTGTGAGACCAAACAACAAGAACAACTGGGTGTTGTTAATAAGCGAGTTTTTAGCCATTAAAAACATTCCTGCGGCTCCGCAGCCTCCTTATTCGCCTGACTTTAGACCTTGTGACTTTTTCTCTCTTCCAGACATTGAAAAATCACCTCAATGAACGACATTTTGAGACACTCGAAAATATTCAAGCAGCTATAGCCGACTAACTAAAGGCTATTCAAATATTCGAGTTTCAACACTGCTAATGATTGTATTCGAAAAAAAAAAAGCAAAAACATCAGCGTTGTTACTTAATCCTCGTACAAGGTATTGTCCAATATACAACGACACTCTATTTTTCATATCCTTATATTAGCTGTAGCTGAAAGCGTAATCACGATTTATTTTTAACAAAAACAATTTCGTATGGAACATAACCAATAATTACTACATTACATTATATTATTAATGAGATAATATTTGATATAGGGAGTGCACTATTATACTGTTATATATTGCCATAACCCAACCTCAATTTATCCGTTAACATTAACAATTGCACAGAAATGTTACATGGTATGTTTATTAGCAGTCTTTGCAGTAACCATGACATACAAATTCAGAAACAAATGTAGAAACTAGTGTTTGACGTGTTGCACTAATTTCGCACTATGTGAACCTCTTTACTTACGTAAATTTGCTTGTGTTCCTTGCAAGGCCGGTACTACCTTCGGCTCCCCTCCGTATAAGAAAAATGCCCTCGTGGCATATTCTGACACCTCAGAATTTTGCGGATCATCCAAGCAAGCCAGGATTAAAGTGGTCGCGCATGCTTGATCACATTGTTGTAACGCGAAAAAGTTCTTCACTAAGTCCGTATCTTGTCCGCGACTCTCAACTAGCAATTGTCTCAATAAATCGACAGGTCTGAGTTTCAAAAATATATGAGCACCATGAGTTGTTAAAACTACGTATTTTCTGGGAGGTTGAACGTGTTGCGAAACAACGCAAGGTGGATCTGGCACATTCTTCTGTTTGGATAACAGAAGAGGGTAACGAACCTGGAAATGTAAGTCGAGGTAGTATTATCTTTGAAAACAAGTAATGATGTATAAAAAAATCGCTGTTTTCCTTTATGTTTTTCCGACGTAATTAAATTTTTGAAGGAATCGAGCCTGACATCTCTTATTTGCCGGACATGCGTGAAATTACTTCTTAATACTTAGATGCTATTAATAACTGCAAGTACATTATAATATCTCGACGGACATATATTCTTACGTGTCAAGTACATGAATAAAAAAATTAAGTAAGTGTTGTAATTGTTGAGTGTAGGCTTTCACGACCGTAATCCATAGTAGAAATGTCTTTCGGGTGATGTCGCGTAGTTAATATTTTACTTGACGTTTCGCTGACGATGCTGTCAGCTTCTTCAGAAGATTTCTAAAGACTGGTATTGTTGTCTCTTGCTCCTCGTTATATATCCCATTTCTGTTCTGCTTTGCTGATCCATCCATCCTGGATGGAGCAAGAGGCAACAACACCAGTCTTTAGAAATCTTTGAAGAAGCTGACAGCATGATCAGCGAAACGTCAAGAAGTAAAATATTCACTACGCAACATCACTCGAAAGACATTTCTACTTGGTTGTAATTACTCAGTTGACATTTTTGCAATTTCGTTGATGATGAAAGTTGCTAGTAAAGCTGCCACCAATGAGTGCTGCAACAATAGTATTACATTCGGGAAAAACGAACGTATCCGATATGGTGTCGGGTAGCTACAGAACAGCCTGAAGTGACCCGGGACTTCCCGCCAATTGCAGATATTCAAAAATGTGACGGATTTCTTTACACGTATTGTTGTATAATATTGTTTACACTTGTCTTGTCACGAGTTTGATATGCAAGCCAGATTGTACAGTAATTTTGGAATTTCCTTTATTTTATTACTTAGTAGGATATAATTGATATAGTTACAATTATAAATCACTAACATACCTCAGCCATTGCAAGAACAGGTCCATCCAAAGCAACTGAAGTATGTGCTTCCATTAGAATAGGACTAAAGGGAAACAAATCAGAACTAATACACCATAGGAGATCTTGGTCATTAATGTTTGACACCAATATCAAATTTCTATTCCTGTAGTATCCAGTATGGACATTCCTTGGTCTTGTTATTAGTGTTGCTGAATACCCTGGAGGTAATCTAACATGTAATAAAGTAAGTGTGTACGGTCTAACGCCTGGTTGTGTGTTGGAAACGCTAACACCGGTTATGTAGAAACGTATTCCGGTCTGCGTAATGGCCACTAAATAAATCTGAGATGATTCAGACAATTCCACAGCTGATATACTGACGATGGGTCGGAAATTTTGGCTATCTAAGGTTCTGCAATAAAGAAAAATATAATTTGTTTTAAAAGATGTTGCTAATGCTTATTAGTGTTTTTACTTCACTGTATTCATGGCTTGCTGAACTAGAGACTTCTGATTAATTCTATAGACCCTACTAAAGGATTTTCCATCTTGGCCCATGTCGTACATTTCTATAGATCCTTTATCGGAAAGAGTGTATAAAATATGGCGGGAGTTATCAATGGAAATTTGTACAATGCCTTCTTCTTCGACTAATGCTGCATTTAAAAATGATGGAATGAGGAAGGATAAGGTAGATGTTGAATGATTTATTTTCTTAAATCGTTTTCCAAACCAGCTACTCTCTGCCTGCAAATGACTAGGAGTTAAAAAACGAACGATCTGAAAGGATCAAAATTAATATACTGATAATTAAAATAAGATACCTGATAAGCAATTTCGTATAATGACCCACATTTTGTTCCTAGAAACAATCTCCCTAACTCAGACCCTATAATACAAGTAATAGTTGTCCCATCTGTTGGAATAGTAAAAACTGGATCTGCTACTAGCTGTATTTCAGCCAAAGGATCGTCAGTAGTGCCGTTAAAAGTAACGCCTAAAACTACGATATCAACAGCCGTAGTCAGTACTAGCAAATACTTTATAAATGTATGAAAGACACCAGGTTTAGGCAGTATGAGGCCAACACTTATAATGGTATCATTAAGACCATCAAAATACGCTACATCTCCTCCTTCTTCGTAAGTCCATAAATATATATCACTATCAATTGTTAACCACGCTCTGTTTATATCAGTGAATAATCCCATCATACAATGGCATTGCATATCTAATAAATTGTTAAGAATAAATTAAGATCAGATTTATATTAATAAAAAAAAACACATTAATCCCTTTCCTAAATCTAACATGAACACAGCTTATTATCGTCACATGCTTTGGATTAAAGGATACGTCTAAAATGTTCTGTTATTTCTGGTGGCAAAGGCACTTTATTCAATGTTTTAATTTGTGTTAGGTTTTTTGCACTTAATCCTGGGGTACTCAGTGCAGGATAGTCACGATCTGTTAATCCACTAGCAGTGGACATATTGTGCGTGCTAATATTCATTAATTCGGCTAAGTTGGGTGCTGCATTATCATCGGCAAAGCATTTCTCAATCTGTTGCGATACTAGATCTAAAGAATAAGTTGTATTTCTCGTCATATCTAACGTTTGATTCATTTTGTATAAAGTGGCGTTAAATATTCTAACCTAAAATATAGAAGATTTTCAATTGAAGCAATAATTACCACTTTACTCTTCAAGATTCTCATGAAATACGTTCATGTGTTTTAATTAAGTAAAAGGGAAAGTACTTACTGCTAAGTTTTGATTTACGTTTACTTCAATTTTTAAAAGTCATAACAGGATTTTAACCGCTAAAAGCTTTTACGATATGCGGCAGTGAAATTTGACGTAAATAGTGATAAAATCACAGGATTTAGATTTAAATTTTCAAGCGGCTCCATCTAGTATTTACGAAAGACAAGCATACAATTTTAAAATATTTTTCATATTATATTTCGAATTCATCGAAATCATTATTCATAAGAGTTTAATAACGTCCTATCCTTTCCTGCTAACCTATTTATGCATACGTATAGAATTACTGTTACTATAAAATTCTGTAATTAGAATGTTGCAAAAAGTATTAATTAACAGAATACATCTATATCTCTAGCCTTTCTTGCCATTCTTTTTTTAGTAATTGAAAGGAAAGTATTTAAAAATCAGTTTAAAAAGTGAATTTTTTTTTGCGTTTCTGAACAATACATCGATTGGTATTGGTGTATGTATACTAAAGTTACTGAAAGTAACCAACAATTTGTACAAGCGCTAAATTCAAAAACAAACCAGAACCTTAACTTGGGAATTCCTCGCAGCATGAATTAATGTTTAGAAATAAAAATTATGCTTTGGTAGAAATATAATTCTTTTGTATTATTATGTAACTATTCGATGGAATGTTCTCGAATTGTGACTTATTTTTTGAGACCTTATGTATACAGGGTCTCTCACGGTAGCTGTTCGTTAGACGTTTCCGTGGTTAGAAAGAACTTAGAATTCTGAATTTTTGGACTCCAGGGTTAGTCAAGATTCTCTTTCATTTTTAAATATTTTCAGGGTCGTACCAGCCACGGTTATACGGAATTCACTATTAACTTCCTTATTTTATATAGAACACACGATATATTTTCTCATTTTTGGATTCCTGGGAAAATTTCATCCATGTGGTTTCCCTATACCTATTTTCATTTGTTTCTGAGATATCTCGATTATTTTGAAAATTTTCGACTGGTGGTACGCGCTTCTGGGATAGGCGGAAGCACAAGAATGGTACTTTCGAAATCTGCATTGACATTTGATTTTTTGCATACAGATTGTCCAAAATTTGATGACTAATTACATAATTTTGAAAGTTAAAAAAGTTCGGTTTTTCGAATGTGACACTCTGTGTATTATTCGATGGTCGGATGCAGAATTTAATTCTGTATAGATGCCTTTCCCTACACCTACTTGCTTGTTATTCCATATTTTCTATTTTCGTGTGATTTTTGGCAGAAACCAAAATATCGTTTATTTTTTTGAAACAAAATGAACATGACTGAACACTTTAATTTAATTAATTCACTTTAATTAGAACAGTAAAACAAAATAGGAACTTAACAAAGTTTAAAACGTAATAGCAAATAAAAAACATAAAAACTTGGAATATGATAACAAGAAATAATAAATTAATGTAAACGAAATTATTACAATAATTATTCTATATTACCGCCATTTTGGTTCAAACACAGAATAACTCTGCCATGTACTCCTCGCGAAATAAACCTCCGAATACAGCGGACTTAGATTTGTAAAGGCATTGTGAACATGGTTCAATAATTCCTCACTACTATGTACAGCCCTAGAGTACATTAGTTCCTTTATACGGCCCTAGAGGTGAAAATTCAAGGGCGTCAAATCGGGTGATCTAATTACAAATTATAATTTATTATATAGATGTAACAAATTGGTACAGATTAGTAATAAATATGCTTGTGGATATTATATTCACTCCTATGCCTACCGGTGCAGTGGGCGCATTGTCCTCCCTTTTTCAAAAGGTCACGCACCGGCACTGATGATGAGCTCTGTATGTGTTAAGAAAAAGAAAAACGCCGTATGGATAAGGTTTAATAATTTATTTAAATGATCAAACAATCAATCTTAAAACTAGTTAATAATATATTAAAACACAGTATGTAATAATTATCTTTAAGCATAATATAAAACAGAGTCTCTATTTAAGATTACGTGAATATTATGTATATATATATATAAAACAATCCATTATCATCAATAATACATAAGAAACCAGATCTAAATCGGATACCTGAATTGCACCTACAAATTAGAAAAGACGAACTAAAATAAAATAATGTGAGAGACGAACATTTCTTAGTGATAATTTTAATGATAAAAAGAGTAGGGGAAAAGGTTATTTGAAAGTGTAACAATTGATAAACCGTGTTTATAAATATCATTAATTCTTTCTATAGATGTCGCAGTTTAAATTCGGTTTAACCCTCTGCAGATCATTCGTAGTAAATTATGAATATCATTGTATAGATTAAACAATCTAATGGTAATAGCTTAGTATAGCTTGTGTGCGGTAAGAAAGCTAACACTTAATAAAGAAAAAATGAAATGATAACTTGTAAACGCCATTCTCTATCTTATCCTACAGCAAAGTGTTAAACCAATAGAGATATTATTAAAAATCTCAAGTGACTAAGAGAATAACAAATGTCATTTGCTGATGTAGAAATATCTCATAGCTCTCTATTAGGTGAAACTTTTTGGTTTTCAAGTCTTCTCAAAAAGCCGATACTATGCCAGTTCAAGTAAAAGATCATCACGTATTACCCGAAAGACATTTGCACAGCAGACATCAGCCTTGAAAACCTAAATTCCACCGATGCGTCTATTTGGATCAAATTATTGAGGACTATTGCAAAATATGTAAATGCAGTACAATATACACGGAAGCATGGTATTATTTCTTGTTCAAAACGCAGTTGGAAGGAAAAGACTTTGTAAAAACAGTTTTTACATTTGCTTTTATATTGTAATATCGTATTAAAAGTATTAACATTATTAATTTCTTTAAAATAACATAAGATCAATATCTTTCAAACGATTAGTGGAAATTTATCAAAATTATCATAAACTACAGAGTATATATTCTGAATATATCATAGAATTAAAACGAATCGTTCTAAAACAAAAAACATAAGGGATCATATTTTTAATTTACAAGTTTCTACACCTCCTCCATTTTTCTTTTTTTTTTTCAAAAATTACGTACTTACAACAATTTGGCACTTTAAAATAGTAAAATGCTTTCTCTTTTTCTCTAATATAATGTACAGTATTATGGTACAGAATATTTATATAAATTAATCACAACATATAATAAAAATAAAGTGATATTTCAAATAAAACAACTATTTATAATAAACATTTAACAAAAAACTTCCCTTTTTTCTATCAACAAAATACATATTATAATTAAAAAAGAAGAGTTGTTTATTTCGTAACATTCAAATGTTATTTTATATGTAGTATTCAATATTTTCTATTCTTTATGTACAGGATGATTCAATGTGAAGATGACATCTTTTCATATACATATGTACAATATGTAAATATGATTTTTTTTTATAAAGGCAGTAAATGCAGTAAAACTAATTTTTATAATTGGAATATATTTCGATTAAAAAGCAAATAACCATTACGATAATAAATTTCAGTTAATTGTTCTGGGGTACGTTTTATTCTAAAAAATTTTAAGTTTTGTTTTATCTCACTTTGAATCACCTTATCTTTTTAAATATACAATTTAATGAGTATAAAACTGTATATTAAATATTAAGGCACATGTTATAGTTCATTTTATACAAGAGATAATGATGAAGTATTGTTGTATATCTTACAGATTTTGTTTAATACTTATATCTACGAAAAATTCATTCTGAACGACTAAAATAACGTCTGAGTTTTACAAAATTTTACAACGGTCGTGTGAAATTAGCCGGGAACATGCCCTTTTCGCCCGAAGTCTCTTTGATGCCCATTAACCAACCTTCCTCCTGCAACGAAGAAGAAAAACAAAAGATGACATTAAAGGAAAAGGGGACCTTTAAATTTTATGTAGAATTTTTAAAATTATGCGAAACATACCTGTTCTTCGGGGTCGTCATACTCTACAACTTGAATTATTTCTCCAACATCGAATGATAGCTCATCTACATCTTCACGATTATATTTGTAAGTTGCCTTTACTCTATATAGAACACCTGGTGGTAGATTATCTGTACTAGCACCTATTCAAACAACGTAATGTATTAAAATAAAAATCTCAAATTAAATAGCATTTTCAATTTTCTGAGAATTAATTAAATATATCATGTAATATTTCTATTTCATTTATTATTCCATTTGTCAGTATCTGACTAATAACAAAATTATATTTAGCAATAGAGAGTTTATTATACAGGATGTTTACTGTAAGGTTCATCAAACTATACAGGCTTGTTCTAATAATAATGTGTCCCAAAATCTTTTCTAAAAAAAAAATAGGGTGAATAGGTTGGCCACGCAAAATTGCGTTGTTGTAAATACTAACGGCAGTGTTGTAATCTAGAGAGGTAACCACTGACGGTTACAGCAGTATTCCTTGAATTAAGGTTTTGTAAGTTTTTGGTAATAGGAATTCAGAAATGACAAGAAATTGTTTAGAGATTCGTGCCTATGAGGCGAGATGACAAAGGCGCCATCTACGTACCTATATCAACACTTAGGCTAAAGGTTGTACGATAATAGAGCTTGTTGTTCGAACGCTTTCATAAAGATGTTGGCGGTGACAAGACACAAGAGTTGCCGATAAGAATTAGTGTAGTATTTTTTATCAGGATATTGGGAACTTTGGTAAATAAGGATTCAACAACAAAAGTAAACCACCAGGATCTACTGTCAATTCTTTCAATCGTCTGACGAAATGTTGGGAATTTTAGATGGGGAAAGTCTCTGCGTCCAGCGTAAAGTTTCAGAAGGTTAGAAAGGTACTTTGATAATTTGTAGTTAGGGTTACTGATAGTGCCGACAGTAGGATGCAAGGGAATATTTGGTTTGTGAATTTTTGGGAGACCTTAGAAGCAAAAGAATCACTATGGAGAAGTGACCGCTGGGTAATCGGTAGAGGTAGACGACGTTTTGATGGAATTAGTGATGGAACGCTCAATTTTAGAAGTTGGGTCACGTTTAATAAGTTGATAAGTGCCGTCTTGTAGTAAGGAAAGGACTTTTTGCTCACACTGTTCACTATCTAGGGATTACCGTAGCATTAGATTAGGACAACCGCTCCGGAACACATAGTCTCCAGTCAGTGTACAGTAATAATTCTAAAGATGTACCATAAGAATGTGGACGAAACGTCGATAGAAGCTACGAATGCCGAGGTTCCGGTATAGTGTTATTGAAAACTGCAGAAGCCTACGTACCAAATAACCTATTTTTCTCTTCCAAAATCAGTTTATAACGAAAGTTTCGCTATTTGTAGCGTGTGATCAAAAATGGTCATGTTCGATTTTGTTTATTTATTTGATAATTTTGTACTTTTTTACTTATATTGTTTAGTTTTTCTAAAACAAAAACTGTCTTTTTAAAGCTACTTGCAGAGATAAATTCAACAATTGTTACTGACAACTACAGATACAGCAATGAGTACGTTTGCTACTGACGCTTGTTGTAAATTTTTGTTTAAATATATATCTATCTGTACCATTTTAGTTTATTTTTTCTAACTAAAAAAACATTAGGTAATCTTTAAAATTTCAACGTTATAATCAACACCAAAGTACAAGCTTGTACAGTGTGACCAGAATTGCAGTAAACACGATATATAATGCACAGATCAAAATTCCTGGCATAAAAAAAAATCTACACAAAGAATAATATGGTGAAAAAACAAAATTTGTCATATTAGTAAAGTTAAGGGTTAAACAATAAACACTATAAACAGCAATAGCAGTATTAAAAGACACTCTAACTTACCGACCGGTATATCGTACAATTCCTCGACTGGTTTAGAGGTTTGGTTTGCATTACTATACGCGTGCGCCGTACTCTCGTCACCGCTATCTTGGGTTTTCGACGTAGGCGGGGCTGATGCAGCTCCGTTAACTGCCTCAACACGAGCTTCAACGTTATCGTTGGAAGGATTTGCGTCACTGTCGTGGGACGCTGAAACTGGGATTTCTGATGAGACGCGAGCGTCGGGCGTCGTCGTTTTCGTCGGCGTTACGACGGCTGGCGTCGACGCGACGGTCGTAGTTACCGGCGCTTGTTGCGAAGAAATGGCGCTAGTTGGCGTTACGGGAGTAGCCGGTTGTGTTACTGGCGTGGTGGGAGTAGAAGGTGGCGTGCTATCAGTGGATAACCGCGTCGCAGCGGGTTGTTTTGCGTTTTTAGGGGGTTCTGGGGGTTCGTTAGCGCTAGGCGAGGAGGAAATATCATCGGCTGCAAAATATAGGTTTAGTCAGGCACAACAACAACAACACAGAAACGAACAAAACCAAAATGGTAGTATTTTGTCAACGAAAAAGAAATCAAATACAAAAAGTGTTTCTAAAAATGGTGACTTAAAGATACCGACTATGAAGTAGTTGTGAGGCCATCGACAATTATTATGTAATTTCTTCTAAAACATTGAATTAAACAATTATGCTTTTTCTTATTATATTTATTGGCAAAAATAAATAAAGGAGTTAGTGCTTGCATGAAAACTTATAGAGGCCTTGTCAGATACGACGAATCTATAGATAGACTATAGATTTAACTGTACATACTTGTATACATTTTTTTTTAATAAAAAAATCATCCAAATGGTTTCGTTTATTTTCAAAGATTCTGATGGTGATAACCGGAATATTGATTAAATCTAAAGGATGATTAAAAATTGAGAAAATAGGAAATTGTGTCAAGAGTAGAATAGGA
The DNA here is from genome assembly GCA_902654985.2 of Oryctes borbonicus. Taxonomy (NCBI): domain Eukaryota; kingdom Metazoa; phylum Arthropoda; class Insecta; order Coleoptera; family Scarabaeidae; genus Oryctes; species Oryctes borbonicus. The sequence continues at coordinate 198,410 of LR736885.1, read as the reverse complement.
GCTTTTTAAGTGTATCTTAAAACTAACGAGTCCAAATTGTTTTAAATATCATTATAAGTTCAGGTGTAAAATTAGAATGTTATTATCATTATTTTTTTATATTCTTGTATTAATCAGGCTTAGTTATATGTAAATATGTTGGCTTACTGAACCATCTCACCTTCATCAGGGCACATTTGTGCGTACAAAAAATTTGTCAATTTGTAATAAAGGATTAAATTAATGCTTTTTCTATCTTTTGCCTGTCCATAGAATATCCAAGGATCAAAATTTTGCATTTTAAATTCTTCGTTTATAAGTATAGTTAGGTTCATCCACGGTATCACGCTTTTGCAAAAAATAAGCAAGCCTTCAATAAGTTTTTTCTAACACTAGTTAATTTCAATCTACTTAACAATCTCAAGATTTAAAAACCTTTTTTTGTTATAACTTTTCGCAAATATGGAATTTTAAAATGTTTTGAATATTTAAAAAATTTCGTGTTTTAGATAAGGTACACTAAGGTACCGCATCTTACAAAATATTTAATTAATTCAGAACATATGTCGCACGGTTGACAATTGCAATCCGTGAATATTCGAAACAATTGTTCCGATTAATTACATATTTTGTGTAGTGCGGAGTGTGCCGACACCTCAGTTTTTGCCAAAATTAGTTGTTAACTATTCCGCCTGATTTTCTATTATGTAGAGAAAGTAAAGTTTTAAGTTTTGCCATAATTTTAGCGAACGCATTCCGTATTCCATAAAATGTTTTTTTTTTTTCAATTTGATACCAACTTTATGGTGGTCATTGTATAAATTCTATCACAATTTGTCAAATTGTTTTGACCAAACCTCATATTTCTACATAAACGTATCACATTACCAGATAAGTTAAAATTGGAAATATAATTAATAAAAATCTATTTATAATATATGTTTTATACACATTGCCAGATGTCCTTATTAATAGTTATTGAACTAGCAATATCTACACAGATACCATTTCCAACCAATCGGCTTTTAAAGGAGTAGCCTACGTCGACGACTTCATATAGGGAACAGCAGAGCTATTAAGCTTTCTTTTTCTGCATTTGAATTGGTCACCTTTTTGCATACAGATGTGATTATATTTAGAGGAGACAATTGAGATATGTTGAATCATCGCCAGGTATAAGTTTATTTATAAGTTTCGAAAATAAAAGAAATACACACATACATATATACGTCGAGGCAATTTCAAGTAATTCGTTTATATGTAGCAGAAATAGAAACTGTAATAATTAGTATACTTCTCCGGTTGAGCAAGTCACCATTTTTATATACGAATAATAAGAAATTGTTTACTTCATATAGAATACTTGTTAATGCACAGAGTAAGCTTTTTTTATCTTTGTAGAGTTTTGTATTTCGGGCGAAAAAAGTTCAATAACTCGGAAAGTTGAATGAATTTTATAGAAAGTCGGTTCGACTTAAACAGAGAGGCATTTTTTGAAAGTGTGTAATACTTTTTGCTTTGAATGCCAATTTTAGATTTACGATATTATTACAAATGTTTAAATAAAAGGTAAATTTGGTTGCGTCGGCATTTTAATTAAAAAAATTGGCGATTTTATACATCTACTTCAAGGTAGGTCAAAATTTTGAACAAATATTTTTTGAAATAAATTTAGAATGCCGTAAATTACATAACTTTCATTTCTAGCAGTACAAAGGAATTCGGAACGTCGTTGGGGTACGGTGTTGTCATTCGTAGCGAAAATTTGCTAAAACAGCGAGTTTCTGATCATTTTGAAGCCTAGTGGATTAGCGATCTTTCTTGTAGCGATTTTCGATTTTGAAGATTTCTTATAACTAACAAAAAGTCAAAACTATCTTTCTCTTCAAAGAAAGAAATCAGCTTTCTCAAAAAACGGTGGATTTGTGAAGTGAATTAGAATTTCGAAAACATTTCTAAAATCTTTCTTGCTATCTTAGTCCGCATGGAAATGCGGATGTTAAAAGAACATTTTCTGATATGGCTGACATAGAAACACTTGAATTTTATGAATTAAATTTGATTTAAAGCAAATCAAAAGCTGTTGTTTAGATTATGAAGTGAAAACCATTTTGCAAAAATTAAAGATATCTATCAGAACGAAAAATTACATTCAGATTACGATCCTTCTTCTTGATCAAATTCTGGCTACGCCCATGCCACGTACAATGCATGTATGTGAAAACAGCATTCACTAAACCTGTTTTTGTATTCGTCATTGTACGACAAAATAGCGACTTATCAAATAAGCCAGCAGAGACTTATAAATCGAGATGAGCAAGGTAGGGGAAATTATTACTCTTTTGCAGCGACAGACTCGTGCTTATTCGACTCTTGAGAATGGGTTCGTGTTGCCTACCGGTTTCCCCGAGAGTCGACAAAACACGAGTCTGTCTAGTGGCCGCAAAATTCCCCTACCTTGCTCATCTCTACTTATGGATGAATCTTGTTGGGATATATTAACCACTTTAGTGGTAATGTTGTGATAATAACAAATTTGAGGTTATGTTATTATCAATTGTAATGTAATTGATTAGAAGATTACATCCAAAAAGTGAAGGTTATATTGTCAGTTATGTGCATAAATGCATAAATGTGGGACTCGTGAGTAAGCTTTTTTCAAGGTTGTACATCATGATAAGCAATTATTCCATGATGACTTGTGGTAAATACGTATAGAGGGTGTTCTCAAAGTTGAGGCATTTGCTTTAGAACTTGTAAAATGTCATTTTACCAAGAGTCGTTTATATAAATTCACGGATTATTTTTATTATTATTAAAAAAGTTGCAAAATAACAAAGGTATAAGAAACAATTGCGTTTTTATCGCCTATTTTGTAGTAAATTTGTGACTTGAGGTGCGTTATCATTTAAATACGTGGGATTTTCGAATCGACCGTCTTGGGCAATGCACGCAATCACTTGTGAAACATGCTAGTTGTGAAAAAATATATTGTGATATAAATTTAAGCATATGCAGTACATATATGGCAACAGAGCGCTAACACTGCTTGCCCGCTCGATCACAGTATGCCTTAGGGCCGTATCATTGCTTTGATAAATTTTAGGATAATGCATATCATTTGGACCTTTTTAAGTCTTGTTACAATGACAATGCTAGTATATATTGAAGTGGGCATTATTGCCATTAACACAATTAGTTTCTATCCTCAGAAGATTATGACACATAGTTACTGAATATTGTATGAGCTTGACTATAGTAACAGGTTAAAAATTGCAGAACTGATCTTTCATAATTCATTTTTATACACCTTGTATACCAGCTTAATTAATGGTGTATACACGCCTTTAAGTTAGAGTAATTGTCAATTACCTTTTTCGTTACCAGCGCTAGAAAAACAAATAAGTATGAAATATTTACGTTATTGATTTACAACGTTCCTGGTCAAAGCGGATCTAACATTTTCTTATTACTCGCTATGCATCGCGCAAAAAACACACTAATTCTTGTTAAAATGTTATTAGCAAACGTGAAACAACATCCTCTACAAATAGCTGCGTATTCGCAACGGAAGAAAAATATACTTACGTATGGAAGAACTGTTTTTGATCGGTGAGATGTTATTTATATGCGAAGTCGTGTTGATATTTCTTGGTAGACTTGTTCCGTTCGTTTTCTTTATGGTATATGACGATCTTTGGCTTTCGGTGGCCAATTTGTCGACGATATTTTCTAGTGCAGCAAATATCTGAATGGGAACAAGTTATTGAACGAACTATTTGCGGAAATGGAACTCATTTTTAGTTACCTTAGACGTTTCCGAATGAAAAACTTGTTCGGCATTAAAAAGCGTTTGGAGATTCGTCACTAAGAAGACTATCCTAGAATCGTATAGTGCCGGAAGTTCGTCGTGCAGTTCCGAGTTTAAGACTTCGTATGTCCTCTTAGCTTCCTCCAGTTGCTCCCTACCTTTAGCGATTTTTCCTTCGTCGCGTTTCTTCGCCATGTTTAATTGTAGTGCTTGAAAGCTATGCCTTTGACTATCGTAATCCACGAGCTTCCTACCTCTTTTATCGATTTTTTTCTATTTACACAGGAGCATTTTAAATTAAATGAGATAGAAGGAGAACAATACATACCCTCATTTCTGGAAATTGACTTTGATAGGTGTTGAGTGGAATACAAACTTGGTCCGTTAATTTATGATAAAAATCCTGCCACAAGCTATCTATGGATTGTGTCTGTACGTACAGGGAATCGTGACCTGACCATTGACTTTCGTACGTGTCGCCAACAGCTTCCAGAAGGGATTTTGAGGCCACTTGAACGGCTGAAAATAAAAATAATATTGAAATCTATGCACCACAAGATAGATCTAATTGAATTAAAATATTGTTACAAGCACTAAAACTATTGAATGAAACGGTAGCATTTTTAAACAATCGTCATATAGTGCTTAACAACACAGTTAAAATCTAACATTTCATTTTTTTTCGTCTTTTAATTTCAATTGGTTTCAGCAGTAGGATTGTAAAAACACAATTAAAAAAGTAGTCAAGGAAAAGCTGAAAAATTAGAATTAAGACAAACCCGCAAAAAAATCAGAGAAATGTGTTTTTTAGCGGTCGAATCCCTCTCAGTTCTCTCCGCAAATTTACACGATGTTTAAATATTATCTCTTGACACTACTCTTTAGAAAATAATTTGTAAGTATATTACATAGTCTCACCGATTATGCAAATTATTTTCGGCAAAAATATATACAGGGACGATCGGGTACCCTGTTATATATTTTTTGTCCGAAAATAATTTGCATAAACCTTCAGACTATGTAATACTTCAAATTATGTTCTAAAAAAATTGTATCTGTTGCAGTTTCTAAGATAACATTTAACAATCGTCCAAATTTGCGGAGGGGACTGTACCCCGAAATCGGGCGATTCAGCCGTCAAAAAAATTGTGTTGTTCTTACACCAAGGTACTCTTTCAGTTTCTAGAGTTTCGTAGAAATGTGAATTTTCGAGTTGCTGGTATTCCCTTATGTATGAACAGATGGTGTTTTGAGAGACTGAATCATTACTGATATTCTCCAATAATTCGTTTAAGTTCATTGGAGGTCGTCCGCCACAGAAAACTTTCTACATTAATTTCATTCTATTCTGAAAGCCTTACAGTGCAAGATACTACTATTGCAGTAATGCATCTTTTTGAATTTTAATATTTTTACGGGTTTATCAACGCCGGTTCTTCCATTGGTATTGGAATATTTCAAGCTTGCAGTTGCTCAATTTGGGACACAAAACAACATTATTTCTCAAGAATCACTTGTGATAAGTGAATGTTTGCATAGAAAAACGACAAACAAACTTGACAGTCTTAGTGGACTTTCAGATTAAAGCCTTTCTATTACATTATTTAAAAGTCCTTTTTTTTAATATAATCTTCACTTCGTAAGATCACAATGTCCTCGAATGGTGCCTTGCATTCTTGACCCAAAATAAGCGGCTACGAAAATACCTTACACCTATCAGCAATTCAATTAGGACCTCGTTACGCCAGATGTTGATTCGATACAATGGCTTATCCATAATCTATTCAGCTCCAAGTGCTAATAAGCACAAATTGTAACTGTTTGACACAGTCACGAGAACCCATGCACGTACATAATGTACAATTCCCTTGGCTGCATGCAAACCAAACATATCTGTCTGCATAATTATGCTTTAGCGTCAGATACTTAGTCACCACAAACCGCAGCTTGTACACCATTAAATCCTAAAATGCTAGCTTTCACCATACAAGCATAGCAAGTTGTAGACATATAACACAAGTCCCTATTTATTGTTAATATGCACGCGTTATGTAATTAAAAGTATTGTAATTTATGCAGAAGCCATTCAAAAATAACGGCATGGCCTTCGTTCTGTATTCATTAGATGTATGTATGCTTTCCTTAGCACCTAAATTCTGATCTAAGCGTAGGAAAATTATGTACATAGGAATGACGTTGATATTTTATTTTCGTCGATATCTAGATAAATTGTGTGACTCTAACATGAATATTATATTATACGCGTTACATACGCATATTCTCTATATTTATTGGTATGGTAATAACCTCCTGTACCTCCTAAATAGGATATCTCGAAGATCTTGTCTGGGAGAAATTATTTGTTTTTAATAAGGTCATAGTATATAAAGAAGTTGGGCACCATTTGTTTTATTTATTACTCAATTAGACTGCTTGCTAACATATGCGCGATTTAGGTTCTTTTACTATAAAATAACTAAGAACTAAAATAGGAATCCTGAAAACCGCTTAATTGTAAAAGTAGGCAAGCCAAATAGTCTCAGTTATCGAAGCTATGCTAAATATATTTGTAAGTATTTATTTGTCTGTTGGAATGTACTTAAATATACACATATAATTTTAAATGAATTACCTAGTAGTAGAAGGTTAACCTGTGTACCATGGTTATGCAAAACAATTATTTATACCAAATGCAATGCAATGCTAGTACTGGGAAATTTAAAGAGCTCTGGGAAGGCTGTAGGATTTTATTTTAATGTATTAATATAAGATTTCAAGCAAATTCCCGTTCCTTGGTTTTTAATGGAAAACCCACTTGATCTTTTGCACCTCAATATATAAATACTACTGCATGTTACTTTAGCCGTGACTCATTTACCTTGGACTCTAAATTACTGCAAATTGCATGTATTGGTGGTACTTATTATATATTTTATTTTTAATATGGGATTTAGATGCATTTAGGATTTCTTCCTTTTACGAAGCTTAATCGATGACAATGGATAAATGAGACAGATTAATTAAGAAGAACTTAGTTCTTCTTTCATTTAGTATTTTGTCTCTTCTTGTCTTGTCTTTAATCTTCCTTAAGAATCTCTAATGCATTTATTTTTGACCTGCGCGTCTCTATCAATGTCCATAATTCGCTATTGTATGATATCGCTGGTTTTCTTTACTACTTTGATTTTTATATTTTTATCAATTTCCCTTTTGCCCAAGAATGTCGTTTTCAATGTGTTGAATATTTTCCTCGATTTTTTCATTCTGTCGATTATTTCCTTGTCCAATTTTCTCAACAATCGCTCCCAAATGTGTATAATCATTAACTTGGTTTATCGTTTGTTCATCTAATTTAACATCATGTGTTTTGTTTTCTTTTAATATTATCGTCGTTTTTATCTTTTTTATGTTTATTTTCATATCGATTTTTTCTAATTCCCTATTTCTTACCAAGACTACTACTATAAAAGACTAATGTGCGACATACATATTTTCTCTATCAAGTTCTTATTACTTCCTGTGCATACCTTTATGTTTTTCTATATGGTACATAATTTTGTCTTTTACCCGACATTCTTGAATTGCAAATAATACATAAGTGGTTCCATAAATGTGGCGATGCATAAAATTGAAGGGTACCAGGTTTAGATTAACCTTCATCACCTTCAAATTACTTCTCTTGGAAGTGCAAATACCGATTCCAACGTCTCTGCCACGAATGCATTCTGGAAGTCCTGTTTTATTAACGCGTTCAGCTTTAATCTCCTCTATCGTATTAAATCTTGGCCCCTTCAACTTGATTTTCATAGTTTCTGCGCCATTTTCTGGATGCTTCCTTGACATATCCTTCCGTAGTCACCTTAGGACGTCACGATAGAGCTCTGCGTTAATTGTTTAACCTGGGGATACCAGCTCTTTGTGGTTAATCCCATTAGACTTGATGTTCTCAACTAACTTATGTTCAGTCGTTGAAATCAGTTATAAGTTTGTGTTTGACACATAAAATCGGCTATTGAAAAATACCAAACACAAGCAGATACGACAATGAAAAATTGTTCGCTAACAAAAAGCGTGCCCACAACTCACAAAAGCTGTAGGCAAGTTCATGTAGGGGCATTTGATTGTAATCGATTCTTCGATTGATTCTTCACAAATTCACGGTCTTTTTGTTCAATGTTGGGAAACAATCCAATAATGTTTGTTGACGGAGGAATATATTCTCGGTTAGTTTAAAAGCATTTGCAGAAAAGTCAATGGTATCCACTCTGGGCAATAATTTCGCAAAATATGCATATAAGGAAATCATTCAAATCAGAATTTAAAGAAATTTAAAGCCGAGGCTGATCTCGAAAACTCACCCAGATCAGTACAAATAGTAGTTAAAGTAGGGCATGGCCGGAACAACTAAGACGTCTAATCTTTTCCAGCATTTGATGTAATTTGTCTTGATAACGTATTTTATTAATATTAAATAGCAACATTCAATTATTTCTTAGATACTTTTTAGTTTACTTTGTTTTCTGGAATAAATACAAAGAACTCAAAGTAATAGAAGTATTTATTTACATTTAAACATGAAGCCAAAATATAAGCAAATTGTTTTTTCTGATAGAGTCAAGATCAGGCATGATTTGTATCTTCTTAGTCACGATAGAATTTTTCTTTTTCTTTTTTCACTATCGCACACTTATTCTTCAAATATTTTTTCTTTGTTTACAAAAATTCAGATATATTTTTCATTTTTCATTTACGAAATCTCAGTGGTGAGCAGATTAACTCGGACAGCCTATATTGAGGAAATGAGTCAAGAAGTAATATGTTTCTTTTGGCAGGCTATTATATGAATGAATCATTACATTATTACTCTATTCAATTTCTATTTCGACAAAATTCTTTCCAAGATTTCACGATTTCACATCCAATACGTATCGTTCGGCACTTACTTTTCCTGTAGTTCCTTAAAACAGGTAAGTGCGTCATCCACTTGATAGCGTTGAAACAACAAATACACCCTCTATACTGAGAAGATATAAATCAACGGATACTGGCTTTCGTTCAAGAAAAACATGACGTATTAGGTCCGACTGCAGCCAGACACATATTAAAAATTTAGGATTCGAATTTCCGGCAAAATCGTTTTCGTAACTTTGCTTATAGCGTTGCGAGTTTTGTGTTTCATCTGCGCCGGGTCCACTAATTTTAGCGTCGCCGTCGATATTGCCAAAATTTCGGCCAGATTTCGAACGGTGCAGGTTACAAAACGATTTCTACATATTTTCGAAGTCATTTGCATTGAATTTATTCTATTTTTAAAAATTTGGTTTCGGATTCTTTTAAATAGAAATAAGGAATCAAAATGATTACTAAACTATGTAGCTATTAATAATATGCGGAAGTCCGCAGATAAAAAATTGATAATACACGCTACCTAATGTATTGGAGTGATTTTATCGTAATACACTATCGCTCAAAAGTTTAAGTTTAGGTATAAATTATGGATATTGAACAAATAAGTTAGGAAAGTGTTTCTTTAGATGGGTTGCAGCTGACTATGGATTACATGACCGTTTCTTTTCTGTACTTTTGCCAATTTTCTGATTCGCATTAAAAAATGACTCATAAACTAGAGCAAATGAACTGGAAATAAAACTTTGGAAGATAGTGCTCTCATTTGCAACTGTCAGAGCGACGCCTTTTTGACTCTTTTTTCCATACTGTAGCAGCTTATACAGGGTGTTACAAAATTCGTGGGTACGAACTATAAGATGACGTTAAGCATCAAAAACTGAAACGGATACTCCTTTATCATTTTTTAATCAGATGAATATTTAATTTAAAAAATGAAAAATAAGACATATAAACATTCCTAATATTAGACAACAGAAAACGCATAACACGAAACATTTTGTAACAGTTACTAAAGAAGTCTTCTGATAGCAGCTAACCATCATCATCTAAATATTCAAAGATCATCATTCAAAGGATACGGCTCAAAACTACTCAAATTGTAAGTATTACGATATGTTGATGACTCTTGGTTGTTGTCGAATAATAACGCAGGTCAAGCAGAGCGATTGTAAACGACGCTATTAGCTAGGCGTCGTTTGTCAAATGCTAATGTCTTTAGATGGATTTCTTTTCAGCAAATGTGTAACAATACAACTACGTTGAAATGCTGGCCGACCTCGTTTACGTGATGATACGTCATTGATGATCCTTTAAGAAGTATTCACATGCATATATTTAAGTCATCCAAGATTCAACAGTTTTGCATGTAGAAAAATATGCTTGTTTATTTTAAGAAAAAGTAGAGACATGGCAGTTATATTTTAAAAATATTCAACAATTATCCCCCTCAGCTGTTTCTACAAATGACATTCTCCAAATCCTAATATTTTATTTGTTAACATAACCTACGAGGTGGAAATGAGCTTCGCTGGAAAAGAAAAAATTCTGCAATATTTCTGACTAAGATGTGTACAGCGATGCCTCTGGTCTGGAGGCCTTAACTCTTCAGTTAATTGATTTTGAAGCGCGTGCAGAGATTGTTGAGATTGACGACGAATTGAGGTTCTGGGATTTTTGCCAACGTATTCACGTACTTTAGCGATATTTACATTAGATCGAGTACTACGTGGGTGCACTGGCACCTTTAACTCAAAAACCAACTCGGAAAAGCCAAATTTTCGAATAAGATTGCGAACCGCGTTATCACATGGCACATGGATACGATCAACAGTTAAACGAAGTATATGAACAGTTTTCACACAAGGTTGGAGATTTTTGTAGTTTGCCCAATTCTGGCAGGTTCTTCTGTCGTAAAACGATCTGGAATTAAACTGTCGCTTCTTCAGATGATATGAAGTTCCTGAAGTACCCGATGGAGCACCCTTTACTTAATCGCAATCTTTACCTGATATCTAATAAACTCGTACTATCTGCTTAGTTCTTGGGGGTTTCCTACAGGGAAATTAAGCAAACGATGTACCAAGAACTTAATTGTGGAACGCTTATGTTCTCACATTCCTGTAAGTTGAATTTATTAGCTTTTACATATGCCTATGAGACATAGTTTGCTTAATTTTAATCTATATGAAATATATCATGTAAAGGTTGTGGTCAAGTTTCTATTGGACAGAAAAAGATCAATCAGATTTAGGTACAAAGAGCATCTGGTTCGTTTTAAATTGAAAAGGTTTCACCAAACTCCCCTCTACATTTGTTGAATAGAATTATAAAGTTGACAATATAAATATATTTAAACAAAAGTAAAGAGGAATGTACAATTTTAGTTTAGTTTCTTAGTTCAGGTTTATTGCTGATGACAATATAGCTATCAAAATGTGCACTTAGAGATAGTGAACTGTAAAAGTGAAGTGTTTCAGTGTCGCAGTATTCGAATACGTAATTTAGTGCATAATAATTACTTTGCTTGCATTATCATCCAAATAACATAACTCAATTAAAGAATCTTATAATAAGGAGGTCGATAAACTTTTGGAGGGCTGTGTATTTATAAGTAAATATGTGTCATTATGCCGTACAAGTATCGACGTTTCTATTAATGCTCATGAAGGATTATATACGGCAGTAATCCTAATGTACAGTTAATTGCAATTAAATATCTATTTCTCAATAAGGTAATGACTCAAGCGGTCACTGACTGGTATTAACCACACACCGTATATAATTCTGTGGGATGTATTAGGGCGCTTGCCTACATAGTTTCATACGGTTGCCTAAGCGAAATAATGTAAAGATAAGCATTATTGCCAAAGATGGATAAAAATGACTTGCGTATTTGAGTACAATTATAAAAAATTATTTTTATTACCAACGATGTAAACACAATAGAAAATCAATGTCATAGTTTTACGTTAAGTCATGCTACTTAGTAGCAAATCTCATAAAATATTTTGCTGCAAAAACCCATGCAAATTGATTTATCTAAAAAAGATAACATTACAATTATTAGAATCTTGCACGAAATTAAATCCTATATGATCAGAACTTTATTTTTAGTATTAGTACATATGTTTCGTCACTGAATGGGAAGTTTCAATTTATTATCATTTACGGCAATAATTTAAAGATGGATAAAGAGACCTGAAAGATGATCCAGAGAAGACAAAAAACCTTATACACAGATGACAATTGCATAATTTTCAAACGTTTGATTATAAACGAATGGCATTTTTCAGACGTCTTTGTTAATTTATATGCGACCTAGAAGTTCTGCAAAGTTTTAATTCGTTAGATGCAGAAAGTGCTTTTCGATGATCAATCGAATAAGTGATCCACTTGAATGTCCTATCCGATACCAACAGGATGAGAAATCTTTCATTGAAAGCCGGAAATGAAACTTGGATTTATGAATTCACCCCAACCCAGCTTTATCAGATCGAAAAAATTCAAAACCCAGCCATCTGCCAGCAAAACCATGGCCATCGTACTGTAAGCCTTACCGCTGTGCGAATTCCGTAGATCGCGGCCTAATTATTAACAGTAAGAAACTCTAAAAAAAAATTACTGGTATGGTTGTGCGAAGGAGTTCGGCCTTGCACGATAGCGCAAGTTCCCACACGTCGAATCAAACCAAACTGGTTAGCACAGAGAAATTGGACAGTTTTGAAACATCTTCCACGTAGTCCGGATTTAACACACTCGAATTTTAATTTATTCGGACCATTAGAAAGAAAATTTTGGCGGGAAAGCGCGTTGCGCATCACGAGGCAAGACACCGTTGAGGACCATGTCAAGCAAATTTACAAGCAACAGTATTGAAAAAGGATATGTAAACTAGCGTCACGGTGGGATAAATGTCTCTATGCCTAATTATGGAATGTTTACAATATAATGGGACGTACTGTTCAGTTTAAACAATTTAGAACAAATTCAAAATCCGCATAAATTATAAAAAACAGCCAAATTAACCTTGGATACGAGTGATAATGGCACATGTCTAGATAAACGAGGATCGCAGAAAATGCAATTTAAACAACAGAGCAGAAGAAATTCTGCGTGAAAAGAAGAACGGTTGGAAAAATCCAGGCAATCCAGAGAAGAGAGAGGAAATAATTGGTAATACATTTCTGAAGGAGCTAACGACTGATCATGTCGTTAGTGCGTCAAACACGACGGGATGCGTCAATTACATATCATTTATCGCTAAAAGCAGTTTTAGTATCAGTCTTTATTTAGTGTAATCAAAATTACAATACTCACTTCATACATACACTTTCGATTTTTATTATATTTTGTGTTACGAATGGGAATTGTAAATGCAATTGGAATACATTTCAGCTACTATCGCATAGATAACATATCCTTCTTCTAAATTCTCTTTCCTAACCTGTGAAACACCAAATTTCAAAATCGTAGGTCAGTAACATCTTAGCGATACTTTGCTGGTTTTTAATCCAACAATTAATCTACATCTCGCTAGTGGCTCGGAAGAATCAATTAAATTGGAATTATATTTTATTATGAATAATTCTACTATTAAAAGTCTCTAAAATTGAAGCAACTGAAAGAACCTTAATAGCACCACAAGCCGTTAACTTACCCACACAACCACACGCATGGAAAATAATCGCCCTGTATATGTTTGCATTTAATAAAATAGATTAATGGAACTCCTACAAGCCTTTGTCAAATATGTGCAGATCTTTAAACCCGTTTACCTATTCGATGCAGTTTTCTACACATCATCCGAGATCCAAAAGTTCACCAGCTTAGCAGATAAAATAAAATATATAAACCGTAGTATTAATAATAAATCCATCTCAAAAATATTAACCAAATTTAATTCTTTCCACGGAAAAATATAAATTAACAAACACATAGAAGTTAACTTATTCTTACTATTTCTTTTTTATTTTCGGAAATTTTACATACAAACAATGTAAAATTAGCATTAAATTCGACAAACCATGTATGCATGAAAATATAAGAAACAACCTTGGTAAAATCTAAAAAACACAAGCATAAATATAAGGAATATGTTAAGTACTTCGCTTTAGTAGATTGCAATTATCAATAAAAGTAGTATTAGCTATTTTCGTATTATAGCAATCACTGTGTTTGTAATTTCGCGTGTCAAGGTATTTGTTGTGCCCGTCATGTATGGTTTACGATCCGTTTTAATGACATTCAAAGGCTTGGCCGTGTAATCGTCTAATATGAAGTCAGAAACAAATTAGAAAGAAAACGCCTTTCGCAAAACAATTATAACTTCAACGTATGTTGTCATAAAAATAGCGACTTAAAATATCTTCTTCGATTTATCCTAATACTATCATAGAATAGGTTAATTTTATGTCTACTTAGTAAGATGTGTAGTGCAAGATTAAATATTTACAACACAGAAATTTTTATTCATTTTATCGCTAATAGATGTTCCGTTGTCCAATTACGTTAATATTTAACAAATTTTTGCTTAAAACCGGGTATTTTAATTGCTGAAACTCGGTATTCTGCATATGATTTCCAACTACTCAAGATTAGACTTCTTAAATGTGAAATGAATGATCTCCATAAGAGGGTAGGTTTTATCCAACTAACCTACTATTTTATTATTTATTATTATTGCGTAAAGAGGCGTCAACTTCTGCCTACCGGAATGGCTTTGTGACACATGGTCATTGTTATATACACTCCCCGACAAAAACTTAGACGCGGTAAGATGTTTTACGGGTTTTAAGGGTTACGACATTTCTTTGCGCAACTAGCAAGATATCTAATTAAGTTTTTATTCATAAAAGTAAAATAAACTTAAAAATATCTCCTCCAGTAATATATGAACTAAATAATAAATTATTACTCCAATGTTTAAACAATTTCTGCGACAAAAATTTAGACGCTCTGTTGCAAATGTAAAACAAAAATAAACAAATGAGTGATCAGTAATACGTAGATCCTCCATTGTTCTTAATCACTTCCAATAGTCTCTTATTAATAGATTTATATAAATTTAACACATAATTTTGAGGGATATTCAGCCATTCAGTCACTATTGAAGTTTTCAGTTCCTGTACCGTGAAATATTGACGGCTTCCGCCATAAACGCGACGTGCCAATTCACCCCACATGTTTCGATAATGTTTAAGTCTGGTGACCGTGCCGGCCACTGTAAAGTTTTAATCTTTTTCTCTTTAAACCATTCAGTAATGGTTTCTGCTTTATGAATTGGCGCGTTATCTTGCTGAAAAACAAAATTGAGCCCGGCCCATTGGTTTCCAAAACGTAGAAGATTGTCACGCAATCAGGCTTTATACGTCACAGATGTCATTTTATTTGTGCAAAACACTATCCCACTTTTATCGCGAAATCCAATCGCTGCCCATATCATCACAAATTCACCCCCTAATTGTCTGGTCATTTTCACTTTTGGTTCCTTTCTCAGATCATGATAATAATGCGAGTACCCATCTGGTCCTTCCAAATTACAACGTTTCTCATCGGAAAATATAACTTTTTCCCATTGTTTCTTCCAGGATACGTGTTCTTCAGTAAATCTCAACCTCGCTTCTTTGTGTTTCGCCGAAAGTGGCGGTTTTCTCAACATGTTCTTCCGTGATATTACCGGTGACGCCGTTAAAATCCTTTGAACATTACGCACGTGCGTTTATACCCCCGCCTGTTCTGCAATAACTCTCGCCGACGCAGAAGAATTGGATGCACACCGCAATACCATGCGTTTATCCCGCTCACTTACAGCTTTGGGTCGCCCCTGGCCTTTTGGTTTGCCGTAATTTTCCGGATCTTTTAAGAAATTTCTAACGCAATGATCGCTTCTTCGTAACCGACGAGCAATTTCCTTCTTACTAACACCATCCTGGTGCCAGGCTAGAACTTTACCCCTTTCTATCAAGGATAATTGCTTTTTTCTACCCATATTGCAAACACTTTATAAAATATAGTTTCTCGTGGTGAAATGTGTACACTTTACCAGCACAACCGCTGCATATAAAGAGAAGTATCAAATTAAAACATTTTTGCTTATATTAATGTCATAAATGCACAGGGTCTAAATATTTGTCGCATTTAAAATTCCTATTGTGATCTGGGAAAATCTCAATTACCTCTCATAAAGCAATAAATACCCAGAAATATCTATAAATGGACTATTTACATAACCCTCATTTACATTTTATATAATGTCTATAAACTTTGTTTCGTAAATAAAAACGATACCGCGTCTATCTTTTTGTCGGGTAGTGTATTTTGAACCTGGCGCCAACAGCACAAGCTACATAAATTTGCAACTCTAGCATCTCTTACTCTAGTACATGCTGCTGGTTGTCACTAAGCGAAACTCAGCTTTGTCGGTTCGATTTGATAGCTTTAGGTTTTCATACTATCTCTTTTATACAGTTTTACCTTTGCTGGAGAGCTAAAACAAGTAATTATACTTAAAATATACTTGTTGGCCGCAAAACATGCATTTTGAATAATTTTAATGCACGCGGGAACACTCCCGGTAATTGGTGGTTACATTTATGGGAAACTCAAGAAAAAACTGGACATAACCAAACTTATGAGATGAAATAATGTACAAAAAAAAGAAGGCTTGTTTGCTGTTTCAACTCTTGTGTGCCAGTTATGACCATTTACATTTTGTACTTTCCCATTGTTAATGTAGTGTTAAATTAATTGTAAGTATATTAATTAAATTATATAATACAGAATTGTTTCAATTACAAAGATCTTGGTATGATTTTGTGCCATTATTATATCCCTACGCTTCTAGGAAAACATATCGCAAAATTATCCCGCATGGCGGAGTGTTTGTGACGAGAGGTTCGCTGTTTTTTTCAATTAGTATTTGAAGATTATGTTTGAGAAAGCCATCAGTATCTTAAAGAAGTGTGGAGAAATAACGATTATTGGTCAAGTTTCTTTCCATATTTAAGCTGATAAGACAAATATTCAAAAGTCACCCCGGAACGGTATAAAGATCACTAGAATAATTCTTTAATCATAAAATCATTTCTGGCTGCTGTCCACCAAATGCACAATAACAATATATGTAAGAAAGTGCTTTAATATACACAGCGGGCAAATATAAACCGAGCTAAAGCAATGGGGATAATTAATTCCCTAAATTCATTCAGACTATGTCGAATGTAATAATGACATATGTCACGTCTGGTCACGTACCAGTTACTTTCTTACTTAGGTGATAAAATAGAACTTCCTCACCTCAAACGAAAGATTCAACTTTCTAACTGACTGCGAAAACAATCTTTTTATGGTATGGCGCCAGTTGGCGGTAACTAATGAAACGAATGTTTAGAAATCGAGTACAATATTCACTTTTCGTCGCAATTAACAATAGGTCAATGAAATATTTTCCGAATAAATGGGAAGACGGCTGAATTTGTTATCATCTGACAATTCATATAGAATCCGTCTACTTCCACGTCTTCTCTAGCTGGTTTGCAATTTCTAAGAATGTTGTACTTGAATTTGCCTCTACAACTTGTTGAATATCCTTGTCGTTAATGATCTTCACTAGAACGTGTTTCATTGATAAAGCTGAAATCTCCTCTAAAGTTTATTGAACCACTTCTGTGCTGTTCGATTATGTACAGCCGAATGCGGGACATATTTCTTGTGTCTCCCCTGCAACTTTCGTGCCGGGTTTGTACCCATAAACAAGTTGGAATTAAAGCTTTATTCGTTGACTTTTTAAATTATTTTAAAATATGAATAAAATTAAGGACTTAAAAAATATTTATAACAATGTCAATGTGATATATGCAAAAACGCCACGAACTTATTTGGTCACCTAATATTTCTTTTTTTGGCCTGATGCAATTCTAGTACAGGAAATGCATAGATGACAAATGACAAAAACCTCTATATATTTGAAAAACAGATGTGCACGTGGGAAGTACACTGCAAAAAAACACACTGTAAGATTACATAGCTTATATAATAATATATTCACATAATATTACATCTCTGACTTCAAAGCTGTAAATTTGCATAACATACGATATATTTTTTCCCATAATTTCTGATGTAACAAATCAGCAGTTATGTCACCCAAATAATTTGTTTTTCCAATATGTTTTTAAACAGTTTCCTTGCATTTTCTAACTAGGAATCTTTACCATGCAGTTTTTCATTCCTATGTGATATATTTGTAGGATTTTACAGTGCTGCTTTAAACTAAATGCACACCGAATATTTTAGTAAAGTACTAAATTGTACGTCTTCCCACAGTTACGCTGAAGAAATTGATGTTCACTGCATTTTTCAATATGTAAAAACTTACTAAACTTCAAGGAGATTACGAAGTACTTAATTAAGAATAATCCTAATGACGAAGTATAATAATTTCCTGGGCGCGTGAATGGGTGTACTGGCGAATTATAATAGCTCTCATATATGATGCTCCTATTTTTCTCAGTGTAGAATGAATCAATAGGCAATTAGCTATAAATTTATTTACGATAAGGTATCTATTACAATAATTTAGTGATTAATCATCAGAGATCTAACAAAATTTGTAATGTTCAAATTGTGAATATTATTTCTCTAATTGAAAGATAGATACTGTTTCGGCAGTTTAAAAACGTAAATTACAAATACTAATGTTTTCCTACTGCCAACTACGTAATTTAATCATTACTGCGCTGATTGGAGGCACGTAACTGTGATTTACGGATTATTTACTTTCGCCGCATTTGATAGCGGGCGTAAGTAAATTTTACTTTCCTAGGAATTAAGTAATGATACATTAATGTAGCAAAAAGTGTCAATACGTAACAGGAATCGACAATTTTGACAACTGTGGAAGCATGTAAGCAAATTTTTCGAAATTTTGAGACGGTAAGAAAAGTATGTGACACGCAGTCGGTAGGTGCTTCTATTGATGGAATAATAAAAAACATCAACATTTCACATTTACGTACCCCCCCCCCCCCCCCCCCCCTATCTACGTGATAAACTCCGCGTTCTTTTGAATAACGGAACTGACCGCGGTCTTGAAATTAATTTCTAATACTACAACGCTTGAATTTGCTTTGAAATTCCAAGTGTACCAAAATCAAGCTCTTGTAAAACTAAGGAATGATGTTATTCTTGCTAAAATAATGTTAGAGCAGAATTGTCTGTTTAAACAAGGAATTTTCTTAATAACGAGAAGTATTTTAAGTTTATTATACAATAAAATAGTATCCAATGGAATGTTCTCCATCAGTTTGATTTTGATATAAAAAACCTGTTGTGGTGCTATTGCTTGCGCCAGTTTTTAAAATGAATAACTGAAAAATCTGAGCTGATTAATTTAAAACGTTCACAGAAGCAGAAATTCTAACTTCTGCTTCTCTTGCCATGCAAATTTAGTACCCTTTTTGAGTAGTTGCTAGAAGTTTAGACATTTCTCAGGGAATTTTGAAATTTCATTGTAGTAGGTAGAAAACTTGTCAGCTTCTCACCATTGCATGGCAATTAGGAAGGCATGCATAGCTTTTAGATGATCTTTCCTCGACGAAGATGCCTTGTTCGTTGATGATTTAAAGAATTCACACTTTTTCAAGTTCGACTTATCCAATCTGGAGATAATTTAAATGAGATGATGATAAGGAGATTGTTCGTCCTTCGGAACGTTATGGTCTTCCTTGGCAATCTTCATCAAGATTCGAGCATCTGGGCAAAATAGGATTGAATTGTATTCTTTTTGACAATAACGACACGATTGATGTACGTATAAGATGTTTTTGACCGTTCGATGAATCTTTTTCTTAGTATGAAATGTTTCCGGTATTGGATATGTTTTACAGAAGAATGGCTCATACTCGTCGACTTTGAATGATGCACATATTTTTGATCTGCTACCACAGGAGTGTTATCAACTAATTTAACATATTTTGTATAGTTGCTCTGTAAACGTTTCAAACCTTTTCCAGTACTGCAAGTAAATAAGTAATAACAGTTGCCTAGCTGCAACAGACAAGTAAACACCTTACACGAAAAACACTTTAAGCGTGGTATTTTATCGAATTAAACCAACATTTATATATAAACTTAATTACATGTATAATGAATATATCGCGTGCATTTACTTTTTCGCATTTTATTAATACTACGCATAATTAAATGCAAATTCCGCAAGCGTTTTCTATTGAAGGTGAAATAATTTTCATATAACTCATACTCAACTCGTTATAAGTATTATCATCGTTAAATAAATCAATTTTCTCGTTTTCTGCAAGATTACCCATTACGGTAAGCTTCACATAACTCTCGCGTGCAGAAACATTACCCTTGAATTGACGGGAGTATACAATTCATGCGAAAGTCATATAAGTTGATTGGTTTTGATACAATGGTAATTTATATCTCTTAAGTGAGTAAGCAGCTTTAAAAGAATATGACAGAAATCAACAATTTAGAACAGTAACGTGATTTTTTAAATCTATTTTACTACTAATTATGTATACAATTATTCGGTTTTATGGTATTTTTATTGATGATATATTTATGCACTTTTAGTTTTTTGTATTTTTTAATTTTGCGACGACCTTAACTACAGAAAAAATATCGTATTAGATGTTAAAATAAGAAAACTTAAGACCTTTTTAAGAAGTTAATTTTGGAAAGTTTAGGAAATGAAGATTAATTTTGCCTAAATGCCAAGGGAGGTCTATTCAACTAATAAGCAAAGAATGTAAATATTTGATAAGAGTAGTGCTTCTTCTGGTACAAAGAGTACAAAGGTCGAAGGTAGCCAATAAGAGACTAGATTGGTAACAGTGCAGGGGATAAGATCCTTCAAGAGCAGACTTGCATATTCAAGACAAGAACGAATTAAGGAAAAAATAGTGTGTAAGTTGTGAAAGTCACAGCAATTGGAGTACATAAAACCATATAATTAATAATAATAATTAATATAATAACCATATAATTTGAGGCAGTCTCGTGTAGAATATTTTAACTTCTACTTGAGTGAACCCAATGTGAGAAGTATATCTGACGTCATACGCGCAAAAGTACTATTTTTGTCGGGCAAGTCTATTATTACACGGCATTTGAAAAATAGGAGTGGAATGATATCAGCTGAGATTTCAGTACCAGGCCAAGCTTCAGTTGTTCAGTCGTTTTTCTAAGCTGGTATCGTTTCGTTTTTTAAGGTACAGAGGAGTTTCCCGTTCTTCACTGCATCCTCTACGAACTGGTTCAGTCGCGAGTTCCATTTTGTCTAGATGCTTGTTTAATAGACAATGACCAGTTGTGATGCATACAATCTAACATCAGGTTTACTCACGGCCAGCATTTCCTCCGATTTTTCTTTTCAGGATCCTACCAAGTAAGCCTTCGAATGCACATTTCCTGGTTCTTCTCTCCAATGTTTTTCATGCTACTGATGCCGCTGCCTTTTAATCTTAGCCATTTCCCAGGAGATCCCAAGAGAGCGCTCGAGGTCACCGGGAGTGTCCCGTAGTATGTCGGTATGCTAGCTTTTCCATACCAGTTTTAGTTTAGTCTTTCCTCCGAGTATATTCAGTAACTGAGTACATTCCTCTGCCACAACTGATATTGCTTCGAACGCACTAAGTGTTTAAAGCTGCTTAGCTGTCGGTTACTATAAAGATCCTCCTTTTTCCGACCAAGGTTTCCAACAGTTCCGTTTTCTAAGGCTGGCAGAAATGCCTCCTTTCAATCAGCGATCCAAGTAAAACGTGGTATTGTAAGTGCATCCGACGAAACAGATTCTTCTATACGTTAAATTGTGAAAAAAAAAACAAAGTTCAATAGAACGACCGTAAGTGACATAACACCACGTCCAGCGACATGAAGAAATTGATAATTTACAAGTCGGGTCGCGGCTAGATGCATCACGAGTAATATCCCGAGGAGGTGATAAGCGTACTAAATTATTAAGTAAACGAAACCGAAGGCTAATAGCATCTCAAATTAGAGTTTTTCTATTAGTATTACGTGAATGATGTACTTCTCTAGGGAAAAAAATGCAATTACATGTTTACCAGGCTTTCTGAAATGCTTCAATATTTTCATCCCGTAATTAGAGACGCAACGTAAAACTCTACATTCACTTCAAGAGTTCTTGACATATTTTCTATCCTATCACAAAGCTGGTACTTATACGTATTTGTGCAAACCTCTTAACTTTCATATTATGACCAAAAATGAATTCTGTAGCTTGTAAATTATAAGCGATGAAAAATGAAAAGGCTACGTTTCTAATCAAATAACTTAAGCAACGAATCTCCGATCAATTAAAAAGTTGAACCAGTGTGTTGATGCCAAATCATATAGATTTCATCACCTGATAAGGATCAACGTTAACGGACTTGCGACTTGCAGCTCACAGATGCGATATTTTTAAAACCACATGCACGCTGGCCACTAAACTCAAGAGGATATCTCGTACGCAGATGATAGTAGTTCTTCCTGTATTCAAGAGGTACTTATCAGAGCAGATACTAATGAAAAGCGTCCACTTAATGTTCGACATAAAAAATGTGTAGTGGATTTTTATCGCCTCCTTTAAGAATTATGAAAAACACAGCAATTCCCATTTATCCCAATCCAATCAAATTTTATTGGAAGAGCCAAGAAAACTGTTGTTCCATAATATGCAACAACTTGCCTCGTTCCGCGGCATTCCAATAAAATTAATTAATTATTACGTCATTATTGCTGCTATTAGTAAATAGTCATTAATTAGGGTAGATTTCAGTTTTCTATGAAAGTTTTACAAAATTAGATACGTACCATATATGTGAATTGTGCATTTTAAAGTTTTTTAGATACATTTTTTGGCAGGCAAGATATAGAATCCGGAGTATAATACGCTATCATATTTAATTATGTTACCAGCAATTTTTCATTTTATATTTCAACAGCTTAAAATAAACTATTAAAAGAAATGCCAAAAGTGATAAAAGTAACATTTTTATTATGTAGTTAATGTTTGGTGTTAGAAGTGTAAATATCAACATTTAAAAAGATATAAATTAATGAAATATGAAACTTAAGGATAATAGTCGCTAGATCCAAGGATTGGAAATAAGACTTCCGGTTTAACCAGAAATGATTTTTTAACATTTTTATTTCAAATGAAATATCCTGTATATTTTTAAGAATTTCAATATAGATCTTCTTTAGGAGCCCAGTGATATCAAGCTTAGTATAATTTTATTAAATAATTATAACTAAACCTGTTATATTAGAATTAGATCCTAATAGAAAAGGAAATTAGATGTCATCGCTTTAATTCCATTACATTAAATCTTCTGGACGTTTAAATATCGGAAATGGCTTCAATTGACAGAAAGAGCGAAGACAAATTTTGGTGATTGGTTTTAATGATCGTACACTCTTGAAAAAATACATGTTTGGTAGATTATGGTTAATTTTTCATTCATGGTACATCCCACTAAAAATTTTTGGGGAAAATTTCTATACCATCTCGGACAGTTGTGTCACTTTGAAACGAAGAATTTTCTAAAGTTCCGAAAATCTGAAGTTTCACCATTATGTACCTTCAACAATTACCAGCATACTACCGTCCATTTCACGGGTCATGAAGGCCCACGTTTCTTTCAACATAAGTAGAGCTGGCATTGCTGCGCGTCGCACTGGAATTGTAGTAAGAATATGGGTACCCACAAACGGATGGCCGACGAGAGAAGGGAATAGTACCTATAGTTATAGCACTGTGCCCGGTACAATAATACAACGTAAATAATAAAATAAACAATAAAAACATTGTAAAACACGTACCTTCTTAGCAGCTGTTATAAAATGATATATCTCAAATCGAATCAGTTATAATTGTTGTAACTAGTTTTTAACAGCTAAATAAAACTAACTGCAGGCTCATGTATCGCTGATCGGCGGTTGCCGCTAATATTAACTTCGCCCGTTAAGCATCTTGATACGTACAAACTTAGTACAACGGATCCAGTCCAGCCGGTCATTGCGGAATACCAGCTCTAAACGTAAGTTTTATGTTTAAGATAAAAAAAAAATGCAGTTAGGTTTATTATTGAATTCAAATAGAAGCCAAAATAAAATCGTCATTTTCTACCTCAGTATACTTATCTAGTACTCACTACGTAGAACACAACCTTCTCCTGACTTATCAAAAGAGCGCTGTGTTATTTCGAATAAAAAAGTTAACATAATCTATCTGGTTCAAATGGATCCACACTTTTGCCTAACCCTGTAATATTAAAAGTGTTCATAACAAAAGATCTTTTTTTTTTTAATCCAGCCGCTACTGGCCATGAAAATTAGCGAAAATAAATATGATTAAGGTTTAGCGTACATGATAAGATAACGGCTAAAAAAACAAAACGGCTCTAATAAGCATTTATATTAGGTAGTTAAGCTGCGGTATGTAAATGCAAGATAATATTAACACCTACATCCATACCTACATGTAAATAAGAATTCGCATGTTCTACATCCAAGAATTTTATTTGGTATTCGTTTAGATAAGATTAAGGTCCACTGTTAAAATTACGTAGAATATACGAAAATGAAACAATTTAAAGCAGATAATAATTAAAGCAACTAATAATAAACAAGAAGAAAATATGGTCGCCGCCTTATTTTGCTGCAGTTATTTTGTCCTTATTTTTAGATATAATTGAAGGTAAGTGCTGAATAACGCGTATTTATTTAATTAGTGGGGCTTTTTATTGCGCAATTATTATTTAATTAACAACTATTTTAATTTACCTCCGCGTTAAAAGCTCGCACGCAAGTTGATGGTGCACTCACTTTCCCTCTTGGGATGTTCATTAATAAACCTCTTGTTGCTATGATGCGATGATATTCATGTTAGAGTAAGGTGAGAATTCCCATTTGTTTGACTAATTGAATGGTATGGCATTTGTAATTTCGTTTGCGATAAGTTTATTTACAATTAATGCTGTTTTATTTTTTTTTTTGTCTTGGGTATAGGTGTACCAAGAAGATGTAATATGATGCTTAATATTTTTTTTTAAGTATTGCTCATTGAAGTTTCAAATCCAAATAAATGAAAATAAATCTTAACACTTCTAAATTATGCACATATAACTCACTTTCTTTTCTGTTTTATAGTAGGTACGTTTATAATGATTTTGTAAAGAAAGGAAAATCAAACTCAATTTAACCTTTTTTTAATAACTCATATCAATTAGATTGTTTCTCCACTGTAGAGTGATTTTTCGGTTGTTGATCGGCATTCGTTCTGGTCCTATGTTTCGAAGGTGTCCTCGAAGAATTCGGGGTGTTACTAATCTTATATTTATCCGCTCAGCGGAAATTCTCCATAATTTATAAAGTTCACCGGTGTTAGCGTGTAGCGGAAGTATATATTTGTTCGGTGGGATTGGTTAGTCTGTTCTTCACATTGTGTTGTACAGTGTGGCGATGTTCTTGCCTTGGAAGGTCGCAGGTAACGCCGGCAATGTACGGCAGAAAAGCTTCTGTTTTTCGTTGTTGTGGATTTAAATCATTTTAAAAGCTTTGGTCGTCATCCCGACAGCTGGCTTCTGTTTATTAAGATTGAATTTCCTATTGATGAAGTCAACAGACTGAATCATACCATATATAACCGTCATTATTTTATTATCATCACAACAGAAGGGACGGGCTTCCCTCTTCTCGTTTTGTCTGCATGATTTCATCCGGTCTGTGTGCTTTATAATTAACCTTCTCTACTTTTCTCAGAAGTCTCTACAAGAGATCACAAGACGGTGAAATGAAGCAAGCAGGATTTGGTTAGTATGTGGTTTTTCGAGGGTTATACTCAATGTCTGTTGCCAAGTTCATCTTGTTGACTTCATCAATAGGAAACTCAACTTTAAAAAACTGAAGCTTAACTTAATATTTTTGGATGGAATATCCAACTTTTTGTTCGATTTTTGGAATATGCAACACATTTGTGATAACTTTCCTTATAACTGCTACTAACCTGTCTGGTTTACTTGTCCAAAAAATAATTTTTATAAATTTGAAACGGATATGGTAGGGCCAACTGCTAAACAGCTCCATATGGAGAAATTAAGAAACAATGATATACGAAAAAGAAATAAAGAAAAGTTTACGTTGTTGTAAACTTCCGCGGTTGTTCTTTCTTTTGAAGAACTTATGTTTCCGTGTTGAAACCGCCTCGCAATTGCATGAGTCTGCCGACGTTTCGCTCTCAGTTGCATAGAGTTTTTTGTGGGCTGTTACATGCTAGAAGCTACCGAAATCTATAAACATTCCAACAATTTCAATAGAGATAATGGTTACATGTTACATTTTCAGCGATAACTTCGCCTACCAGCATTGTATCCATACCCCGAGCGACCACAATCATTCTTCTCACAGCAACGACACAATATGCAGCAGCCCAGAAGAAGCTCCATGCAATCGACAGTAAAACGTCGGCAGACTTGTGCAATTATGACGGGGTTTCAACTCGGAAACCTAAATTCTTCAAAAGAAAGTAGAGAAAAGGTTTAGAAAAGAGATTGAGAATAGAACAAAGAGTATGGTCGAGGAATGGGAAAAGGTGGAGAGTATTAAAGAAAGTGCTGAGAAGATAATCACGTGAAAACAATATAAGAGGGATACATGGTGAGACAAAAAATATAGAAGTGCTAGAAAAGTGAAACGTCTTGGGGATTAAAGCATTAGACACGCAAAAGGAGGTGAACAAGGTAGCATATATAGAATAAAGAAGAAAAGCTAAAAGTATATGGAGAATGAAGAAAAAAAACAGTAATGGACAAAAAATGAAGGAGTTGGAAGAGCACTACAAATTTCTACAGAGAAACAAAAAAGCAAAAGAAGAATTGATGGCAGTTATAAGGAAAGTTATCACAAATGTGTTCCGGAATCCAAAAATCGAATGAAAACTCTATTAAAGAAATTAGGTGATTATGGATTTAATTTTTAAAAATCACAAAATATGTGCCCTTACTGTACAATTATAACAATTTTCAAAATTTTAAAATGTTCATTCGTTGGCGAGATATCGCCTTATCCCATTCTGAAGAAGCTGACAGCACGTTCAGGGAAATGTTATGTAAATTTGCGCAACAAACATTACATAATACGAAAGACGCCGCTTCGGTGGAAAACAATACACTCATCTCTTTTTCTTGCTGATTTAACTCTTTTGATATAAAATTTACTTAGGGTAATTCTTTTGGTTGTATATTAGGGGAGATAGTCATTTTTATCCATCAATTTACTTTATCAATTAATTCTATTAATTCCTGAATGATTTATAATAGCAATGAAAAATAATTTGCAATAAATACAGATAATTCACATTACTTTATTATGTATTGATTATTAGAAATGCTATTACGTTTAGAAAGAATGGATTTTTAAATAGACCGGGCTTAATCCTGACCTACTCGATTAAGTAAATCCAATTAGCGAGAATTATCCTACGCGAGTCTGTTCTTGATATACATTACATAGGCCAATTTTACCGTTTTATCATTATGCATATTAAAAGCAATCGATCTGAGCAACGTGAGCATGTTTTAAATCGCAAAATGCAAATTTTCTGACCTATCAGAGGAAAATGCTAAAAAAGGAGAAGAAATTAAACGGTAAATGCCGAGCTTGCATAATTTAATAAGCACCTCGTCAGTAGGGGAGAATTTATCGCAACCGATCGCAACTAAACAGCATTCTGTCGTGTCGTTGCCTTCAAATTCGCATCGGTTTCACATACTCATATACTCTATGGGCAGGTAAAATATTGCTTAACATGCGGTAGAACGCGGTTTTCCTGATTATGCAAATCATATTTCGCATATTATTTACTAGAAGTTGCAACACTCACATTAACGTATCACATTTACTACTATTGAAAACCATATCTTTATAAAGGTGTTACACATATTTATGATCATTTTTTTTTTTGTAAAAATGTAATGAGAAAGAATCTTAAATAAACTCCTGTTCAATTGAAGTGAAACTAATAAAAATTCGGTAAAAATTAATTTAAAAAAATAACTTCGTCGACAGTTGCGATTCCTCGTCCTGTCATAACATTGGATGAACTTGCGACAATAATGAGAAAGAATTCCAGAAAGGATTTATCAGTACGCTCATAGAAAGCACACTTCGGTGTGTCACAAGCCCTACAAAATGTAATAATTATTATTATTCAATTAATGGTTCTAAATTGCTTTAAAAATATATATTTTGTTATATTTCAGCCATTTTTTTTTGTTTTTTCTTTTTTGGAAAAAAAAAATGATTTTCACTAACTTTTATCAGTGGACCACTTCAACTGAAGTATATTTGAATTGGAAGAATTAAGAAGTGCTGGTACTGGAAAACACGTATCTATTGATATCTACAATTTCACAGTTTAACTTAATCTTAAAAATCTCACGATACTACCTACCAAATAGCTCAATATACATACGGCAGTCATTTACATACAGAGTATCTCTACAAATAACGAAATCATTGCTTTGAAATTTAGGTGGGCAATATTACAAATAATAGTCTATTTTCTAAAAATCATTGCATCCTTGATTAAATCTAAAACGGACGTGATTTCCTATTTCAAGTATATTTGTGGAACGTTTGAAAGATAAATTCAACGATACACAGCGTATTTACCTAGTACGTGGGAGGAAGATAATATCCTTCCTGAGCAATTTAAAGACAAAGTTTTTAAATAAAAAGTATTCGGGGATGAGTTCTACACAACATAAAATTATGTACAAGTATACACAATGTTCAGTTTTCGCTTCACAGAAAAAAGAATTGTTTGAATGAAAGAAATATATTTTTTGGCGTTATTTTATTAAGTGAAAACACTATTTCCTTGATATAAGTAAACGTGAAGATATTAATTTGACATCTGGTGCAAAAAAAAAATATTTCTTCAAGTCAAGAAAATGTCTCTTGATTGCATTACGACGAACCAAGTGTATTTTCTCAGGACGGCAGGTGTTTGTATCTCTTAGCACTAGATGACACCAGAAGATACGCCTGGCTCATTGTTTTTGAAGGAGTGATATAAGCCAAGAGGCAATACCGATGTGGGTAGCGATACGCTCGCAACCGCGTTCATAGCGCTAGATAGGCAGAAGCATGTCCGCTGGTTAGCACTCTCTCTCCTCACATTGCTTTTGCTATTAGGAATTCCACCAATACGATGAGCAGCTACATTAGTAGAATTTTTTTTGTTACGTATTTAGGTAACCAGTTCTAAGTTGTAATTGCTGTCATAATCAAAGCATTGTGACTATTTCTTTGGATAAGAATGTGACGTTTTCTTCATTTAAAAGTTTAATTTCTTAAAGTGAAAGAATTAAATTTGTTGTTTTAACGATTTCATTGCCATCAATTTCTTTGGTTCAAACATATCAATTTTGTTACTTCTTGTGTGACTTATGCTTTTTTGAATTAGAAGAAAAAAAAGATATCTTTGGTAGAAAGCAATATTTCTTTGTTCGTATTGAAAAATATTATTTCTTTTACTCAATGTAGACTTCTTCCTTGAATCAACAAATCCTTTTTCTCGGTGGACAAACGATACAAGTTTGGCTTTTGAAATGAAATATCCTGTACACTATTATTAGATTGGGTCAACTTTCTTCAATATTCCATCTGTTTGAGATTTTTTGTGAAATCCTGGTGTTTTTTTTTTAACGTCCGACATCTTAAACGTCGTACGCGCAAGAGTAGTGATTTAAATTTTATTTGATTGAGTATTTCTTGGAGTTAAAATTAAGTGCATAAAATAAATTTTGCAAATTAGTTTTAATGAATACCTTTAGAAAAAATAGTTTATGGTATTTCGTCACAGCACTCTATGCATTTTAGCAGATCACTTATCTGTATAGCTTCATATTTAATTTACTAAAGAACAGGTTCTCTATCAGACTATGGAAAATATACATGGTGTTCGATTAAAAAATGACAAATGACATAAATCAAACATAGCAGCGATTTCGAAAACAAGAATTGACAAGGTAAGCTTTATCTTACTTAAGCTAATGACACATGAACATTGTAACATTTCGTTTACAGAACTTTTTTCAATATAAATTGCTACTCATTAAACACTTATTAATAACCAACTACATATTTAATTTTTATTCAATATTTATTTTACTTTAAAGCAAAGCATAAATAATTTGTTGAGTATATGACCTGGCATATGTTTTAGCTTTATTTTTTCGTCAAGAATGCGCAGATACAGATCTGGCAAGTTACTGAGGTCACATTAAAATTCATTGCCGAAAATGAGACTAAATCTATTCACGCAGATATTTTTTTGAATATTTTAACTTATATGACTACTGAAAGCGTACAAATGCACAAAATAACAGATTCTAGATCTTTATCTTATTAAATGTATCACGTAACATCTAACAGGAAAAATTATCTTAAACTACGTTTGTTTACTTCTGATTTTATAACCTGAATACGAACAACACGAAAACACCTTTTTCACACACACAAACGCACATATAATGTCATATTAAAGCAAGGTCAAACATTTTAGCTCCTACGTATTAACTTTAATATCGCAACATATGTAAGAGCAAACTATTTTGTAACTATTACAAAGTATCGATTTCCAGAAAGAGTATATACATATATATATATATATATATATATATATATATATGTATATACGGAACAACACTTCACAACCATTTATAGCTGCAATGGACGGAAGCAAATGTGTGTAGAGTACTTAAAAAAGCTAAACTAATGATTTTAAATTATAAATATTAATAAAGTACAGAAAATTAAACAAAAACAATTTCCACTTACTTCGTACAGCTCTGAGGTAGTTGTTGAATTCTTTCTGTAGTCTATTCGCTGCATTCTGTTGCTTTGTGAAGTTCTGTAAGTGTTCGTCGAATATCTCATCTGCTGTCCTGTCAACCTTGCCCAAATTTTGTAATAACTGCAACAGAAAGAAACGAATTTAAAATATGTTTGCTTGTAAAAAATTGTAAGAAATATTTCTCAGAGTAGGCGTGTGTATTCATTTTCTGGATTGGTAAAAACTCACGGTTATATTAATTTAAATCCTACTATTTATGAACTTGTTTAACTACCCGTGTACACAAACATGATCAAAAGTATTTGCGAGTTTTGTAGAAGTACGCATTTGTCCCAAACTGCCCCAACTCGAGGCAGATACGGACATATATAAGATAGTTTCGAACAGGGACAATATTTAAAGAAAATCGATCAACAAAGTCATTTAGTCTTACGGAAACTCTAACAAAAGGGTTAATACTTAAAGTTCCTGCAATACTTTCAGGTAGAGATAATTTCAATGCACTTTTCCTAACGATGCTTCCATCTTTTTAATCTGTCTAAATAGTAGTCGGCATCTTGATCTGCAAACTAGGAGTTCACGTATGTGATTCGATGTAAATTCTATCCTCCGAGCCTAGGAAAGAGAAAAAAGTGATTGTGGGGCAGATCTGGTGAATAAGGTGGTCGAACCCTAATTCATGAATTTTTGCCTTGGCGACCACTGGAGTGTGAGACCGTGCGTTGTCTTGGTGGAACAAAACTTTCTACTTCTTCAAAACACGGTTTGAACGGGGTATTTTTGTTTACGTATGTGTACAACGTCTTACATCGGTTGCATTGGGGTACAGTGAGTGCATATATATCTTCTTTCATGACACATTTACGTCCACTGTTGTTCTAGACAAGGGCGACTAATGAAAAATTTATAAGTGTCATATGGGGAAGTTGGAACATGTCCAATCTCCCAACTTTCCCTTAATGCAGTGGACTTGGAACAAGATGCGCCTTATCATTAAAAAGAAAATTATTACAACATTAACATTAGATTCCTCGTATGATATTTTTATAACACCGCTAGGTATCAATACTTCTTATTAATAATGAATTATCTTTTTGCGACCATAAACAAAGAAAATTATAAAAATCAATATGTAAAGATGTCCCAACTTTCCTTCACCTTCCTTAAGATTAAAACCTTAATTTTAGGTTTATACAGTTTTGCTTCTACAAATGACCAATGGTGATATTTATGAAGTAAATGCATATATTGGACCGTCTAAAGATTTTATTATAAACAACTAACCATTCGATTTTTTATTGTGATGTGAAACGCGTACACTGTCTAAAAATACATGGACTGCTTTGTTGTGTAATCTTGATCAACGTGTTTTTAACCTTTGAATAGGAAATTAGCTTTCTTTTTGAAGACTGAGTTAATGTTTGGGCTATTTTGAAAAGTTTAATTTATCTAACATTTACCTACTGACACCTTAACAGATTCATTAAATATGTTTTGATCATTAACCGATATACACATAGATATTATTATAAATTATATATATATATATATATATAATAAATAATATAAATTATTATTTTGATAACTTCGTAGAAAATAACTTAATTAATTAATAATAATAGTTTCCATGTCCTAGTTTAACTTTGCGATTTGAATATTTGGATGTAATACAACTTTTCCAAACACAAACTTAAACTCTAGACTTATTACTTTTTTTTTATTTATTACTTTATATACGCACTCATTACTTTAATGTTCAAAATAGAAAAGAATATATAGAGTCATTTATGGGCGGTATCATAAGTTAAGCCACAGATTATGCAGATGCGAACTCTCTGGCGATGCCTTTAATTTCTATTGATACATTTTGTGATATTGAAGTAAAAGGGCCATGTTAGTGAGGTGTCTGCGCAAAAATCAAATTTACAACATGCAACATAATGTATTCCAGAAAAAAATACATACAAAAATTACTGACGAAAACAATAAACTATTCTACCTATCACTATAACTATCACGCTGGGAAAAGGCGTCCGTTAGTACAAAGACAGAGTGGTTATAATTCATTTATTTGAAAATGTTTAAGTTTAAAAGATCGTCTTCCCTTTTTTTGAAATTATGAAAAAATTAAATAAAACAGCAGTAACATTTCCTTCAAATAAATAAGGGCCAATAATTTGATGGCCTATAATCCCTGTCCAAGCAATAATTTTTTGAGGGCGGTGAGTGTAGACTTTCTGAGTTCAGTGTCGATTGCCTCGTGACTAATAGCGGGAATGATGTTGATTCATCCTACTATAAATAAAAGTTAGAAAAAAGAATATTAACAAAAAAAAAAATCAGGAACATCACCACATGATCACATTAGATTCTCACAAAACTGTAACTGTGGATGATAGGGATGATATTTTCCTTTCGAAACAAACAACAACACATACAATTGGTGAATGTTGTTATTTAACGTAATTTACGTAGTAGAAATGTTTACCTGCTCATTTCTATTTAGTGAGGGACGATCACCCTTTGGCAAATCTTCAACACTAGCAGTTTCATGAAATTTTGCAACAAGTCTGTATACCGTGGAGTGAGTTATTGGACGTATCTCGCGCGCTCCCTGTTAAAGAATACGCACGCTTCTTCGTGGCTTCCCAACTTTCACCACACCCCACTATGATAAGCAATTCAATCTTTTTATTTTCACTTAAACGAAATAACACAAATGATATTACTGCAATTAAAAAGCATGTACTAGTGATTCAAAAGGCCTCTAAAATTCGGATGGTCACCGTTGCTATCTTAGGTCTTTTTATAAAAATAAATAATTTCTTGTAATAATCCTTTATTTTTTGGAACAAGTGCCTCGTCGCTGTAATCATCAATAAACACAGATTTTAGTGACGTAAATAAATCCATGTAGTTCCATTCAAAAAATAGTGCCTTGACTATCAAAATTATTTTAAAATAAAGCTTTTCAATTTACTATCTCATGTATTTCTGCATTTTTCCTTTAACGTCACAAACCCTTATTTTAAATCTTATGCGTTACATTATCATAATCCTGTATACTATTCAGGTTTGGTTTTTTCAAATGGACCACCCTCTATTCTTGAATATTTTTTTACCTTTTTTGTGTTCAAGCAGCAAGAAAACATTGAAAATTAATCAATCTGTTAAAACAAAATTAAGAAATTACGGAATTTTAATTTCTTGCTCCGATTTGCTTAAAACTAAAACGACCGCTTGTTATAATAGCTCTGCTTTATTTTTGGCATATTACACAAGAATTATTTGATTATTTTATTTTATTATTATTATTTTTTTTATTTTTATTTTATTTATTTTTATTTTTATTTTATTATTACTAATTCTTGACCATAACTTAAAAGCTTAATGATTTATTCCACTATTTAATTTACTACTTTTTTTACTATGACTTAATAGCAAAAAAATTACTTCATTATATAACTTATGAATATTAATGATATGATGGAGAATTGTAAGAAATCTTGCGTTTCGTCTTAGGGAACTTTCCAATTTGGGTAATAGGAAGCAATTACATGTTTGTGATAATAAAAATAAATCTAAGTATACTCAAAGATATTACATGATACCACTGTTTGACACACCATCGAAATATTTTTAAAAATCTGATAAATTTTTAATTTGACTAATTTCATTCTTATCGTATCTATCTCTGCTATATATCCATTATTGGATAAAGTGACTGATATTATATTACTTAATTTCTGCGATGATTATGATTAAAATCCAGTCATCACAATAACAAACGCAGAACATGCCCAAGCAATAAAAGTTTCAATAGCCAAGGTGGAGCGTTATGGTTCATTGATGAACAACAAATACACAAAAAAAGACGCTTCCGATCCTGTTTATTGAATCTGCACTAAAATAGAAGTTTAAAAATAGCAGGTAGTGTATGGTGCATGGTGTCTATTAGTTCTCCATTGATATGATGATAGGTACATCAAACCATCTATTTTTATTTCGGCGCAATTTCAATGAAACAGACAGATTTAATTTTGAGATTCTCCGATTAGATCGGTGGGAAGTGTGGAAAGATATGTTGGATACGTAAATTGTCAGATTTAAATTGTATAATAGCGATTGTTGTTTTGGCCTTTTTTATTTTGACCCGGTGAAGTTGCGCTCGTAACAAAGGTGAAAGTCTATATCGGAGTCTCGTTTTCTGTGTTAATTACCGTTGTTATCCTTACAAAACACTTGTACTAACTTATATATGCATAGTTGTAAGAATTTGTTGCTTGCTGCTGCAGTAACAGTAAATTACTTTGCATTATTGCGTTATGTAACGTAATACAAAGCAGGCATGTTTCTGTAATTAATATATGAACTACAAATCATTTAAAGCTAACATAACGTCTATTTAGATGCGTGTAATTGTTTCTTTTCCATTCTTCCTATGTCACTCACAATTAAGTTTATGACGTGATCAAGGCAGAAACGATTTAGAACGTAACGTGGAAAATGCAGGTTTTACGTAAGCGCTTCATAAAACGAAGGTAGACATACAACAATTGCGAGCGTTCATTTTCCAATTTTTACTACCGGGTGTAAACTTCAAATGCGTTTAGAAGGTTTAGGTAATTACGAGAACCGGTTGCCGTCCATACCAAAACGAAAGGTCAAACTACGTGCAGGACCGATTGGTCGCAAGTGCATCATCGTTAAATGAGTTAATTTTTATTTTAAATGTTAGACGAACGATAATTGCGATTCACGTACGGACAGCATCTGAAGCATGAATGAAAGGAAAACGGCGGTCTAAAGGTATGGAGAAGTGAAAGGAAAATTTTTTCGCTCGAAAAAGTATGCAATGTTTTTACTATTAAATATTGTACATGTGTAAAGTCTTTTGTCGAAATTAAGAATTGATAATTACAGATAACATTATCGTTGTTATTCTGAATTATTCAGCCTCGGCCAATAAAACAGAGCGCCTGTAGATTTTCGGAAATGTATAAAACGTATTCGTTGTTTTAATATTAGCAAAAAAGCGAAATATTATTCTGCTGCTACTACATTATAATAGCATGCTGGTGTTCCTCTGGGGAACAAGATAAATAATTTTAAGAATCAAAATCAGCACAAAGTAAGTACGTACAATTACGGCAAAAAAGCGAAAGTTACGTGAAACTAAGAGGGCACTCATTACAATTTTGAGTTCTACAGGAATCTTGTAAAATAAAATTATCCAAAAGTTGGTGTTCACATCGTGCTCTTCGGTTAGTCATGATAAGACTATAAATAAAAAATAAGCCACGAAGCGGACGTCCTAAAATAACGATAGCCAGAGAGGACCGTCTATTAGAGAGACTTTCACCTCGGGATATATAGACTTGACAAAAGGATTGAGAAATTGAAAACCAGAAAATGGCGTTGTGGTCCCATGAAAGGAATATTGCGGAAATTATTACTTTAAAACTGAACGAATCATGATATTGTTAATTTTAAACAATAAATATTGCATTTGATAAATACAGTACATGCGTAGTTCCTCTTTCCCAGTTATTTGATGCCCCTGGAAGTACCTATGTGTGTCGTAGAGTTAACGAGGAATTTCATTCAAGGAATGTTCCTAATCATAAGCGTGGGCAAGCCAGCATTAAGATATGGAGCATGTCATCACAATGCGTTGTGGAAATGTTTGCGTGTCCAGACAAACGTACATAGAAGTTCTAGGAAATGTTTCCAACAAGATATCGCTTCTTGTCACACAGCTCGAAAAATTAAAAATTAGATACAAGAGATTACGTCTTCAGTATTGGTCTGTCTAATCGTCAGACCTAAAGAGCGTTTTTATAAAATCATAAAGTATTACACACACTCTTCAAAAACACCATATATCGGTGCGTAGTGGTTATTAAATTGACATAAAGCACATTTAAAATAAATAGAAAATTATTGTTAATTTGCCACATAAAGCGTATATATTGGTCGACCAAACTCGGTTATTGTTTCGAAAAATATCGATGCTATGAGTAACATGATTGAAGATAATCAGCATGTGACGTACCGTGAGACACAGGCATCCTTAGGCATATTGAACATTGCAGTGTATTCGATTTTACATGAACATTTAGTCATGAAAAAAATCAGTTCTCGATGAATTCTGCACAATTTGACCCAAGCACAAAAAAGGCTGGTGGCAATTGGTGTAAAGAATGTTCGCAAAATTCCATAGAGGAACTTCAAAATCTGTACATTATAACAGGTGATGAAACTTGGATATACTCATACGAGCAACCATCAACTGTTTGGGTGTCTCCAGATGAACTGAATCCAATAAAAGTTGTTTGTTCACAAAGTACTTCTAAGAAAATGATTACTTGTTTCTTTTATTGTACTGGACACGTCGCAAACATTGCTTTGGACGATCGAAGAATAGTTAATAGTGAATGCTCTTTATTAAATCAGGCATGATTTTTAACAAGATGTTGTAATAAGTGGGAACAGCGGAGTGTTTCGATCTTATGAATATGCCTATGTCATTAATACGAATTATTATTAATTAATTAATACGATTAATACGAAATTTAAGCAAAACCAATTTTCCTGGGAAATCTTGCAATTAAAGCAAAATCTTTCGCTTTTATAACTGGACTCACATTATTTAGTCAAAAAGAAACAAGCAACCTTCCTTTCTTCTATTCAAAACTTGATAGATGTACTCTGTAAAGCGTACAAATAACATCAATTAATATTCTTATCCATATCCAGCCGAGCTAGTCATAGTATTAATAAAAATGGTGATTTAATTAGTGCTATGCGATATGTTTGTCAGATAACCAATAATATAAAAGGTATAACACGCTAACTTAAGTACTAAGGAGAATGTGGCATATTTAACAATTTCAACAACCATATATTTTTTGCTATATTATCTAACGCATACTATCCATTCCGTAAAAAAGAACCATACTACTAATACCGCCCATATTTAAGATTTCTTCTAAAATAGCATCGCTTTATGTTTCTATAAAGTCTAATATGTTTACATATTATAATAAAACTCGAAAAGTATTGTTTTTACATCCGTTACGCTTGTATAATATTATCAATACGCAAATATTTAGGCATTCACATCCACAAGCCAATTTATTCTGAAATAAATGAGTCAGAAATGAACCATTTTAATGTGAAGCAACCTTATCATCGTACGCTGAATTATCATACTTCGTTATAGGAAATTGATTATGATATTTTGAAAAAATTTATTAACATCAAAGCCTAGCATTATGTTGAAAATTAGTGGAGTTTTGCCAGCAGCGATTTATATAAAATGGTGTGATAAGTTAATCTATGCAATATTTCAACAGTGAATCATTTTCATTAGACAAATACGTTATATTTGCTTTTTTTACTAATTGTATTGGTTACGCAAGGTAGAGGGTTCTTTAATTTAATTTAAGTTTTTTTAAAATAGTATTCAGTATCACTATAGTACTATAGCATTCCTACTAAACACACATTAAGTCTACAGAACTGATTTAAATAACCGATGGTGACTTTGTGTCAGGATTCATACCGAAGGAAAAATAAGACGGGTCCTGTTTCTCATAAAATTCTTAGATATTAAATAGTTAACAAATTGCCTTAATAATCTTTCAGTCTGTAAAAATTAAGAATTAGAAATATGCAATAATAATATTTGAACAGAGCCATTTAAAAGTTAAAGAACGTAATTTTTGTATAAATTAGCAGTATGTGAAACGAACGAAGATATTTACGAGTAACTGTTGTACATTAAATTACTCTCGATCTTTTCATTAGCTGCACAAGTAATGCGATACAGAATTTCCTCTTGTGACAACAAAGAACATCCAAGACGCAATTCAAAGCCATATGGAGAGTATATATTAATGAACTTTGTTTTTAATACCAACTAACTAAAAGATCTTTCGAAATATGCCATCACAATACTAATTAATTAAAATTTGCCTAATTTAATATTAACATATGAAAATAAACCAGTACAAAACAACTTCTTCCGCGTTGAAAATATTTTGGGACATTATTTAATAAATTAAATTAATTTATGGGAATATTTCCAATTCTTGCGAAATTGTAAATGTCAAATCTATATTTATACCTGCGAATATCTTCAATTCTCCTTGGTCGGCAGTTACTTAGCTTTATAATAATCATTACTATGAAGGTTTTATATTTAGCCATATAATAATAAGTTGCTAATTGCCAATCATCGGTAGAAAGTTTCGAAATTGAAAAGTATTTATCGTAAAATTTCACTCGTGTCGTAGCATAAAACGTAAATACAGTAGCTACTTTCGAACAGGTGAAGAGTTTATATCTGGTCATATATGGATTTGCTAGAAAAAAAATCTTTTTTTATGGTGTTTTTATTGGTGTCGTATATGAGATGATTGCGTTAATAAAATTGCATCTTTCATATGGCTGCGGCGGAACTGTCCCTTTCAATATCTATTATTTATAAATTTTTATCTTAATTCTGTAAAATTTCGAATGCTTACGCGAATAACATGAAAACACGGTAATTGTTTTACCCAATTTGTAGTAAAAAAATAGTACAAATTTAAATTCGTCAATTACTCAATGGCCTTCCAAAATAATTCGAAACAGGGGACAAAATTTTGCGATAAATAAAGAAGATTGTGTTTGATTTAACATTATTATTAGTTATTTGGAAATATTTCTGGGAGGTTATTAACCTAATGGAGAAACCAACGCAGGGCCTTTTTATCTTAAGTAAAATTTGTAGGAAAAACTTTAAAGAGTAGAGTTTACGAGATAATTTAGGACATTCAACTGTTTTCTTAAATATCTTCCATTTTCGTAATGTTTTGGTATATCCCAAGATACAGTGGTTGGTCGTATTGTAATTGAAGATAAATACATCTAATTTAGTATGCCAATGACAGTAATATCATTACATCAGGCTTTTAAATATTCGGATACCATATTGGAGG
This sequence comes from Oryctes borbonicus, assembly GCA_902654985.2. Lineage (NCBI taxonomy): Eukaryota > Metazoa > Arthropoda > Insecta > Coleoptera > Scarabaeidae > Oryctes > Oryctes borbonicus. The sequence goes on along the minus strand of LR736885.1, from coordinate 158,833 downwards.
ATCCGCAGTCAAGCGTTTTTGATTGGTAAGTTGCTAACAATCTTACTTTAATGAATAAAAGACTATTTTTACTAAGCGTGGTGACCGACGTAACGGCATCTAAATGCTTTAACATTCATATAACCTCACCTGCTAACCCGAACGAATGTATAAACTTCTATCTTAGTAACAATTTTTAAAATATTAACAAGAAATCTATTGGCTGCCAATTTATTGCTCTTCACAGTATATGCAGACGTTTCTAAAACAGTTACATATAAAGTGGTACCAAAGTAAAACATATTTTCCTGAAAAATCGGCACTTACGAAAATAGATACAATAATGATTCACTAATACGAACCCCCAGTACTTCGGATATCCTTGTAATCCGGACATAATAAAAAAAAAACAGTTTCACATTAATCCGAATCATTTAGAGGGATCCCCTACAGGCGTGGAAGACATAAGCACCTCAGTTTAAATTATCCGGTTCATATTTTACAGGTTCATTTCACTACACATGGTCGGACATTTGTGCTTACCACAGAAGAAACTGCTCCAGAATGAAAAACTTCGAAAAAGAGGCTAACTTTTCTTGTCTGTGCAAACGGTGATGGTACAAATAAGGTAAAATTGATGGCCATTGAAAAAGCAAGAAATCCCAGAGCTTTTAAGAACTGTACTAGTTTTCCAGTTGAATACTACTCAACAAAAAACATGTGAATGACTTGTAGCCTATTCGGAAAATGGTTTCACGAGTCGTTTGTTATACAAGCAGGGAAATTTCAAGAAGAAAATAATATCAATGGAAAAGCAATTTTATTGATCGACAATGGTTCTAGCCGTATCGGAGACGCAACTACCAAGCAACGATGGTCAAATTATATCCATGTAACAGTCACCCACTTGCACCCCACTCCAACCCATGGACTAAAATGCAATATGTTTGACCAAAATGTATTACTGGAAAAGCCTTTTGGTTTACGTTCTATCTTTGGAGGAAAATTACATTTTTACATAACTAATTCTTGGATCAAACTGTTCCCTGATGCAATACTAAAATGTTGGAGAAACATTCTTTCGTACTCAGTTGATAACGATCTTGTTGATGTCGCAGAAGGTTCAGAAACTGAAGAGGATTTAGATGATGACATTCAATTGACGACTCTACAAAAGAGATGATTGTCACTGGATGAAGATGGACACGAATTTGTTAAAATCATCAATTCACAGAATCTAAAATTAGTGAATGGATCGTTGGAGATGAGGGCAAATTACCGCTGGAAAGTGGCAATTCCTCCGACGAACGAGTTGCCGAAGAACAGTTGAGAATTAAATATGAAGAGGAGTTTTAGTATCTGCTTACAATAAGCGGAGGAAAACCATGTCGATTTGAACAGTTGGACCGATCTCAGAATGATGCGGTAGCGCGCAACGGAGTCTAAACAAGTATGCATTCGTCAAACAAAATTTCCAGATTTTTTAAAATAAATATATGAAAAGTTTTGTTTAGTTTCCATTGAAAATATGTATATTTTTCATAATAAATGTTTTCCCCTTTTTTACGTCTTTGCTTAGTTGTTTTAATAACACTTCCGTAATCCGAATTTCTGATTAATCCGGATTGAAGATTATAAATGGACAACAGTGTAAATAGGTTTGCTAAAAGTTCTCACAATAAATCACCTTCAACTATGTATGTTGTAAAAGGAGCACGGCCATTTAGACTTCAAATTAAATTATGTAGGTATTCGTCTTGATATATGCAGGCTTCCAGGGTATTTGTTGTATTTACATACAAAACGCTTGTGCCCAATACACATTAACGAATCGGTAATCCGCAACCCTAACGGTAACTTCACTACAGTTGTTTACGAAGCACCTTGAACGACATTCAATGTTGACAATTGGTACAGTAATCCGATAACATATCCGGACGCGGAATTGCGTCGTTTTGACATCGTTCAGATGTATTACGTAAACAAATTAACAGCTTTGCGAGTGTCCAAATAAATGAATTAAGTTATTGTATTTAAATTATTTGAATTATCCAGAAGGAACTTCTTTTATTTCCTCTATTCTTTTCATCGCGGTTTAAATTGTTTATTCATAACGTAATGGGAACCTTGTTAAGGTAGTTCTCTTCTAAATGTTGCGAATGAAAGCGTTGCAGATGGATAGAAAGACGACCTATGTCATGTCATATGTGTTTCCATTCAACCTCAATCTGGCTGCGTAATTGGAAGATTGTGTGTGTACAATCTAGTCCTATTATGCGCATTGTTAAGGGTACCGTTGTCCGGGTTTCTCCGTGTGCAACAATTGTGCACTTGACCCCCTCTTAATTTAATTCCATATCCTGGCACGAGCAAAAAAGATTTCACTTTATCTATAAGCGGCCAGTAAGAGGAAAAGAGTGGTTTCGCTTGTAATTGGCGTTATCCTGATAATTGTGTTTAAATGTTTACAAGATAAATGCGAGCTAAGCAAGGTTTCCACTACTGATGTGTAATTTTAATTTACATGTAATTACACCGTTTACATATGCAACTTTTTGGTGCTGCCAATGATGAACTTGTGAAAGTATTGGAATTGCTTCATATGAAACTCAAGCAATTAACTAACTAACCTCTTTCCCCAATAATCGTAATTTCAAAAAGCAATGAAAACACATACAAACTATGCTTCAAGAATGACTGTAAATACTAAATATGACCGCGGTAGGTAATAGTAATATATAATTGAAGGTCTTGGCACAAACGAAAAAGTAACAAGTGAATGAATTTAAATCTAATTTCAAAAATAAAGACTTCCTCATAAATATTGAAATACGTTCAATTTAAATGGAAATACAAAAAACTTGGAGGAGAGAAATACAGTAACATCGACAATTTGAGGTGAAAACAATAATATACATCAAAGCTCGGAGTCTGTTCACGAATGATAATTTATGGCCGAGCTAGCCCAGAGTATATACAATTTATATTCATTTATAATGAAGCTAACGTTAATACGTGGTTTACGAATGATAAGAAGGAGATATAATTTTTTGCAAAGTCCCTCCGTCTCAAATTATTATATATATAATATATAATAATTATTATTACAGTTCTCTATAATTCATGGATAAAATTCGCCATTTTCCGTTCGCTTTACTAAATTAGCAGAGACTAGACAGACTTGTGTTTATTCGTGAGTTCGTGTTGCCTATTAGTTTCTTCGAAAGTCGACAAAACACGAGTCTGTCTAGTCTCTGCTAATTGTCTGTTACTACGAGTAAGTTTTTTAAGGTTCCCTTAAAAAAATTAGTCGTCAGAAAATTCAAAGTGTTTGCATCTATTGTGACAAAACCGTGGAAAATATACATATTATAGGAGGGAAAGAAAATTAAATAAATAACTTATACAACATAGGGATATGCTGCATAGCAAAATAATAGCATTGTATATATGAGTTGTAGTCTAGTATCTAATGGGATGGCATTTATAAAAACGCCAGAAATCATATAATTTATTGATATGTTCATTAAATATTACGAGAAACTGGTAATAGTAAATAAAATGGACATCCTAAGTAGTTAGGGAGCTGGTGGCAGTAATTTTTAAACGATTTAATCGCTTAGCAAAAGCTGATGAAAGTATCAAACTGAGTAAAATAAACGATATGAGGAGTTTCTGCCTATAATACATTGCTGCAATATCAAATGAGAGCTCCTTGAAATACGTTAAAATAATAATAAATAGTGCCGCGAACAACATAATTGCGTCTATCTTGTTATATTAAATTAGCCTAACTGCAAAAATAAGTTAATGCATACAGCAGACATTGCTTCTGCTGCGTATTTTTTCTTAATTAACTTTTTCCAGTTATTATGGTATAAACAAATTCATCGTTAGGCAGATTACGTTAATTATTAAAATTGTGTTATGAAAGGAATTTCGAAAATTAAAATTCATAAACAATTACGCACATTGCAGCGTTGCTTATTGCAATAAATTATAACTAAATTGCATAAATAAAACTTAAAGAACTGCCAACCAGGTTGTTCCGACCAATCGCAAGAAATTATTTCATCGTATCTGTCTTTAGTATTATTGATATTATCGATAGTTGGGCCGACTATCCATACCAAAAAATATCGATACTGCCCAACACTAGTGATAAGTGAACCAATAGAGTACATTTTTACATAACACCCTATTTGAAATACTCTCACTGTATGTTGCAAAGTGATGTTCGATCGTATTGTATTCAAAGAATACTATATGAAAACATTTGATTTATTTTTTACAAACCAAAAGCTAAAACCAACATAAAACGGCCGCAAATTTAAAAAAAAATGCAATATCCAAACGACAAAATCAATTCAATTAAAAAGAAAAGACTCATAACGTTCTATTTAAACGCAACTTATGCCAAGAAAGTAAATGTTAAACAATCGTGCTCTAAGGCATCCAATTCTTTGTAACACATCTTCCTTTAACTTAACTTTAAAAATAATTCGTACTAAAACAATACGCTGGTCGCTTCCTTGAAGCAACAAAATGTAGGTTAACGACCCAATTTTACAGCGTACCGCCTACATACATAAAACTATTTTTCAAAGCAAAGAAAACGCTTCCTAAATATTTCACCTTTTTTCTTCTTTATTCTCTAAGCGCCAATCTATTCAATTGTTCTCGATTGAACTGCTATTAAAGCATATAATTTTACAACACCGAAATAACCTTAAAAAGTCCGCGTATAACGTTAGCGTATGCTGAGAATTGCATTATGGTTTCTAAAATATTTTATGTTGGTAATAAATCATTTAATTGTTTCAGTGGACACAGGAGCAGTGCATTTAACAAAGTTTTGAAAGGTACATGCAAATTATACTATACTTTTGGCCTTCTTTACATATAGAACAGGAAATAAATAACTAATTATATAATAAAATATAACCATTTTAATAATTTATCTGAAGTATCAAACAGCAACTTTAACACTGCATCTTATCCATTCTTGCAAATGCATGTGAAACATGTTGTTGTATTATTAAAATATACCGTAAAACATAACGATTGCAAGTACAAATGTTACTTCGTCCATATACTGTACCATCGGCACGTGTTCATCCAGGTCGTTTCGCAGAAAACGTCACGGCTATTCGCCAGAATAGGGCTGAGTCTGGGAATATCCATTCGTCATCCTACTCAAAAATCGACCGTTTCAAGAAACACTATGCAGCGTATTCTCACGAAAGATTTATATCTTCATGATTACAAAATTCTCTTACAAACTCTCTCTACAACTCAAACCTTTAAACCATATACAGCGAAGAAAGCTCGTCAATTGAGTCATTGAAAAACAACGAGTAAACCCTAAGTCTTCCAACAAAATCATCTTCAGTGATGAAGCCCATTTTCATGTTGATGGCTTCGTATACCCAGCAAATTGAAAATTCAATGACGAACGGTATCGGGATGGTATGGATCTCGAAAACATGTGGTTCCAAGAGGATGGTGCCACTTGCCACATATCACGTGAAACAATTTAACATTTCCTCAGAGTCTTTTTCGAAACCAAAACTTTATGTCAACAATTCCACAACTACCCAAGCATGGAAGAAGGAGATTAGATATTTTATCACTGAAATCCAGTTGCAGCTACGCCAAATCGTCATTGAAAATTTTGTCAAAAGAACACAAATATGCCAGCAAACCTGAGGAGGACATTTATCAAATGTGTTCTTCCATACACAATTCCCACATCTCTACTTTATATTTAAATCAAAATGTCGGTATGTTCCCAAAAAAATATTGTAAAAATACTAATCTGCACTAAGAAGATTCATACAATTTTTTATATCGGTCCATTGTATATGGTTCAGTCCCCGCGAATTGGTCTGAGTCATAAATTTTCGAACTGCTATATTAGTAACACAACCAAGTACAACTTGTCTAGGGACCACGCACAAAATGTAAAGTGATCTTATTCTCGCATAGAAGGCAAGAATTCTTATTCCACGTCGGACATTCTTCTGCCATTTAATTTTTCTCTGGCTTCTTTATTGTATTTAGTTGTAAATTAATTTTAGTAACTTTTAAAATCTTTGAATTTAAACCTCTGAAGAAAAGTTATGAACATAATAGGTGACTTAATTAACACATTCATTCAGGAAATTGCATATTAAAAGACAATTAGCAGGTTTGGTTAATGTAACACTTTATATTAAAAAAGGAAGGAGCGATATGTTTTGTAATTAGAAAAGTGATATTGAAAGTCTTCCATAACCAAAACCTCGGCATGGATGAATATAAAGCTTCAGCGAAATCAAATAAACTTTCCTGAAGCGTTTTATTCTGCATTACATACACACTGTATCAAAGGTTTTACATGCGTGCACCATATTCTTATCTAGACCTCACAAGGCTTTATCCAACATTATTGTGCTTGTTTTACTCTCTTTGCACTGTGGTTTCCTTATTAAACCAGATTTTCCATGTCTAATTCAAGTATAAAAGTTTTAGAAGATGTATTTTTTTTTTTGTTTTCTTACGTGTGGCGATGGCAAAATTAACATAAACTTTGCGAAAGCGCACCTTCCATTTGCCGTTTATAAGATATCCTGTTGGTTTTCGTTCAAATTCCTGTTAACATAAACATGATGATGCTGGATGTAGAACTTTTCCAATTTGAAACCTATTCACTACCTCCAATAATTAGTGAGATACCCATGATCCAGGACGAATCGGACAACATAATGCAACGGTTCTAATAATTTTCATTCATTATGCACAATACGTTAGAAGAGTTGGACTTAACTTCCATTTGAAGTAATCTTTCTCTTTGCATTTCTAGAATAACATTAACGATTATCAATACAGTAACAAAAAAAAATTACAAATGAATAGGTTCCTACATATTTTCCTTGCAGCGATGCAATTTCTTTGAACACCAGTGTATAGTGCAAACAAAAAGCACTTTCTCTCTTCGTCGTACGCAAGAAGACCGTATAACGTCCAAGGTGAATTGCAAGAATTTGCTGCAGCACGTATTTACACGTACCTAGACTAGAGTAGGTAGTCACTTGTTCTCATCGAGCGTCGATCGATAAATCGCGATCGACGTTAAATAAATTCAACGCGTTACTGTGAATGTGCACGCCGATGGAAACGTTAAAAAGGGAAGAGAATTGAAACTATTAGGAATGCGTCTTTTTTTCCTTATCGCCGCTACTACCGACGAGGAGAATTATGTCGGGTATTTTATCCGTTTGCTGGGAGTGCCGTGGTGAAATGTTAACGAAGCTTAAATTTAAACGCATAGTATAGGGCAGAATCTTGAAAACGGTACAATCATACCATAGGAGCAGTAAATATACTTTGTGGACTTACGAAAGGAAGAAACATTTTCCAATATAATATTTGATTTGTGTTTATGTAGTATTAAGATATCCGCTATCTATGCTTTAAAAAAAAAGTTGGTGTGAATCGCTCTATTAACTTGTGTGTGAAGTCGGCATATAAAACAGTTATTCCATTAGTAAATCCTAACATGATTCTTCCGCGTTGACCTCGCAGAGAGCTAGCTGTTACTACCTTGACAAGTACAGTAACAAAAATAGATATTCAACTCTCACCTTCTTCAACCACCCTTGAACGAGCCCCACATTGTGTAGGTGTTCTTCAATCGAGCACGGCCACTAAAAATTGCTGTTAGTGGTTCTGCGAGCCTTTCTGTCAAGCTCTTTACTTCTATCTCGGCTAAGCAACATAAATGCCATCCCGAGAACTCACTTCAGATTGGAAGAACTTGTCCGTCCTTGTGTTCAGATGAGGGTAATCTTGCTGTTTCTACACGAAACATTAATGTTTTGATTGTTTGATAGAAAATTTGTATCGAGCTGTCTTTGACACCTCTGTATTGAAGTTAACAAATCGACATAGAAATTATTATTCAAGAATTTGCAACTTGTTGCATAAAATCGATAATTGGATTATTTCCTGGAAATGTTGGTGGAGAAATATACATCGGACCAGACAAATTTAGCAATTTTCCAAAGTAAGCCTAACAGCAAGGCTTACTTTGGAATATTGATGTATTTCCAGGAAATAATATAATTTTGGTAGGTTTTCTATCCACGTGATTAGTTTCATTTCTGACGTATGCAGTTCACACATTGAGCTGCAATTCTAACCTTGATACCCTTCTTTTTCCCTAAAAGGTTAGTGAGCGAACAAGGCATTTATTTTTGCTCTCAAAAAGACAAAATTCATACCCAGAATACCAATAACTTCCAACGCGAAATATTCTTGTAATTGCAAGTTATGCCAATGATATGGTGCAAATTGTTATATTTTTATATAAAAATTAGCAATATAATAGAACCCAAAGCATCCCTAATACCCCGATAAAATGTAACTACATAAAATGGTTTCTAGACCAATAAAGTCGAACTTACTACTAGACTGCCAAAGAGCTTTATTCTCAGTCTTTGAAATAAACATCCAACATAATATGGTTGAATAGTACATTGGAAAGCTTGGCAATCAAGAAGCCGACAGACTGGTTAGACGAGGGTTTGGGTGTAACGGTGCAGAGCACAAAACCTTTCATTCGAGTGCCTGTGTCTGTGCCTTATGAAAGGATTATTGCCTATGAAAGCTCAGTCTCAGTCTGGCTAGAAGGGGCCTTCATACAGTTGCTGGGACATTATTGCGTAAAGAAGCACCTCTTCTGGATGGGACTAACAGGAAACTTCTCATGTACGAGCTGTCAAACTGAAGACGAGACAATAGAACACTTCCTCTGTACTAGTATCAATTAGACGGTCTATGCTAAGTAAAGAACGGGTACCATGATGCTATTAGAGTGATTCCTCTTTGCCTTTGCTACGGTTAAATTGATCGGTTAAAACCCTAAGGCGCACATATAGTGGAAGATGCATAATGGGTCTGCCATGGCCTAAATGCTATGAGATCCATCTCACCTTCTCGTTGCCCATAACCATAAACGTAGCCTTGTTTGGAAACTATTTAGAAGAATACCTTACAAAGAAAAGCATAGACAACGTTGTTTCTATTCACATCAACAATTACTTCGTCGTTGTAAATTATTGTAACTTTTCTCTAATTATAAGTTACCTTTGTCCTAATTTGCTTAAGTTCTCGATGCAAACTCACTAGCAAATACACATTACATTCAAGCACGACAAGTGCTTTTATTCACATTTTCTAGACATTGAATTTCTGCAAAACTATGTCAAGTAGACTAGCAGGTATACAAAATAGATAACCCTGCCAAGATACAGATTTAGATCTTCTTACCGAACAATGGCGTGCTTAAATATACTGAAGTTCGTTATTAAATGACTCATAACGCACGATCTTATTATAAACAAACATTATAAAATAATCTAGCAGACCGGGAATATTACATAATAATGTTGTTCGAAATTTTCGTATTGCATCCTTATGTAACTTGTTTTCAAATAAATTGGCGTTATACGCGTTATTGAATCTAATTTCCTTTTCCGGTACGCCTCTCCCGGACGACCACAACGCGTATTGTCTTAATAATAATAGTTTAATTAACAGCGGTATTTTAAGTACGAATTCTTAAGCTATTATTTGCATAGATGCGTTCTACGATGTAGACGGATATTTACTGAAGGATAATAACAAAATAGTCTTGTCTACGTGAATAAAATGTTTATAATAAAATAACATATAAAAATAATATGAATAAAATTACATCAGTGAATGAGATCGTCCGCAGAGAATCAATGATACAGTAAAATCAAAGTGCATTGGCGAATATCCAAATAAATTGCAACGTATATTAATGCACTTGGGCTCACGTTGTTGTGAGATGAAAATTTGTAGTAATTGGTATTCTCAAAATAAATAAAGAATGGAAGCTGAATTAAAATGTTTTAATTGATGCTTTTGCTATAATATAGTCATTTTCAGGAGAATAAAATGTATTAAGGTAAATAACAGAAATAGCCTAACAATATCCCCAAACAAATTTTATTTTAGTAACTTTTAGGGAGAAAATATATAAAAAATTCTTTGTGAGTTTTATGTAGCTTTACAAATGCTGTTAATATTTTATTATAGCGCCATTCTTTGAAATAACTTTGTGTAGCCTTTTAGCACTTATTTCTCGGCATACATTTTCAGTGGCATGCGATGACTCTTCGGATGTACGAAGACGAAAGTTATACGGTTTTTTAACAATTAGTGCCAAAATATTTTCCAATTGGTGCAAATCTGGAGTGATGGTGAGCCATAGCAGAACTTCAAGGTCTTGATTATACCATATTGGCTGTGTGCACTGAATAGTTATCTTGTTGATATGCAAAGTTATCAGAGTACAGAAGGAAGCATTGAATTTTCGAGAATGTAATTCCGAGAATTAAATTAGCCCTTAATTTGACAAACGCCAGCGCATCGATAACTAATACAACCCCACATAGAGTTGGCCAGCGTAATTGTGAACTGGGGGAATTGTAAGCGGCGCTTATAACTTTAGTATACAGTGTGTCCCAGGATAAACCTAACTATACTTGTCAACTTCCTTACTATCTTCGTGAAGAGCTTGAATTTTAAGTATCTTACCTGGGATTTACAACTGCTTCGAAATGAACATTAATTCTAAAAAATTGTTCGGGAAATGTGCATGGGCTTTGCAATTTTTACTTTTGTTGTTACACTTCAGAAAATGCCCAGAAACAATAACCAAAAAATAATGCTAAGATAGCTTAGCTTCCTCATGGTATTAATGGAATAATTCACGGCAAAGGCAATAAAAGGAGAGAGAAAAAAATACACTAACACACGGACATGTTTCTGCCTGTCCGTGTGTTAGTGTATTTTTCTCTTTCTCCTTTTATTGCGTTTGCCGTGAATTATTCCATTAATACCATGAGGAAGCTAAGCTATCTTAGCATTATTTTTTGGTTGTTGTTACACTTGTTTAAAAATCATATGCTTCAGTTAAACTTCTAAAATTACACAATTACCCCGCCCAACTCTATTCACTGAGAAGTGGCACAAAGATTTTGTTATAACTTTTATTAAATTCTTCATTAAATTTAGCGCTATTTGGTCTATAAGCTCAAAGTTTGGAATTACTTGTTGACCGGAATATTTTCTCAACCGTAAAAATAATCTTTTTCCAAAAATCTAGGTCTTTATGGATATAATTTAAGAAAAACAATAATGCGCTTGTTTCTGTTCTACATTAATAAGCAGTTTATTAGCAGCAGCTTTATACATATTCCAATTCTGATTGCTTAATCCTCCTGCTAACTCTTGACTGAGATCTAGGAATGTTTGATAAAATTCTCGCATCCATTGCAGTTGAAAACGGGTTTTCTTTTAAAAGCAATATTTGTGCAGATTTTGGAACCCGTTCCAGTTTTCTTAATATAATAAATAATATGTTAAAATGGATAATCGTTTGTCCCAGATTTTTGTGAAAGTAATGGTATTCCTTTTACAAATGTCAAATCAGTAAAATGAGTAAAATGATTTCAGTTCACTAATTAAATGCAGCCGACAGAGTGAAATCGTTATAATAATAGTGGAGAGGCAGCGCTTCAAGGAAAATGAAGATGTAAAAATTTTCATTTCACATCTAAGTCGTATTTGTAAAACGAATACACCTACAACGACCTGATATTTGTTGAAAAATTACAGCAATCTGTTGGAGACCGAATGACATAGTATTAATCGTTAGCGTTTTTAAAGGCACATAATTAAAAACATAAATTTTAAGATTTTAAAACTTCTCCTTTTCTCTTATAGTGAAATGTCTCTATTTTATCTATATTTTTTAAACAAATAAAATTTCAAGCAACTTCCTTGTTACAGCGTATAGCACAAAAACTTTTCCCACGCATCTTATTGTTACTCTCAACTAACGAGTTAACATGTATTATTGGTGATTTGCAATAAACGAAGACGTTTTTATGAAGCAAATAAAAGAAGTGAAAGTTGGCAACAATAGCAATAATAAAATTTATTCGCCCCATCAATTAACATAAGAAAAATCCAATTACAGAACAAAATACAAAAATAATTAATATGCTGAGCAATCAAAAGTAAATTATACAAAAAAAAGCTAATATTTGTTTCTATTCGTTGTATTCCGTATAGTGTAAAAATACAAATAATATCCTATAACCCATCAAAGAAAAACAAAGGCTTGACGTTGTTTAGCATTCCGACACATATAGTAGTGCTTTTAATAAAATATTAGTCCGTAGCGTGAATAAATATAATGTGAGGGAATCTGCAATTGTACTGATATACGATAAAAGTGACCACGTCAATCTATCTGATTATTGGAAAGTTGGTATTGACTCTGTGTGAGTTCATTATAAAGGATTTAATAAAACTGGATCTATTGTGTCTGATTATTAAGTAATTTTGTAACGAATTTCCTATTTGCCATATTTCTGTACTGTGTATAGGTGTAAGTAGGTTAGTGTAATCTGTACCTTGAGGAGGATTTACATATTTATACGATAAATACTAAAGGAATTACTTATGAAGCCGTGCTTGATGGTAATGGTAATATGGACTCTAAACAATTGACGGATATTCTAGTTTAGAACGGGTGATTCTGTAGTAAATCGATCTCTAGGCGCTAATATTATAAAAGTTCTAAACAAAAACCCAAGTGATTAGATCAAAAAAAAAATGCAGCTTCAATATGTAAAGAAAACGATAATTGTGGATCGAACAAGACACCAAGATCGGACCAAAAAATCGGACACGCTGTAATCAAACAATTGGGGATTAAAACAATGGCTAAGGCTAAGTACAACACATTTGTCAATGTTTAAATGAACTTTGTTTTAAAGCACCAATCACTATTACTTGTATTTTTCTGCAGATTTTGCCAACCAGACAGAGTTGTAATAGCACTGAAAATTTTTAGGCTGTCCACATAAGCAAGTACATTGCATTCCAGGTCATTTATATAGATGTCAAGTAGAAGAAGGCCAAAGTTGGAGCCTTAGGGTACTTAGGGTTTGGACAGATTGAAAAATAGAATAAACCTTGAATTTATCCCAAGGAATTGGTGAAAAACCACTATAAAAGTTAACATTGACAACAATTACACAAGCCAACAAAAAAAGTTTCTTTTTTGTCGGCATTTGAAGCAAGTAACTTAGTAACAATTTACATTTTTTCTAATTTGGCTCTGGTTTCCGAAATAATGTATAACAACTAAGTTTTTTCATTTTTTCCGATAATTGTAATTTTTATATCAGGATAAACGAGAGTTTGCCGGCCTTTTCCGACATGTCACATGGTTTCACGCGCAGTACCGTGTATCGCGTTTGCATTTGACTTAAAGACGGTGAATATTTGCTTGGACAGGAAAGTGGATACACCAAATACCCCTGTTTTATCTGCATGTGAGATAGTAGATCACTGGACGAAAAACAAATGGCCACTTAGAGAAGAATTAACTATAGGTGAAGCGAAGATTATAAACGAGTCTGTTTGACAGCGATAAAATCATTTTGCCTCCACTTCACATAAAGCTGCAGCTTATGAAACATTTTGTAAAAGCTTTACATAAAGAAGGGGAATGTGTTAAATATATTTGTAGATCGTTCCCTACAGTAAGTTTAGAGAAATTAAAGGCTGGAATGTTTGATGGTGCTCAAATTCGCAAGCTCATTAACGATTTGAATTTCCTAAAAGACATAGCTGACGTTAAAGCTTTTGCTTGGTGCTCTTTTGTTACTGTGCTTAAGAGCTTCTTATGAAACAATAAGGCAGAACATTATGAAGAACTTGTACGAAATATGCCGGTTAATTTTAAGAGAATGGGTGCCATATATATGAGCATAAAATTATACTTCCTGCATGACCCTTTGGACAAATTTCTGGAAAACTTCGATGAATTTAGTAAAGAACAAGGCGAGCGATTCCATCAAGACATAAAGTCAAAGGAGCAAAGGTATCAAAGAAGATGGGACACTGTTGTTGGAACCTACAACGTGATTGTTTTTAAATCCAACACAATAGAAAACCATACAGGACAGCATTTCACCTAGTATTTGTAGTGATATGTTTCTTTTTTTACTCGAAACATACCTTTTAGTTTTATATTTATTTTATTTTGTATAATTATAGTTTGAGGTATTTTTCGCATAACTACAAATATTTTTTTTTTGTTTTTTTCTTCATAAAAAGCGTTATCATAAAAACTAGAATCAATGATAAAACTGTTAACAAACATGAAATCAACAACACTAAGTTACACTGCTCCAATAACGGAAACAATAAAATCACTGTTGACCAGTGTCATTAAGCCTGCAGAAACGAATTGCGGTTTCCGAAATTACCAGAGACTAGACAGACTCGTGTTTATTCGTCTCACGGGAATGGGTTCGTGTTGCCCACTGGTTTCCTCGAGAGTCGATAAAACACGAGTGTGTTTAGTCTCTGCTAATTTAATGAAGAACACGGAAACTTAGACTCGTTTGTGCAGGCTTAGTTATCATTTCAAGCAATAATACAAAATAACAGTAAGAAAATCAACATAATTTTTGAAAACAATTATGCATTAATGTATAAATAAAAAAAAAACTCGGCCAATAGTTACGTCACTGAAGAATTTCATTAAAATGGCAAACATATTTTAAAAAACCGATAATATTAATCCTCACAGACTACTTTTTTTATAACCGCTGTTGTTCTCATTAATTTAACATTTCATCAAATAATGGTAATTAAACAATAACATTTTATTACTAAACAAAAGATACCCGACGTTTATGTTTAAAATAGTAAGGTGATAATAGGCAACGCATGTACAGTACGTCATATGTTCGCCTGTCTGGATATTATCTCTCACATTTTTCCTGTAAGGGTCATTAAACATTCTAAAAGAAGTCAATATAAAATAGAAAATACCACCATGAATAATAATAACCTTAACCTTTCACTGTGTAAATCAACAGGTTTATAGAAAATAACCGGGGGCTATGGAATTCCATAAGTTTGATCGGATGATAAAAAATATTTTTACAGCTACGTTAAGCTTCCGATAGAAGGAAACTAATTACAAAGTTTTCTATTGTATTATTTTTAAAAATGTTTCGATAATAATTCGATTTTGGAAATTTTAACATCACGTTACAAATTTGCCAATGTTGAAATGGCGTCACTGCCAACTCGTGCTATTCTAAGTGCGAGTTATTTTATTTCTAAAGGCTCGGTCAAAAGTATTACAGAAGTTATACTACGAACACCAACAAAAATAGCAGGCTGGAATACACACAGAAATTATATTTAGAGTTTACTACCCAAATCCATTCGAAAAGCAACTAAAGTAGAATTTAAATAAGGCGAGAGAGCAGACAGTTTGCGAAAGTTCTTTTCCGCGCTTTTGCGAAATTTTGGAATTTTAATCGCATCGAATAAAAGAAAGGGATCCACTTCGATTCACTATACAAGAAGCGACTTCATCTCACGAGAAGTAGAGAAGCCAGACGCCTGCATGTTTGACACACTTTCTTAGAAAGTAGGAAAACAACCTGCCCTAGGCTGTAAATTGTCGTGAAAAGGATGAGCAGGGTACCGAAATAACGATTCTAGATGCGCGTATTGAGGGAAAAAAAGGCAACAGGTCCCCTGAATCGAAAAGTTTTGGTACCGTTCGTTTCACCAATAAAATTATGTAGGTGCTGAGCATACACATGTACTTTTTCGCATACCATTTATAGGTTTTCATATGTGGGTTATATTAAAATGGAATCCGCATATTTATCCTTTCCCACATCGAAGCAAAAACGCTCGTTACTATTTCCTTATATACGAGAACAAAGCTGGGTAATCTTTTAAAAAAATTAACAATCATCGACCGGAAAAGTCAAAATTTATTTAGAGTAATTGGAACGAATATAAAAAAAGAAAAATCAAAACCGAGAAGCACACCTCTAAAACGAAAAATTATAAATAAAATCGTTCCGTCGTCACTAATGAGATTTTACGAAATCCCATTCCGCATACACGCGCAATTTAAAGGAACGGACCGTCGCAGACGATAGGGGCTGAACACATACAACATAACGCACGTAACTGGGGCAACACATAACCTACAACAATTTATTTTAAAATAGGGGTGCGTATGTCACTGACCTTTTCCTTCGCCCTGCCAGCGTGTTTTTGCACCGATTTCGCTAAGAGAGATCCTCTGCTTTCTGCCATTTCCGACACGCAAACGACCCTATTTTTAACAATTCACAACTACCTCACACCTTAAAAAAATATTAGCGAAACGGACGAGTGATGTAAGCTACTGATCACCGACTTCACTTACAAAGTCTATCTCTCACTGTCACTCGCAGTAGAATATCTATTCGTTCGTTGGAAAATCCCTATTCCCATTAGAGAACTATATCTACCCTATCTCTATTGACATCTAGTAGAAACTTTTTGAATTACTTCAGAGTTTTCTCGTACGATAATGTGGTATTACCGATTTCTGTAATATTTTTAATGGAAATTCAGTCTACCGACTCCGCACTAGATTATAGAAAACTGTAATGAAACCCTTTGTTAATTTGAAAATTCATTAAATAATAATCATTCTATTAGGACTAATGTTCTATTTGTGGTTAGTCAAATTATTCTTTATGCAACATTTAAAATGAATTGAAATCATTTTTCATTTCATGGCTATGTATGTAGTTGCACTTCAATGCGCTAGCCTAATTAACACCGATAAGTGATAAGCTTGTTTATTATTATTCTCTCTTTCGAAAAGTTTATGTTACTTTTATCGCGTTTCGTTATCGCGCGTAAGAACTTATGCCAGTGTGTAAACAATAAATCATATCTGCTTACATTGATTATTATTTATATTATGCTACAATTTTGCATCGATATGAAAGCAATATTAAAAATATGTTTTGCAAAAATAACTATTCTTCAAAATATAAACAACAGTTTGACAATAAAACTTTAATCAATTGGAAGATGTTATTGTTCGTATAAGATTTATTAAAATCGGTTTATATAGATGGTTGTAAACAAAAGTAAAGTTTATAATAAAAATAAATTCCCAAAATATGAAATTTTTAAAATTTTTGAATTGCTAGGTTTTTAACGGCAAAAGTACTCTGCGCATGTGTATTGATTCTTACCTACTCAAGAAAAAATAATTCACTATCTGTGCTTTCCATAAAAATTCATAATCTTTTTATTTTTTGAATTTTAACATCTAAAATAACGTGGAATTAAATATAAGTATTTTGTATCAAATATTTTAAAAAATAGCAAATTAATATTGAATAAATATATCCCATTAAGGAATATTGTAAATTAACATAAAATATTCATAAATGGTAGCCGTAAACAATTGCCTAAATAGAAGCGTCAAGCGCAAATAGATTTCCTCCCAGGCAATTATCAAATTATCTAAGGATAAACAAAATAATTTTCAAAGTTTCTGCGTGCGGAAACGTTCGAATAAAATCGTTTAAAAATAATAAATTGATACAAAAAAGGTGTTATTCAGCGAAATAGACAATTTACGAGAGTGAAAATAGTCTAACGAGGATGTTTTGAGCTGCGCGGTTCCTGTAATATCGTTTCCCGCCATTTTTAGATTGACCACTGTTATTGTAAGTACCCCTCTAACGGTGTAATGAAATACGTACACGCTTGTAGAGCGGCTAATCGATGACTGTCATTCCGTCTTCTTGATTTGTCTTGATTATAAGCCGATTTCAAATTCAGAGGTTACATCGAGTTCGATGGTGGTCAGTGTGCCGTTTTCATCGATATTAGCGTAGAAATTCAGCGTTTGGCATGGAGAAGCGAATTGAATTAGAGAAACGTGGAAAGGATCCCGCCGAGGCGAGTATTTTATTCAAAAAACTGATAAACATGTCCTCATTAATAAAACAGCATGTGCAATGTTTAAAATTCGGATAAAACTGACGCGTTACCAGTGTTGATGTCGTAATAGTACTACATTTATTCGGAGGAATATTTCATATGGACGGGTTTTTTTAGTCGCGTCGTATTTATATTTACGAATTAAACGGGAAGAAAAAAAAATGATTTTCTTCATTTCCATTGTAGATAAAGGAATTGAATTTGGACAATTGCCGGAGCACCACGATTACAGGTTTGACGGACGAATTTTGCAATTTGGAATCCCTCAGCTTGATAAATGTTGGGCTAACATCGTTGAAAGGGTTCCCAAAACTTCCAAACTTAAAAAAGTTGGAGCTGAGTGATAACAGGTGAGTTAAAACGCATTTTCGTAGTTTAATTCTGGGGCCATTGTGAATAGTATTAGATAATACCAACTGTAAGTCATGCTTTTGTAAAAATTGATCAAACCATAAGGAATTATCATGGGAATATAGCACACCTTCTTAATTATTCCAGAATTAATAATGGATTAAATTTACTGGCCACGAGTCCAAAACTTACACATCTAAACTTAAGTGGTAACAGAATTAGAGATTTGGAAACGCTGAAACCCTTACAAGATTTCAAATATTTGAAGAATTTGGATTTATTCAATAATGATGCAACCACAATAGAAAACTACCGAGAGAAAATATTTAAACTAATACCTAGTTTAAAATTTTTAGATGGGTAAGTAATATTTTTTTTTTATAATGTTCGAGACGTTTAAAATTTTAACCAAATAATAACAAAATCTAATTTACTGTAGCTATGATGCTGATGATAAAGAAGCAGATGACAGCGATGCTGAGGAGGAAGTTAACGGAAATGATGATGAATCAGAAGATGAAGGTAAAATTAAGTTGGAAGTTATTTGACTTTAAGTCTTATCAATCATCTTTGTTCCAGAAGCATCTTCAGATGAAGAAGAAGACCTTGATGGTAGCATGACTTTGAATGCAGTTTATTCAGAGAATATTGAAGACCTCTCTGATGAAGGTGATTATGAGGCTGGTGAAGAAGAAGACGAGGAGGAAGATGGAATTGAGGAAGAGGAAGAGGAACTGGGCGAAGACGAGAGTCCAGCACCAGAAGGTAAAATCGATAATAGTTTAGTTATTTGCTTTATGAAAATTACTAGAATTGATAAGAAGGTAAATATGACAAAGCCGATGATGGAATTTGAATTCTTAAGAATTTTCTATAAAAGAGAGAATACTATCACTTAAGTAAAAAAATGTCAATTTCAATTCTTGTTCTTATTGATTTTATCAGAAATAAGATCGATTTCATGTAATTGTCCCAGATTTAACGTAACTATTGGAGTAAAATTAATTAGAAAGGATGCAGAAATTATTTCTATTAATATTAAAAATGGCTAAAATGTATTAAAATAAAAATGCACACCCCTTACAAAAATTTTATTTACTTTGGTTGTTTCGGCTTTACGTCATCATCGGCCAGAATAGTAAAAAATTCATAGAACCTTTCACTATTAATCAACTTTACAATTTAAAATTACTTTTTCCATTTCAAATTTCACCATGTTGCCGAAGTCGAAACTAATACCATAGTAAATAACATATTTGTAAGTAGTATTTTTATTTTAACATTTCTAAACCTTACACCATGGACCATCTGCAAATAAAATTTTGTAAATATATCGGTGCCTCGGTGGTAAGAGGCCCTGGTCCTGGTAATGACAAAGTTTAGGCTCTATCTGTTCGAGCTCCGTTAGGGTCACGTGCGACCCAGAATAATACCTAACATTATCCCCTTTGGTTCTTGACCGGAAAAGTGACGACGGATCTAAAGCTTTTATATTTGTTAAGTTCTGACGTTTTGCAATGAACTGAATAAAAATTGAATAAAGAAAAGAACGTTGGACACAATTTAATCGTATCCTTGGAAATGCTAAAAATTCCACAAATGATCAATTAATTTGGGGAATTTTAATATTTGGCTTTACATATTTTCGAATCTAAATCGTGTCCTTGTTCTACAAGTTTGTCTCCTTGGACCGGGCCGGCCCGTCACATTTGCCAACCAGGCCCACTCGGCGGCCCGTTAGTTCCACCGGTTGTCGTTCTAACGTTTCGGAACACTTCTAGCTCCTGAATTTATTTGATTAATTCGATACAATTGTTTCGGAATTCGTGGATTCGGTAGAGACCATACGACCGAATAATGTGAGAAAAAGATTATAATTCTAATATGCCTTGTTCTACCCCTAGTCCAAAAGATATTTACAAGTATCTACTTTTACCACGTATATTCTAAAATATGTAAAATGGGTTCTTGCTCGTAGCACAAAATGTAAACGCATGCGTTTTGCGTCATTAAATTCATCAGATCTGAGTGGTTCAGTGGACTCTTTTCCCTGCACGAAGAAGTTTCGTTCTTAATTAATTTATCTTCGGTTTCGCGCAACGTACATCGACATTATATAACACAATACTGGATGATTTACTAGCTCTATGGAAAATTTAGTGATATGAAAACTAACGCAGTTCTACGCAATAAATGTCATTATGGATGTAATCCAAATTTTTTTCGTTAAGGAATTATAAGAGTGTAAAGATATCTCGAACCGTTGTAAGCTTTCGTGAAGTATCCTTTGTAGTTTAAAAAATACGAAAATGATCAAATCGAGAGAACCACGCCCACTATTTCCACGGCGTAATTGTTCTCTTGCGAATTAAATTTGAATTTTTACATGTATATTTACTATTTACGTGTATTATATGAGTTTGTAATATTGTAATTTGATTTAAAATGAAAGAAGGAAAAGTGGTCAAACAACACATCTTGTAACAGTCATCAAATTTACTTGGAAGGTATACTTTATGTGTTCCGATTCTAAAATACTGAATTTGCAACGTGTACAAACGAATTTTCGTAGTAACTTTATAATCCAATACTTTCTAATTTCTTTATACAGAATTTCACTTTGCTAGTATCAACATTCCATCAGTTTGAGACCAAATTTATGTATGTAGGATCTTGGAATATTCCCGCTCAAAATAAAAGAATCCTGGTTATGGTGCACTTAAGAATATAGAAACCAGGTACCCGATATAATTTATTTGCACCAATTCCATTATCAAATATCGGGACTTCAACAGATATGTAAATTAGGTGCAGATTTTTCCCTATTGTTTCCGATTAAAAAGTAAATCTTCCACGATCTGTAAACAGAGCTTAGTATTATATTTAACGTTATATTTTACGCCATTTCTTTTTAACACAATTTTGATGACAAATTTATTTCAGTACATATAACGGACTAGGTTTGGAAAAAATTTATTTAGTAAATTAAATAAAAAAATGTTTAATATTGACATAACTTTTTTTTTATTTGTTTGAAGAAAAGTTAATAACTCTAACACTTATTCTTCAAAAACAAGCGCCATATTGTACAATTTATCATGTCTCTTTTGATTACTCCACGGGTCGTATTCAGTACAAAATTAGGATTTAATTCGTTGCAAGCACTCATTATCCTTTGGATCAGAATTTCTTTATTTTCTGGAGTTGTGTAAATCTTGTCTTCAAGATAAGATAAGCTCTGTTGAGTTTTGCGATGAGCAAGCATACATAAAAATTTGGTACGATTTATTTAGCTTACGCATGCATTATCTGAAAAATCTACGTTAAACAAGACCTCAAATTTTATTATTCAGTAGCATAAAAAAAAAATAAAAACTTGATTGAAATTGATTGAAATGACGTAAGTGCAGTTTTATCTTCCCTACTACCAACCTAAATTTTGGAAGATATCGCGGCACTTTACAAAAATATTTCACATTTACTTTCGTACTCTCATAATTGTCTATTGCTCTATATACCATTACTTTACGTCTCTCGAGATGTTAAATCCTATTACATCCCGTTATAAAGGGCAACGAAGCTAAATACCCAGAAAATCGCGCTTACGTTCCTCCAATCAGGATCGACTTGCATAGCTCCCTAACAGGGAAAATAATTTCATTACTTCCTACCAATCAGGTTCCAATCTACTACATTGATAAATTTTCTTTACAACAAGAAATAAAACAGTTACAACCAAGAAATTCGTTATTGGAAAGAGTTAATGGTGGATCCTGTTTGCAGTTCTTACAGGATCTTTCATTAGCTTTTTGATGTATTTAAAATTAGGTAACAAATAAATACGTTATTTGTAGTGTTTTCTGTACCTGTATGTAAAAATTAAAGTTGCGTTAAAAAATCTACAGTAGTAGAAAACGTTCAACAACGACATAAATTATTATTGTTTAGTATTAATCATTCTCATTACAACTAAGAATGTAAAAATTATATTCTCTGTTTAACAGTATTAACTTGTGTATTTTCTTGTTGTTTACAGAACAAATAAGAGGCAAGAAGAGAAAGTTAGAGGAGAGTGACGGAAACTAATTTTTAGTAATATAGTGATGGGACATGGTTACGTGACCAATTTTTAATTGAAAGTTTGTCTCCATTTAGTGAGAAGTGAGACACACCCCTGGCTGTGCTACTCATAGTTAAAACAAAAACAAAAAAAACATACAAACAAACATCAGGAAGTCAGAATCTGCGTTCAATAATATTCTGTATTAATAAACGCCACATCCTACAAAGTAAAATTTCTGAAGAAAAAAATAAAAGAACAAATAAAGGAGGGATGATAGTAAAATATAATAAGCAATTATCGTTTGAAAAAGTAAATTTTAGAGTAAAAAACAAGTATCTAAACACGGACAACCAAAACAAAAAATATTCGTCTTATTATGTGTTAATATTATTGATTGAACAAAATAATTTTGTTAAAACACGGATAATAACTAAATGAATAATGTGTACTATGTAGCAGCCAGTTTAAAAAAATAGTATATATATAAATAATATATATATTTTGTATTATACGTACATTTATTATTAAGTTGGGAATTAAAATTGATTTTTTAATTCTAAACGCACTCACAATTTAAATCATAAATGGGAGATACAATTATCTATATTCAACCTTCTTTTATGATGACATGCATTATATATTTAAAAATATATAAAATACAATTAAAGTTTAGCGGTTTTTATTTTGCATACCATGTTGTAAATTTATTTAGTAGTATGGAGTTATTTTTAACGGAGTTGTTTTTTCCTTTCTTTTCTTTTTTTTTTTGTTTTGGGAATGTTGTGTGTGGAGTATATTTTTGCTGGCGTATATTTGCTGGGTAAAGAAAGAAAAAAGACTGCATTAGCACTTGTTTCAGTTCAATATATACAAGAGTGAGACCCGAGATTGTTGTCCAACACTTTAATTTACTTTAGAAATCATTTCAAGTATTCTAGATGCGGCAACGAAAACAGTTCTTCAAACGTTGAAATTGTTGCTTCCATTGCATATCTCCTACTGTTGCTCGAAAATAGTTTCTATAATAAAAGAAAGTACTTTGCAAATCTGTATCTATTATATACTAAGAATCTTGTGTATATTGTTGCTAAAAGAGAAAGAAAAACACTCCACTTATTTTTGTTGTTGTAGGTTTTGTTAGTCAAAAAGCAAAATTTTGTTCCTTCTAATTTCTCACTGATTTTGCAATAAATTTACTTAAATAACCTTGTACATGTGTAAATAATGAAAGTAAAGTAAATACTAAAGCACTACTCAATGGAAAGTACAAATCAAATCATTATATCTATCACTTCCATCCAGAGCTCTTAACTGTTTATATCGAAAGAATGATAATGGTGATGATGACGATGAAAAATTATCATTTCGAAAGGCAATTTTTATATTTATTCGTATTTTATTATATAATCATAGTCTCTATATATGACCAATTAAAATATATATTAAAATAAGTGATAATATAAGGAAAAGCTGATGCAAAGTAAATCTTATGCTGTCAGCCAGATATGTTCCACATCAACAGTTCAAAAACAATTATAAATTCTTCGAAGTAATATTGTATATTGTTACGTTTTAAGAAAGAAAGATGTTACTGTTTTTCATCAATTTTATCTTTGTCTTAGTATTATATATTAAGTTAAATATAAGAGTAGTAGTTAAAGAAAGAGAAGAGAATGTATCTGTATTAAAAAAAGTTATAAATTTTATATATAGAAACGATATGTGCATTAAGATGTTTTTTACGAAAGTCAGATATAAAAAAGTAAAAATTACATGAGAAATGTGTAATTGTAAGTGAACTTTATTGTCAAACTTCCATTAACAAATAATATAAAGATAACAAAACATTAAAGTTCATATTTCTACAAATCCATGTATTTATTGTTGATGAGTAATATCATTTCTAACCGATTCTAAAAATAATAAGTTTATATTCTAAAATAATGCACACGCGTTTCGCAATACAAATGTAATTCACCCTATTTCTGTTTTAAGGAAAGACAATTTGTAATTTTCTTCAGTGTATTACTTATTAGTTGTTAGAAATAGTAGTAATGCATTTTTGTAATAATATTTTATTATATAATCTTTTCTAAGCGTGATTTTGTATTTCTCAGAATGGTGTCATTAACCTTCCTTCTTATTTTCGACTTCGGTTCTCCGAAAGATGCAATAAATTTGGGGTTCTTCTGCAATTTATCGTATATTATTCCATGGTACAATATTTACTCGTTTTTCATATTTTAATTTTAACTGGTTAGCTCAGGCATACCATACGGCTACGCCAAATGTTACACAAAGCTAAATTCTGTTATCCGATTAAGCTATGAAATCACTGGATGCATTCAGGGACGTTCAAAGGCTGTTAAACTAAGTAAGCAACTTTCCTGAACAGAAGAGCTGACTTGTCGCTCAAATATTCACTCAACGTAAAAAAACTTTTTATTTTTGTACAAAAACAACCTACATTTTGCATTTATAAAACACATTTGAACTGTCAAGGACAGATGGACTGAAGCTAAAAACAGTGGTTTATTTAAGGATTTGCTCTGTGCTGGCATCCAGCGTATTTCTTCTTAGTTAAGCCTTCCCTGAATACACCCAATGTTTAGTAAGGTATGTACTGCGACACGAAATTAAAAACGTAGGTAACGAGTAGACACCACAGATCGCTCGAGTGTGTGAGGGGTGTGAGGTAAGGGTTTGTTGTTAATGTAAATACTTCGAACTTTTTAGGCACAGAGAAAATAATTAATAATTTATGAAAATCTGCAAATTTTGGATGTCCGGGGTTGTGATAAAGAAACGGATTTACCTTTTCTACCTAATACCCCACTACTTGATCAAGAATCGCTTAGACCCGGAAAAATCGGAAGTTAACACACGTAGCACTTTTCTGATCAATGCATATATTTTTTTTTAATGCATTTCAAAAAAATAAAAGGTATGTTCCATGAGAGAAACCTTTCACCGTTCTTAAATTAGTAACGAATATGTTTTAAGCCCATACGTTAGAAAAGTACTAGTTCTTTCAGTTCTTACTCAGAACCAGGAACTGATTTCACCGTTCTTGAATCGGTTCAGAATTAATTCGGTGTTAGTTGTAATGATCTTGGAATTGATTCAGTAGAACTAGTTACGAACACCAATTTCCTTTGCGTATATTTCGGGCTGTTCCGAAATGATACCAATGTGTTGGAAACAAACCTAAAATTAACAGGTTCGAGTCTTGATCGTGTAGACGGTATTCCGGCTAATACGAGGGCAGTGGTACTAAGCCAGGAACCTCCCTAAAAAGGAAACGTAATCTGATTTGGTTGGATATAGCCTTCTTCATGAACCTTACAATGACGACCGTACTTATCCATTATAAAAACCTACAAGCAGCACTAATTTGCGTAAATCTATGGAGATTTAAGCAATAATAATTGTAATAAACTAATACATACAAAAGAACGATGTGATTTGGAGGCAGTTTGCATCTTCTCTAATTGTACCAGATTCATCACAGTAATTTATTCTATGCTTACCTGTCTATATCTTACTATTTTAAGACTCGCGAACAAACCCAAATTCCATGGAAAAAAAAAATAAACACAACGGTATATGCAGATGTTTGCGAACGTGTTAAGTAATAGGAGAAACCAAAGGTAAAACTTGGTAGAGTAGCATAGACTCTTAACGTTAACATGTGACACATATTTAAATGCAATTGCAAAATAGCTGATAAGAAAAACGCGCACGGGATTTTATTGAAATCTTGTGTGCGTAATTGAAACAGACTGACTAAGGAATTCAAAATTAGTGATTGAAGATGTTTTATTAAATTTATTTATTGCTGAACCATAACCGTTCTGCTTTGCTGATCCATAACCGTTCCGTTCCGCTGAATATGGATCAGCAAAGCAGAACGGTTATGGATCAGCAAAGCGGAACAGAAATAGGATATATAACGAGCAGCAAGAGACAACAACAGCAGTCTTTAGAAATCTTCTGAAGAAGCTGACAGGATGGTCAGCGAAACGTCAAGTAAAATATTAACTACACGACATCAACCGAAAGACATTTCTACTATGGATTACGGTCGTGAAAGCCTACACTCAACTATCATACGGTTGATATTGGGAATTCACTAATTGTTTCAAATTAATCATATATTTTGTGTGATGCACTGATACTTTAGTGTTTGCCTTACTAGCCCACAGTCATTGTTATTATTTAATCGATGTAATTTATTCCATAAGCTATGAATAAGTCTAATAAACCATAATTTTAGCCTTGTCCTTCCCTAAAATTTCCTAAATTCGTATCAAATTAAATTAAAAAAATTAACTTGTATTTTTAAAATAATTCTCTGAAATTCCCAGAAAATAATAAATCAAATGCTTACCTACGAAAAGTGCAATAGATGACTCAATAATTGGATACAAGATCAATAATATAACAAAACAACAGCTTTTATTTTCTTTTTAATAAGATATCTCTAGCTATGACATTTTAAATGTACGGTTTCATTCTCGCTTAACACTATTTACTCGCTGCAAGACCACATATTATCATCTAAGAACTTACATGATAATTACTTGTATTATATCACTTTGACACAAAGCAAGTTATTTGAAAAACAAATCACAGAAACCCGTTTCAAATTTCATTCATTTAAAATTTGCTTCGTTTCGATCGATTTGAATTTGTTGGAAAATATTTTATTCTAAGTCATATACAATAAATATCAATTAAAAGCAATACGATATTATAATCGAAAAAAGAAAACACTACTTTTTATTAGACTTAACAACAATTAAATGCTGCATCGATAAAAAAAGTTATTTAAAAATAAGCACAACAACAAACGGAAAAAAAGAAACGTAATAAACACAAGGCTATTAATACTAAATTAAACGTCTACAAGGTTTGCTTAAGAAAAAAGTAAAACTTATATATTTACAATGCCTTATATTCAGCTGGAGTAGTTACGATTATTTAGAAACAAAAAGAAAGGATCCGGATTAAAACTGGAAATCAACAAAACGTAGTTGATGGATCTCTTAAACATTCTTTGTTTATGCAAATAGTTAATATTTGACTAGATCTATTTGATTTTTTGATTATTTTTATACATGGAGCTATGTTAGTATTATTTTGCGTGATGTATGTACATCTTTTAAAACCCTGAGAATGCTTCAATGTATATATGCCTATGCTATTCAATGGATCCATATTAAAATAAGCAAAAATGTTATTCCAGGAAGATTCGTTATCGGTTGAATCGGTTCTGTAAAATAACAATACATTTTGCAATGAATAATGGGAAACATTTTTTTTTTTTTTCAAATACGGAGTCCATCTAAATTTCTTTTTTCTCTTTGTCTTTTCCAAATATTTTCCCCGAGCGTGTCTTAGGTGTTAAGGAGTATCATTTAAATGCCTTGAATTGTACTACTGCAAAGTCAGCTAAATTAACAAGGCTATTGGATAACCGAGTATTAACATTTGCGAATTGCCATTTTAAAAAGATCTTTAATTTTTGAATGTTCCCAAACTAAATAAATTTCTTTTTAAATTAATCACATTTACTCTAAATACCAGTTATTGTTTAGTGCAAATTAAGTTATGCAACCATATTAACGTATCTGGTGCTACTCAAGAGTTGCTTTTCATTTGCCTTATTATGTGTACCGTATTGTTCTTCGGAGTACTGTACTGAACCGTACTTTGGGTGAGCTAAGACACTGATAAATATATTGAGACCTTTAAACAAAATGAAATTCATCGTAGATACGGCCAGCAAGTAATGTAAATCAGATTTCGAATTATAAATACAAAAATAATCTAAAAACCCATCCTCAGGGAGTAATTCAGTAATACTACATTTTGCGCATGCGCCAACAGAACAATAAATATCAGGTAGATACAGAAAGGGAAAAGCCATTTATAAAAGTACAGTTTGGAACTATTATTTTTAAATGGCACGCATCTTTAACATTTGTACGGTACAGTACAGTACTTGGGATCAAATGGAAAGCAGCTAGAGTGCGCTTAAAGGAAAAATTTGTTGGTATTTTTTAAACGGTGCCTGTATTTGCCCAAAGGAGAATTTTCACTAACAAAGGTTGATTTTGATATTTCATCTGGTTTTAGTTTTCAGTAATATATTTTATATTACTCTGCCAGTGCAATTTATCGCCGAAATTTACGTTTAAAGTTTCAATATATAGAAGCGTTTCATGCTTTGAACAATAACTCCTTTATTTATTATCCAATTATGATGAATTAAAAAGCAAACAAAACAATGTTACAAGGAGTACATTTAAACTAAATTGATTATGCATTTCCAGATAAAAATAAACAAATTAAAACGAAAAACAGCGAGTTATTATCATCAACTATTAGCCTTCCACGTTAGCGTGTGTCGACGTGTTATAGATTTTACGGTGGGCAATCTGCATACACATGCATTAACAATCAAGATATACAGGTGGGTAAAAGGAGCATATCAGCCTTCTTTGGAAAAATCCGATAAATTTATCGTAATTAATATATACGTATAGGCTTCCACAGCTCCAAGGAAATCATAAATTTTCAGTTTCAGTTTAATTAAAGTAGAAATGTCAAATTATATATAAGTGGTAACATTTTATTGACTAACCCTGTATAAGCAAACACGTATCCTAGCGTACCAATATATGGGGCAGTCTGGGAATGGATTTACTTTTGCATATATCCTCTAAAAATGAGAATAACCTGATAAGATTTCCAAAAAGGTTCAGCCAGTGGACAAGTGCGTATTTTATTCAACGCGTTCTAGAGATGTGCCACCCAGATGCAGAGACACTGAACGATAATATTCAAAATTCGATAAATATCTATTTGTAAGGTTTCATTGAAAATTTAAAAATTTCTAAATTTCTGATTGTAAAAAGCACTTATGTCTAAGAAGAGAATCCACATAACGTCAAGTTCGTAAGCGTGATGATTATGAATATTCACGAAAATTATAAGAAAAACAGTAAAATAAAAAAAATATCTTTTTCCTAATTATCTCAAAACCTTACAAAATTACTTAGGGCATTTCAGAAATAAATGATTCACCGTTGAAAATCCTTAAATTAATTTTTTAGTTGTTGGCATTGACATTGACTATAGCTCTCGTTAAATCTGTTGGTGAAAGAAAATTAGCATAGTTTTTCCAACGTCGTTTCGTTTGTTTTTCAATTTATTAAAATTAGATAGTAAACAAGGCAATGCGTTTTTTAGGAACGATCCAATATGAGAATCAACCTTTATTTATTTAAATTTGATAATAAAGCAGCCTCTCAGATTGTTTGTAGTAACAAATATAACATTGAAACTATTAGGATCGGAAAAATATCGTCTTCATCGATTGTTTACCTATTTGAGAGTAGTAGATGTTAAGTTCATAAACTTACTTTATCAAATAATATACAAGATATTATCTTTCCGATTTTGAATTTATTTAAAGGCCCACTTATACTTACAACAAGGTCTTCATTACACAAATTTTTGAGGTTTGCTGTCAAGAGAATAAGAAAATTCAAATACAACTATTTCATTTCAGATTTTTTTTTGTTAAGAAGGAACCTGCATGTTGTATAAATAAGCAAATTACAGATATGTTTCAATAATAATACTTATGTTTTATTTGTCTGGAGCGAAACTGAACAATCATTTTTATACAATTTAAAACGATATTCAAATTTAAATTTACGCAAATTAATTTGTTTTTAAATAAATCATCGACGAAACAAAAAAAAAAGAAACAATGAAACAATAAATCTGTACATTTACAAACTAATTAAGTATTATTACATTTATTTATGAAAAATACACGAGAATGTATACATTGTTATATCCTTCTAATCAGATTAATAACGTTTGTCCAACTTGTCTTCTCGATATCTAGGTTTTTCCATACAAATTGCTATTTTTTTTGTCGATTTTAATTTTTTGATTGTTTTGAGGAATTCGGCTCGCAACAAAAATCTATTGAAAACAAAAAAAAACTTATCAAGTGTCGACCTTAGCTTATCCGGAGAGATCATTTAGTAAATACGAAGCTAACGAACTTAAAAAATAAAAAGGAGGTTTAGAACGTCCCTCGTTAGGAACAAGCCGTGGTCTGTTTATATCACAATTCTGTTTTCTTTTTGTTAAATAGGACAGTGTTTTCTGTTTTATAGAATATTTCGATGGATTAGAGTCTTGCTCGTGGAGTTTGTATCGATGAACATTAAAAAACAACGGATGATAACCTATATCACAATTAATCTAATAAATTAAACTAAATTCTTGTACTGGTGATAACTTATTACAAAACGATTTGTAATTACGAGATATTAGTAGCTGGCAGTAGTAAAATATAATGATTTCTTTCAAAGTAGTATCTTCCAGATTTCTACTACTCTGACTACTTCTCAAATCAATATATCGTGTTCAAATACATTTTTTTCCGTTAAGAATATGGAAATACTTTACCAATGATCATAGAGATTGTAATAGAGCACTACTCCGTTCTCCAAAAAATTAAAAATCCATATAATTATTGAGAAATCTTCAGTTAGTGTCCAAAGAAATGCCATCGTCAAAATAAGCAGAAAATTGTGAATTTTGAAGGTTTTTTCCTTCGAAAATGATGTTTTGTTGTTCATGTTGTTATTAAGCAACACCTTCTTTGTTCACTATCTCACGTGTATTTCATCACAATTTAAATTTAACCATTATACTGGTACTTCAATCATATTTATTAACAAGATAAACTTTAAATTTTACATAAAAAATGCTTGCGCAATGGACAATGTAGACTTGTGTGAACTATAGCATAAGGTAACATAATTATATTGAAGAAGTCCCCAAGGTTTCTTCAATTTGGTGTTTATAAGAGTTTCACGACCCAATATTACATTATTTCGCGAAATGTAAACCGTCAAAAAGTAATTGAACAATTAAATATATTCTTTTTACTATTAACAATACTTGAACCAGTCACTCTTTGAAAATTGTATATATACGTAACGATACATTTTTTTAAAAGAAATATTATGCAATATTCACGTATTTCCATATTGGTTTAAAGAGAAAGAAGCGTTTGAAATATTGTGAACAAATAACTTAGTCTATGTACTACTGGAGGTGTGCCAATGGATCTCTAAACCAAAAAGGTAACGATGGTCATGAAATTGCATATAGATTGGAAACCTACAAGCTTCTGATATCTCATAATTACACACCAACATATTAGCATTTTCATTAAACGTAAATGCTAAATTATTGCATAATAAAAATATTACTGTAGTAACAACAATAGTAATAAGACAATAGAACAAAGTATTTAAAAACAAAATAAAAAATGAAAATATTTACTTTCAAAACGAAGCGATAATTAAAATTTGTAATCGGAAACAATAAAATCACTGTCCTAAGAAACAACTTAAGTCTACATTTACAAGAATTTTATTATCATTATTTAACTTTAACGTTGTAAACCACAGGAAATTATACTAGCATACAAGCACTTCTGAGTCAAGTGTCTCTTGGTTGGTTTTTGTTTTTTTTTTTTGTTTGAACACATATAATATATAATACATATCAAAGCAGTCTGTGGCACTATTTTGTAATGCTTCAGCTCTGTTTAACTCGTTTTCGAGGAGGACCTATTGGAGGAATTTGTTGGGTCGCTAACGCACGAAATGCTTCTGCGATCAGATGCGGATGGGTTTGAATCATCGATTTCCAACCGGGTGTTTCCATCACATCTGTTGCATGTCTGCTAACAGGAAGCATAATTTAATTAATTACACAATCAAGATAGGATTAAAAATTGGAAATATAAATTCCAGGAAATTAAAGCGTAACCAATAAAAGCATAAGATACTCACGTATTAATAAAATCTATGGCTTGGGCCTTTAGTTGATCAGCACTGTGCAGGTCCGCTAATATTAAAATTTCTGCGGCGTTCTCTATCGACAGATTGGTGCACAGTGCTTCCTCACACATCACTTTCAATCTTTCTAAAGCATACTGAAAAGGAAAAGAATATAAATTAATTTGGGAACATCAGTAGTTGTAAGAATGTAAAGAGAGTAAAGATTTCAGATGTAGTTTTATCCATTCTTGGATATTTTCATAAATATTATATCAATTGATGTATACGTATGTTCGATACAAATTTTATTAACATTTATAAAGCTTATAATCACAGAGATATTACACTAATAAGTTATTTTCCCCGAACCCTGTATATCAAACTACAAACAAATATCCTGACATACAGTGAATTTCAGATAACACTGGCCATAGCTATGTACATAGTAAAATCTTTATGTGATGTTAATGGTTTTCCTATAGTACGTATTTGATTAATTTTTTATCAGCACGTAGTTGGATCGATTTTCATGACGTTTCAAGATATTTTATGCCAAAGATGCCAAGTCGAAATTAAAGAAAAGATAATGAGACAATTTTGCAGTTAAAAAAATCTCAGTCCGTATTGTATCAATCAAAGCTACGCTAGTGTCATTCAAGCAATTTGTTGATGTCACAGTGTGTATGTCGTCATTATGAAAAATTTTGTGATTTGCCTGGTGGTATGTGGTGATGCGCCATCGGTCTGGTAAATAATTCTCCCATTGTGTCTTTCAGCAATTCTAAGTGCTTTAGGGAATTTAGCGAACCGTTGTTAAAAATCGGACCAGCAGTGTGAATACCTAGAATAACGGCCCATCGATAATGATACATATACACTTCCTCTGCTCCAAGGCAGCCAACGGAATACGTTATAATATCGTATTTTGTTCGGTATTGGCCGGTTGGGATTTTCAGTTGCAAAGTTGTCTAGAGTTCTTTTGTCGACCTTTAACGTAAGCTGTAATGAATTATAGTACTTAGCTACTAGTTGGAGCTGTCATTGAGATGTTTTAGAAAATGAAGAATAAATACGATCGACGTTGAATACAGACAGAAGAATCGCTTTTATTCGGGGGAAGGATTTCGACATTATTTGTAACTGTTCAAGAAACTGAGATAAAATTGACAAAAGCATTTTAATTAGATAACTGTTTCCCGGTTAACATTTCTTAGCTAACTGTCAGAAATAAGTCTGGTTGAAATGGATGTGGTGGAAGAAAGAAATCTACAACGCACTAAGAGCGCAGAGCTCATGCTGCAATCGGTTATTTGTACTTGAAATTGCCGCTAAAGCGCTTATCTTTTTTCTCTTTAGTCTGAACGTTATTTTTTGTACCAAGGCATAGAATGTCTCAAAACCCTATAAAAATCATTCCAAGTATGTGTAGTCAAGAAATAAATCAAACGTAGGAAAACCCTTCACCCATTACATAAAGGTTTTAGCATGTAAATACCTTTGGTCAACATTATCAGAATTGCATTGCACATCGCTTGATATACATCTTGTAAAGCGTGATTATTTCCATTAATTTAGTTTTTTCTTTAAAAGTTAACTATCATTTATATTATTAGATACCGCCAAATTATACTAAAACTGTGAGCGTTTAAAACATTGTGGTGCACTTACTCCCCATTTGCCTACTTGAGTAAGGACAAAAATGAAGTAAACTTACAGAAAGTTAATTTTATAGAGCTAATCAGTAAGCAAAGTAAAAATAAAATTTTCAATCAATTTGATTTTATTTCTCCATGACATAATTTTTTAAACTAATTATTTGATCAAGTGTTTAAGTTGAATTTTTTGCTGTGAGATGTTAGATGGATTGGATGCTGAAAATCCGTACATGTCTGAGGAAATCTTGTATAGAAGAGATTAATAATAAAGCTTTTGGGATAAGATTTCTGAATGACGCACCTAACCTTACCTTTGAAAAAACGACTTCATTTCTTTCTAAATGCAGCTCGTTAAGTTCAAAGAAACGAAATTTAATCTATAACTTACAGGATATCTGGGTGAAAGTGACCATAAAACCTACAGCAGTTAGGATAAGTAAAATGACCAAGAGGAAATCAGTAAGAACATTTCTAAATTTCAAATATGTCTGATAGAAGGAGGAGTTGCTAGGCTCAACAATAAGAAATAAAATTTTTGGTAAAAGTACCAGGATGATGGGAGATCTGGCCCCCACTTACTTTTTCTGTTTCCTAGCCTCAAACTTTCGCTCGGAAGAAGAAAATTTCCATACAATGAGGAAGCCGTGACAAAATGTAAACGACTATTTTACAAAACAAGATGGACTGATTAAAGAGATGGAAGTATCGCTGGAAAACGTATAAAGATTTAGAAGATGTTGCAACTGGATTTGGCCAAAAGAAACTTGCTTCTGTTAAGGTAGAAACCTTCAGAATACCTTCTTACATAATGGATCGAAATTCTTCAAAAATTTGCCTCAAGTTCATCAGTCAATGCCCGATACATTTCCGTACATTATATTTTTTAGCTTTGATTTTTCGAAAATAAGATTGTAAAAGTTTTATTTTTTTCAATATCTGCTAAGGCTTAAGAAAAGAACTTGAAACAAATTTTTAGTATTTGGCGAAAATGCTTAAACGGTGTTTAGCCCAATGTGAGATCCCAAATATAATCATGGCTGACAAATTCGAACTTCGTTGTTCTTTCAATGGGCATGTTTCCATTTTTTTTAATATCTGCATTTGATAGAGCTCTATGCATGAACCTGCAGTTTACAATAATGGTATCCCTTTTACGAATTCTTAAAGGTAGCTCTCGTCCAAAAAGGAATTCAACAACTGAGTTAGTGACGTCACTTGCGCCATCTACTGGATGTTTCAAGTAAGAACGGTAGGCAAATATTCTGTATTCATCCGTAAAACATCTCAGCAACTTTTATGTAGGTAAGTAAATTGAAATTGTAATAAAAATGGAAGGAACATTTACTTTGTCTGCAGCCGCCAGCAGATCGTCGGCCATTTTCTCGAGGTTTGACGCTTTCCCCGTATAGATGAACCGCAACATCTCTCTTAATACTTCGTGATCGACGTCCGTAATATCTACCCTATTATGTTTCCTCTCTTCCATTTCGTGCTCGAACATTGCCTGGAAGACTGGACTACGTGCTAAAACAAGAACACAGTTAACCGTCACCTCTCGACACCTACAAACATTTCCAAAAACGGAAATGTAATCGAAATTAATCGTATTTTTTGTACTTCCCAAACTAAGGCCTTTGTCAACCTCAAAAAGTTTGGGAAACATTGATTTAACTCATGAAATTACCTGCTAGTATTGACTTATGTGCTTGAAATTCTCTGCCTGCGACCGATAACGTAACATCGCTGAACTTTTGATTTTCAAACAGCAATCCTAGGTCATCCGAGAGTCTACATTCAGGAACTTTAAATTGAACGGTATTTGACTGGCCGGAGATATTGACACTATCTGCGACAACGCTGACCTACAATCATACGCTATTGTTATAAACACGATCTTTGCTTCAACCACCAAAGATGAATTATTTATGACGTACTTTTTCTTTAATATAGATTGATAATTTATCTATTGGTGCCAACATGACTTTATAAAGTGAAAGTGTTTGGTTATAAGTATGAATTAACTTGTTTGAAACAACTAGGAATTTTAAATAACATTTAAGCATGTTTTGCGAAATTATGGCATTTTTTAATGTGATTTTGATTGTATTTGATGTAACGTCAGTAACGTAATATGACGGTCGGAAGATGTCAGTTAAATGCCATTTTTCAAATTTTACTTATTAATTTGATGGAGAATCACACTTTTTGGATTTACTGTATCATTTTTGATATGTCAAAGTAGCCAATAAAATTGGCAACAATGCTTCGGGAAGCATCTCATTAGACTGTCCAGGAGTTAAATGATTGGAATCCAAAAAACATGTAAATTATAAAAACCAATATCAAAAACCACTGTTACATTGCATAGCCGTAAACTTGGTGAACACATATGTAGAGTGCTCAATTAACATGGCCATAAAAGGAAGTACCCTAAATATGTTTATTACTTTCATTTTTCTTCTTGTCAAAACTTTCCCTATCTGCATTTTCTTTCTTTTGGTTATTTTATAGATGAATATGTTTGTTTCAATTAACTTCTCTATTTCAGTTTTGATTTTATTATCCAATTATTATATTTATTCGAACTTATATTTGTATTTTTTCCCTCAAAATATTACGGATTTTTACTTTTAGACACCACTTCCAACTAATTCAAATCTAGAATTAGTTGGAACTGGGAAACTTTATAGACTCGTAACACAATTGTTTAGTGCATCAAATAACATGCGGTTGTAGAAATTCAAATGAAGTAATTGAAGAAAACTAACCTAGTTAGGCTGCATACATAAAAAGAATCATGATCAAGATGATTTTCACAACTTACAATGATGTCAAATTAAACACTAAACACTTTTGGTTAATTCACCATTGTTGAATTTTATAGTTTTCTTGTAAATCTGGAGGAGTATTTGTGTTCTAGAATCAGTGCTACAATTTAGAACTGTAATCTTTAAAAATATAATGTCATATTGTATTTGACTTTTCGAAATGAATTTTGTCTTTTCAACTTTTCTCTTTTCACTTTTCTATTCTTTCCATTTTTTTGCTTACTGCTGTGAGGAGAGGCAATGTCCCTAAGTTTCACTGGTTCGTTAGTTCATCCTCTTCCATCCATTAGGTCGTGATATTTTAAAAAATGAATAAAAACTTTAGATATCTTTAAATTTTGCAATAATTGAGAGATCAAAGAAAACCGAAAACCAAAGAGATTTGATTTATTTTGGCCATATTTTAGAATTTGGAAAATTATCTAAAATTTAAAGATTGTAAGTACTTGTTTTAATAAATTTGCATTCTTTTTTATTCTTAATTTAAATTTTGATGTAAACTTTACAAAATCCAAACGCCTTTTTTCGTAGTAACATAACAATAAGTGTTAAGAAAAGAATGAACAATTAAACTAGTAAAGTTTCGAGAGAGAGTCATTAACATTGCTGCATCTCGATAAAACACTACATCAACGCAACCGCAAGCAAGAAAACGTAAACATTACAACTTGAAAAAACAAAACCAATTTTCAAATATTTATTTAACTCACAAATCCGACAGGAATAAATCTGTCCAAGTAAATCAAGTAAAACATTGTTACTTTCGTTTCGATTTTATTAAAAAAGTTGTCAATACTTTATTTACAATTTGAAAAAAAAAAAAAAAACCGGTATCGAATTGGTCGTAACAATAAAGATGAATTTCATCATGCAACATAAATTTATAATTTTTTCTTGAAGAATGAGATAGCTTAAAAATACTTCTTCACTATGATACAAATCATTTCAGAACTTTTCAGTAGTTCACTCAATCTCTTTTCAGAAGTGTAAAAGTTGTTTTTGGGTAACTTGGTGCTCCTAATCATGAATATGCTTTGCTTGGTTCCAGTTCTTGACCTATATGAATGCCTTAAATATTTATTGAGAAGACGCGGAAGAAAAATAAATAGTAAACTTTAGTTGGGGAATTCTGAAGGTAAACGCAGGATATATTATATAGAAAGCATTAAGTTATAAAAACCGCTTTTTGTAAAATTTTCTTCTGTATTCTTTCCGTATACAATGCCTCTGTAAACTTCAACAGTAGCCGACCATCATGTGACGGTCTCATCATCCTTGATATCTTTCTTCCATTATGTTAAATTGGCTGAGCAAAAAAATGCACTTTAATACTCATATACTTTTTCAAAACTCTGAGATATTGTGGACTAGTTCCTGATAGCTGTCAGCCTTTTGATTATCTAAACAAACTTGTATAACCAATACATAACCAAGTCAGACCTCAGTTTGGATTTCAGACATATATGTGATAAATTTTCTATCCTTAACCAGCTTGCTAATTTCTAGACCGATCAAAATTCCTGCTTTTAATGTTTCCATGCTAAGTGCTGAAAATGTTCGGCAGACATACTTGAAACAATCGCCTGACTGATCCTTAAACTGTTTTGTTAATCTCAGGTTAATATGTACAGTATGATTTTTTCTCCTTTTGCTCGCCTCGTTAATGATGCTTGCTTTTCCTAGAAACGGGTCTTGTCTTCTCACACGTTTGTCTCTCTTCTGGCATACAGTTTATTGCAAGTGGTTTTGTTTCGCATCCTATACACAGACATAGTAAGGATGTTTAGTGTATCCACTTTGCAGTCCAAGAAGAACGTTCACTATTTTTAAATCTACGTAAACAAACCATTGAAACTGATTATAAGAAATGTTCATTTAGGAAGAGCCTCTAGTCTTGTGGTCTATATTCTGGTAAGCTCATCAATAGTAGAAGTTCGGAATATTGTTACAATCTACAAGGTCGTTATCTTGGTTAGAGAACGGTTACATTGTTTGCTCTCTTGTTCGATAAGAGGTTATAGTAAGATCTGGTTAAAGGGAGCGTTTAGTCTGGATACTAAAAACTCGGTACCTTTCTTCGATAGAATCAAGTCACGATTTAAATCGCTTAGTTGGCCTTGACAAACTTTTTGAGGAGTACAACAACTTCCTTCAAACTAACTTTCTTCATCTGAGCTTGCACTGAGTGCACTTAACATTTCAACAATCACACTCAATTTTACTCAAAGAAGTGAACACTGATACAGGTAATTCCTTGCTATGCGGTTTCGGTTGCTTTGCAGATTCAATATTTAGGTAGTCTCAGTTGCTTTTCCTACACCTTTATATTTACAGCACAAAAGCGACAATAACCCATATGATTTTTTGGCTCATTCCATACCATAAGTATCCGTTTCCGTTTACCTTCTGTCCAATTGCGAAGTCATTCTAAACAAGTTTTGCAAACTTTATGAGGTACCCACGGCCTGTTTTTTTGACCAAGTTGGCATCCAAAACACTCCTGACATACATGTTTTTCGAAATCAGTTATATTTTTTCTTAACTTTCATAACTTAAATCAAGAAGAGGCTTAATTTCATCTCTTCGATGATTTTGAAAATCGGAACCAACTTAATAAAAAAAAAATGGAAAATCATACGCGCTGAGTAACTTAAAACAGCTCTTAAATCACTGGCAACAATTTACATATTTAATAATTACTTTATTTGCGAAAGTAAGTGCTATAATTAGTAACAGTCAAAGCAGGTAGGTAAGCATACCTTTAGAAAAACTAGTACCTACAAAAATACTAATACCGATATTTTCATTTACTTACTGGGAGGGGTATATATAAGTCAAAGATAGCATTTGGTGTCTGATTTATGTGTCCATCAATGAATAATGGAAAAATTTTTTTTGTTAATTAATAAACAACAGTATGGTAATTTCACTGAGACAAGTTGTAATTATTTGTAAATCTTCTAAATTTTTAAGCGTACGACATACAAAAATATGATATATAAACATTATAAAACTACACATCTTATGAATAAAATGAAATTCAACAGATATTAAAATAATCAATTTACCTCGCAGAATATTGTCAATTTATCGTCTGGTAGTAAACCGTTCGCTTCGTCCAGCAGGAAATCTCTGCGTATGAATTTCTTGAAACCCCAGTCCTTCCCTTGCACGAATCTATACGCTCGCTGACTTTCCATTGCCTTCGTCTCCTCCCGTTTCGCGTTCAATATGCTAAACTTAAATTTCGCCCTAACTTCGCTCTTGTTACACGACACGAGTAATAAATATAACGACAGATAGTCTTTGCTCTCTTCATCTAAACCTTTGGGATTGACACGAAGACACCTACGACATTAAAGAAAATTATTACATTCAATGTCAATCTCTTCGAATTGAAATATTTACCATTTTAGTTTATCATTTGCCCCCGCTGAGAAAGTAGAAGATTTTAGAACCTCTCCCATTTCCTCGCGGCAAAAACTAAAATTATTAATAGTCCACATATAACTAAACTTAACCACTTTGACCTGAAACATGAGAAACTCTTGTTTTACAATAAGAACTAGTGTACAATAATGAATATCAATACACTAGCAACTTTTAATAATTGTTAAATATTGCATGCTTTATTCTAACACAATAATACGACTACTTTTTACATTTTTTTGATGCATTATAATAGAAGATTATGTACAGATTAAAGTGTATTTTATAACATCAATAAAAATCAAAATCAATACAGTATTTGATTCAAATGATGACTAACGTTTTACAAAGATTGATACAAATAGATCTATAATTAAAATTTCGTATCATCATAGTGTGAGCAGGCAATATTTCACACTATTTCGCCATAACTTTTGCATTTGCAAGCGAATACTGTGAGCTTAAATGTTATCGAGCGGGAATTGCCAAATGCATTAGATTCTTCTCTTGATTCCTTTATAACTGCTACTATTATGATATGCGTACAAGTGTTCACATTATTTTAGAAGGGAATCATATGTAACATTAAAATTATTAACATTTGGGCGTGCATTTTTCTTATCAAGCTTTTTTTTTGTGGAGTACTAGTTATATAAGCTCATATTATTCACTGTATTAATAACTCAAAGACAACACTTATCATACGCAAAATACATTCGTCAGAAACAGTATAGTATAATTTAAAAAATAGTAAAAAAGATTTAAATTAAATATAAATTTTTAGCAGAACATTTTGCATGGTTCCCTCGAAGTTTGTAAACTGCCTAATTCCACACTTACACCATTCTAGCCATTTTAAGAAGGTTTAGAACAACGGGAATTGACAATAGAAGGTTCAAAACTAGTAATCGAACTCTGTGGCATTGGAACACTGAAACACTTCATTAAAACCCTTACCACAATACTTCATTCGCACTGAACGCATGTTTCAATAACCAATCATCAGCAGCAGTAAAACAGATGTATTCAGTTTTAGTGCGAGTGCAGTAGTGGTAAGAATTTTAGTGAAGCGTTTCAATTAAAGGTCTGTTCCAGAACTTTCAAAGTGCACTACACCACACCGTTATTTACGTCTACGGACTTTGGCTCGTAGCTCGGCAAGTTTAAAACGTCCTCTACAGAGAGGCTAGGCTAATATCTTTTTTTCGGATGAGTCCAGATTTTGGATTCGATAGACGCATTCCAGTTTACGGATGAAAGCGATCTATTTGCTCACTGTAACCACAAATTAAGGCTTTAGAGATAGCCAATCCCATGCTAATATTTGGACACACATTTATTTGAAGACGAAAATGCTTTAATTTTGGAAGACAAGGCACAAGTTAAGACGTACAAACATCTAAAAAGAT
The DNA here is from genome assembly GCA_902654985.2 of Oryctes borbonicus. Classification (NCBI taxonomy): domain Eukaryota; kingdom Metazoa; phylum Arthropoda; class Insecta; order Coleoptera; family Scarabaeidae; genus Oryctes; species Oryctes borbonicus. The sequence continues at coordinate 117,313 of LR736885.1, read as the reverse complement.
GTTTGTATTTCTAGATTTCTGCATTTTCATGTGCGAATTAGACTCCCTCCGCCCAAATTTACTTTTAAAACCGGACTGCACAGACCACAACGTCGATGCCGGAGACGCTCCTTACACAGGTGAAATCAGAGTTATTTCGTAAAAAACGCTACCCCTTAAACGTTAAATAAGTTATTACAATGTGTGTCCAATTGCGCAATATGCATTGACCATCTGCAAAGCTTTTTATCTGTGGTGCAACATACAAGTAGCCAGAAATTTTGATGATATGGTGTTTGCTTTGAAGGTTAACCAGGCATTGTAGACTGATAGCTAATCGGTATATGAGAGGTTCTTGAAGAGAATGTAGTGTCGTTTATCCTAGTTATTGGAGAGAATTTTATTCTTATGCACGATAAGGTTTACGTGTATAAGATCCCGTAATGTCGCTCCGGACAACCTTAATGACTTGGAAAATGTTTTAAGATAAGAATGGGAAAATTTAAACTTGGAGTATTTAGGAAGCTTTCCGCAGAGAATGAGAGACGTCATAGAGGTTCTCATATCAGACACTATTTTTTTTTTTGTATTGAATGAATAGTTATTTTCTTAATTTTTTTTTAGTTTTAATTTTAATCAAATAAAGCTCTGTTAAACACTCCTCTCCTCTAAGTTCCAAGTTTTATTACATAAGTTTTATGAACAATTTTAGAATATAAGAACTTTTACGCACAATCCACCTCTAAGACTTTTCGTGACAAGTGTAGTTAAACAAATTGAAAATTAAACAGATGTTACTGGAACTGAAGGCATTTGATAAATTAAGTTTAACATTGCTGCTTCGTATGTGGCCTACTAGACACTAGATATGTGAATTATTTTCTACGGTTCTTCTTTCATTAATTAACAAAGTATACACTAAGAAGTCAGTTGAAAATTACAAACAGTAAACGTGTATAATATATGAATATTTTGTGAGAGCAAACACGTTTCACGTAAAAACACTATTTTTAAGGAAATTCTCTCGACGTAAATACAATTTGAAATTGAAGAGCGAATCTGCTCCGAAAAGGCTGGGAAACTGATAGCGACTGCTCTTTGGAATAGTCATGAAAAAGGAAAAACAATAACAAGGGGATACGGCGTATCATTACTTGACAAGCTGAACGTAAAAATTGTATTCTATCAACAGAACTCTCATACTTTAGTAATCGCCATGGCAAAAATTTCTATACCTTATACCTAGCAACTTTTTTCTATCTTTTATGCTCAAAGATCGACTGAGGCTATCCCATTCGTAAATGCTTTTTTCTACAGAACAAGATGCCAACTACGATTTAGACGGACTAAAAATGACGATGGAAGCATCGCTGGAGACTTACAGGAGATTATGTTGGGAAATAAAACCGAATTTGAAAAAAGAATAGTTGTTTTTGTGTTGGAAACTTTTCAGACTACCCTCGTACATATGCAAAAATCAAGTTAGATCAGAAATCGGATCATATGACAATACAAAATTTGTTTTTGTGTGAGTGTACCTACTTACGATGTCTATTTTTCAAGAAATATATACAGTTACTTGATTTTAATATCTTTTCTCCGCCATTTTTAATAACCGATATTTGATGTATCTGTAATTTGATACACACATAATTACTTTAATTTTATACGTTTCTGCATACATATTCTAATTCTGTAAGCACATGCACATCCCAGACATACATAATCCGGTTGAAGAAATGTAAATAATGTTTACTTAGATTTTATCTTCTTTCTTTAAATCAAATTAGATTTTATATTAAAATTACTTACTCTCCTCCAACAATTCCAACAACAAATACTAAGTGATATATTTCTTCTATCAATATCCATATTTAAACAGCAAATTAATGTTAATGAGAAAAAAAACTGACTGAATTGTCAAACGAGTTAAGAAGCTGCGTGCAACTAACACTACTTAACAGAATACAATTTAAAATTTTGTTTTTTTTTTGTTTCCTTTCATAGCATTCTAGATTAAAACAATTGATTAAAAAAGAAAGATTTGCATTTAAGCAGCAGTAAATAAATACAGGCAAGCATACAATTGTTCCTTCTACTAGCAGGCATATCCTGCCCATTTGAAAGACTCACCTGTGTATAACACCAGTTCTCTGCTACGGGTGTGTTGACTTCCTGTGGCGGCGGGCTGGGAACACGGCTCACAGCCATGCTGCTCGTCGGGTGCAGGTTTGAAGTTACCCGAGCTGTCTGCCCGGCTGAGCAATCACTCACCACCGGCAGTCTGCAAAAAAAATCGTGATTGAAGTTGATCATCGTCTCCAGGGATGATAATAAATTCGAAAAACTTATTAGTCAGGAAATAATGATGAACATACACACGTTCGCGTTAAACTGATTTTGATTTTTACGTAAACTGCCATTGACGACTTTGATTTTAATTTGTCTCAGGCTACTTTGAGGTTATCCAGCTTACTAGATTCGTATTTGCGAAATTTGAGATATATTATTATCAAATAAGTAAGAGATTACATATAAATAATATAATTATGTAGAAATACCTACGAAACGGATTTTAAGAAAGCTTACATATTTCGTACAAAAAGTTAAAAGAAGGTGGTGTGACGCTACCTAAACCAGGAACGCAATTAATTTATTATAAATTAATTTCATTTTATTTGTTTTATAAATTAATTTATCGTGAACTTACTTATGGGATAGTATCATATTTATCAAGTAAAAGACATCAAATAAATAAATAAAGTATTATAGTTTACACAAAACACTCCACGTTAAAAATGTCCTTCAATAGACCGCTAAAATCACTAAATCTAGTAACAACATTTTAAAAATACGCCGACTGGGATAAACTTGTAAATATAAAAAAGAAATGGTTTTATAGAAGATTAAACAAAAAAAAAACTATATTTCGGCTGAATTTTTATTCCATATATTAGGAATTTTAAAATATTGAATATGGTGCATCGCTATTTGAATATAATTTACAAAAAATAATACATTTTTCAATAACTATAGTTATTGCTAACATAACCTGAACTGTTATTAATCTATTAATTTTTTCAGTGAAATTAGAAAAATACAAATTTTAAAGGATAATATATTTATTTCAACATGAATGCTGTGATTGTCACCGTTACCTGTTATAACGCAAGTGCTATATATGCATGCGACGCCATTTTCCATAGTTTTTATTAGAATTATCTATTAAATGCGGTATATATACATAGATAAAAAATTGTTAGAAATAAAGGGGGGTTGTGTTAGATTTCCACGTAATACTCTGCAATTTAGTGATGTTGCGTGACGTTGCGATAAAAAGTAACTATACTAGTAAGTTAGTTGGTCTTAGCGAAAAAATTAATTTTAGGTTATTTCTAAAGAGTTAAACCAATTTTAACTTCACAAAGGGTATAACTTTGTAACTGTAACGGTGAATATTTTATACTTGGCGTAGTCAATAATTTGTTAACATTAGGTTTGTTCCAAGAGGCGTTGGAATCATTTCGGAACCGTGCGGAGTACGCGCAAAGGAAATTGCCGTTTCAACAATCGTAAAACTAGTTCCGAATCAGCTCCAACAGGCACCGAATTAATCCTAAATCGATTTAAGAACCGTGAAATCAGTTCCGGGAGAACTAGTACTTTCTTAACGCATGCGCTTAAAACATTTCATTACAAATTCAAGAACGGTGAAAGGTCTCTCTGTTGGAACGAACCTGTAATATCGTATTTAGAAATTCACCTAGACAAAATCAAAATGACAGCTTTTCTTCTGGACAAAACTGCGCGGTAAGAATTTAATAGTGGGGGAGGGTGTAAGAATAGAGTTTATGGTTTCTTTTCGGCATTGTGCATCTAGAAATTAACTAATGAGGTGAAATGTACGAGTACGTGCTATTTGTGATAAATATCAAAATAGGTAGAAATTGGCTAAAATAGCTGCCATCTACTGTTTATTGTTCTGGAACCGCTCAAAGTAAGAACGAAAACCTATGGATGTATACCAATATCCTCGTTTTAGTCGCTCGTTTCCTCCTGGAGCTGTACAACAAAAATTAATAGTAACCTTTGATACAAACATTCGATTTTTTTTTTGTAAGAGAGGGCAGCGCTGGAAGAAACAAAGATATTCCAATAAAAACGTAGTGGCTACACTAGCGGCACAAATGAATACGTCACTGTTTGTTTAATGATTAACAACTTATTAACAATTTACTATGTTAAAGTATGGCCTCGTGTCAACCGTGTGTCAACACTCTCGCACTTCCCGCATTCGATTCTCCTCTATCTCCTGTTCTTGAGATGTTGCTAACAAATGTTTACATTCGATTACACCGCAATGGAATCTAAAATGAAGAATTTTCCTGATGTAACGGAAACATTTTATCGTAAAAATGGAAAATTTGTTCGTAAATTCTAAGTGGATATATTTCAGTGTGGGTGGAACATTTTAATATCGAACTAACTAAACGTGTTCCGGGTTTGCATCGTGTGCTAGTCTGCAGGAGAACAGAAATTCTTCAGCGTTGGAGAAATGTTCCAACTCCAAAACGGAGAAATCACTCGCGGAAATGCCAAAAGTTTTTATTCCTATTTACCACCGCTTACCACGCTACAATTTTAACTCCGTCGATTCTAATTACTTGAGCAAATGGGTGCAAGAGAACAACTACACGGTGCTAGATCTAACTCCGTATTTTTATCTGCGTAAAAAATTTTGTTTATTTTAAATAAAAAAAAAAACTAATTTACATTTATTTAATAAAATAAGTTCAGTAACATTTTGTGTGTAGTTAAACAATAATCATGTAACTAACCAGTAAAAATTTTTGACATTACGCGGATAATTTATCCGCCTTGAGCTCACAGGGAAAAAATTAAAATAAAGTGAATCAAGTGTCGAGAAGTTGAGTACCAAACAGTTATCACTGCTGCAATACGAAGATATTGCAAATCTATTTCAAAATAATAGAACACTTTATTTTATGATTATTGGGCAATAAAAGTAGTACATAATACGTCGATAAAAAGTCATGTTTGATGTGCTAATTTTATGCGTTGTCGTAACACAATGAGAGAGGTTTCGTGCGCATTTCATTTGGGACTTATGAATATCTCGAAATAAAAATAACTTCTTCCATCGTACAGCTTGTGCATGTACAACAATACTTATATGTATATTGTTAGTAGGTGTTTAGACATTACATCGAATGACTGTATCGCTTACAACTTACAAAAAAAAAAAAGTAAGTAGGTACCGATGCCAGTGGTATGAATTGTATTACGTACATTGTGAATGGAGGAGTTTCGAAAGAAAGTTTCGTCGTATGTGGGTGAAAGTCGCCTAGAAATACTCTGTATAACCGCAGGTAAATAATATTACTTTGTTTGGGAAGTTATGAAATATTCTTTTTTTTTGTACGGTTACAAATTGTAATGTACAAATAGGTTTTAGGCGTGTGGCCTTCTTTACAATCGTCCTCCTATGGGTTGGTTCGGAGATTATCGCAATGGAAATTGAAGAACGTAAATATTAACATACTACAATGGGAACAAAAATTATTCATTTCAGGGTTTTGGTACTGCCTGGTGTTTAAGTAAACAAACTATATTCCAGATTAGAAATAGAATCAAGTAAATTCCGCAGATAAATTATCTGAGTCAGCAATTTTAGATATTATTTAATAACATGGTGATGAACAATATGTTAATAAAAATGTAGAATGTTTTGGTTACGAAAAATTCTCGTTAGGTTATGAAGCAATGTTACAAGTACACCGCGAAATTTGAAAACAAACTGAAGATTAATAATAGTAATAATAATTGTACACCAAATGCGCACTGATGAGCTGTAACACAGCGAAACGTGCATCTGTACGTGGGGGTTATGTGGTACGCTAATTTTATCATAATAATAATATGTATTTGCCCAACAGATGTTACAATCCAATTATAGGACAAAAATAGATAACAAGAAAAACATAACGAAACAAAATAAAGCTGAAAAAGTCAATAATTATAAACGATCAACTTACTACTTACAAATAATGAAAGTTAGCGCTGCATTTTTTTAATGGTGAAACTAAAGAAGAATCGGAAATGTCAGTTGAACCATGAAATAATAAATTATAGTTTGGGCACATTCACAACACGCATTGATAACAATAAAATACATTTGTTGACCTGGATACCGGACGAGGAACAACATAGCTAACATCATCAAAAAGCTTAAAACATTATCATTAAGTAAATTAAACATAAATGACAGATCCGAGTAATTACGGCGAAGGTCGAGCGAACCAACGTTGCACATGATTAGCAGTAATCTGTAATCTGTAATCCTATAATGCCCGCTTTGGAGAGAGAGCATTCTAAAAAATTGTATTGTTGAAATGATAATCACATGTAATAATACTCTTTTTGTGAGACTCTGCATTTAGAGATCTTCATATTAATTTTTATTATCATCACACCACATGATCACTCCTGACGTAACTTAAGTTTACGAAAAAGCATGGTATGATTAATTCGATCGAATGCCTCGGACATGTCGGTGTAAATAACGTCTATCTGCATTATTGTCGAGATAATTAGATAGTTATTGAGTTATATTTGTTAAATTAATAACAATCGAAGGTTTGGCCATAAAACTGCGTTCGATCATTAGATATTAAAGATTTAATATGGAATTACATAGAAAAGATTCAAACACTTTAGCTGCGTTATTGATAGTAGCAATTGGCCTATAATTTACGATAAATTGTTTACTATCCTTCTTAAAAACTGGTGTTAGGGTCTTCCAGATATGCGAAAACATTGATGTATTAAGAGATACATTAAAAAAATGGCATAAAGAACGAGCAAGTACATTTGCACAGGATAATAGCCAGGGATGCCGTTACGTTCCATATTGAAAGTAACTTTTAATTTTTTTAATTCAAGAAGAGCTTCAGTCTTGCAGTTACCGATGATAGAGCGGATTGCAAAAAAACATATTGAAAAAATTCCCGAAAACCGTTAACAATAGAAGATGGATCTTTAAGTATATCGCCGTTTACGTTTACAATTTTTATATCTGTATCTACAGGGGCTTCATTTACATTTCAGCAAGAGATGTTTAGTGTTTGAGTATTTCTGTCAAAACATGAAAGATTACATTTTTCATTAGTAATAATACAATTTTTCAAACTAGTTGCCCCATCTCTAATATTTTTCAGTAATTAATTATAATACTATTGAAAACAAACCTTAACATTTAATCTAAAAGTTGCATGTGAAATGCAACGTATATACTCTGCAGAAAATTAGATTGTTTATAAGAAGAATCACTTCCTTGATTTCAAAAACATGAAGTAGAACAAGAGATGAACTGATTATGCGTTGGTAAAATACCACATCCTCCTGTACGATAAAGACCGTAACGTTATCTGACACATGCGAAAATTATTCCCAACTTGTTCGCATGTCATTGTCCTTGTGAAATTATATTTTTAACGTGCGGTTAGATATCCGTCGTAAAGGTGCTTTAGTGGGTAAATACAATTAGCAGTCGAAAACGAACGATAATCTTCTATTTTCCTATTTTCAGTTTATGCAGGTGTGTTATTGAAGCTAAGAGTTTTAAGATTAGATAGCAACCCACTTTCTGCAAAATTTGATGTCAATTATAATCAATTTCAAATTGTAAACAAAAAAATAACTCTATTTACATCCGTTGATAATTATATCAGCATAGTCATCGAAGGTTATTTCTTTTTTTTTTGTATATGTACAAGCTCCGGTTCAAAATAAAAGGTATGTACATTTATAGGGAAAAGATTTTAGACCAATGAAACGAAACCACATATCCGAGGACGTATGACAAGGAAATGCATCTAACTTATAATTAGTAAAACATAAAATATATACGCCTGGCTTACGAAAGAAAAGCTTGGAACACTCTGTTATTTAAATAATCAGCTTAAAATTAAAACTCTTATATCTAATAGTCATAGCACAGAAAAAAGCTAAAGTAACTGTTATAATTGTAACAAATGCAACTGCAAGCTGTTATAGATTTCATGACACGGACAATTTGTAGCAATTAGTGACATAATATTGTAGGAAACAAAAGTGACGCAAAACTTGCAACGTTTGCTACGATAAACTTGCATATCTTTCTACAATTATGCGATTGTAGGTGTCGCACTTATTGAAATGCTACTATAAGGAATTTTTTAGTTAATTAAAATATTCTATATTAAACTGCTATAAACTACGTAACGTTCTTTTGATCAAGTAAAACAAGTAACAACTGTTCTATTTTCGTCCTCGCAATTTACAGGGAGCATTGGCTGGGCCATAAGAATATTACACCTCCCAACATTTGGGGTAAACGACACACTTTAATCCGAGAGAATTGTTAAAAGCAGATCATTGATTATTACGAAAAAATAGAGATTCGTCACCACATCTAGGGGTGACGAACCAATGTTATCTGAATCTAATCCTAAGACAGATAACATTTAGTTCATGCATTTCTGTACGCTTCGATAATAAAATTATTTGTACACATGAATGACGAACTTATTTTCTACTATTTATTTTTCGATGATGATGAAATAATAAAAAATACTCTGTTTTCTGATGACTACATAGGCAATAAAATTGGAAAAAATATTTTACATAAAAATTTATTCGCGTATTTTAATATTACAAAAACACTAATAGAGGCAACCAATCTCAATATCTAGAGCAACCTCTGGGCTTTGGAGAAACGTGTTTTTCAGTAGATTAAAACAGTTGATCAATATTTATTTGGTTTGGTATCACACCTTCAGCAAGAAGTGGCAGCGATACAATCGTGTCGTAAAGAATAATCGGTAAGTGTTCTATAATATGAAAATATCGTAACGTCTGAATTTTTAAAAGAGGTGTCCAGAAATTGATAAAATGCATCTGGCAATCATGGTCTAATAGAACTCACTATACACTGTCAAAAATTTAAATCTTAAATTTAGTTGGATTCGTTTGTCGAAATTGCTTTATGTACTTAGAGCAAATCATGTGTTCCATATACATTTTTCATCTTACCGGTTACGACTTCGATATTCATTTATCTGCATTAATCCTCGATGACATTTAAACCTACTTCTATTATATGGGCAACAAAACAATCTAAGAGATCGAAGTCAATTATCTGGCCCTGTTCAAACCCCTTAGACTTAACGGTCACACAATGGGCAAAAAACAAGTTGTCAAATTACTGCTCACCGCTACCCCCTTGTCCCGTGCGTTTATCGGATCGGAAAAGTTCCAGTTTATGCCATCATCGTCATCGAAAAGAAAGCCCGCCGAAACGTTAGTTAAATGAACAAGGGGTGATTTTCAGATACGCCAGCGTACAGTCCCCATTTCTCGCGCACCACCAAAGTCTAGTCGACCCTCTCCTTTCGAGCTTATCGCAGCAGCTCCAACTCTCTAAGCAGCGACGGCCGGGGCGGATCAATGTGAGAACCGTACGATTGCAGGGAGAGAAATTTTCCCCCTGACTTGTTCCGCTGCCGAAAATCCATTTGGCTGCGTGAAACGAGATGATGTTTTCGGAGGAATATTATTCGGAAGGGTGTGTTGAACTGTACTCTAACGCTCGCGAGGAGGGAAAAGTTTTCGGCGAAAGGGAACTAGTGGCTGTGCTTTGAAGTTAAGGGCCAAAATCCAGAGCTGCTAACAATAATCCGACCTCGCTATATAAATATAATGCGTATTTCGCCGGCGAAATTTTGCTTTTCAACATGTTTCCAACTTTATTATGGAATAAATATGACATTTCTGGGAGATAAAACGTATGAAAGCGGCTTAATTTATATTCATGTGTGTGGTCTTATTGGAATTTTGCCGCGGGAGAGTTCAAATTGTTTTGAGATGTCGATTTAATAAACTGTCAAAATTATTAATTTAAAGTTACCACGCGCCATAGCTGAATAATTGTCTTAGTTCTAAATGAAACATGAAAATAATACTTTTACTTGTATACATAGACCAATATTACAATATACAAATAATTGCACAGTTACATTAAGCAAATTCCATACCAAATTTTAAGTAGCTCCATATGTTCTCGTTCTACTAATGGTCCTTTAACGATAAAGGACCATTGCAATAACGATATTGCAGTGCAAAACAAGGGTTGTCCTTTTAGTTTTGCATATAGCGCCGCCAATAGCGATTTTGCTATTGTGACAATTTCCCACGGGACGAGATAATTGCAGATAATCATTAAATATCTTTTAATAAAGGAACCAAAACTACTGCGCATTTGAAGTTGGTATAAATACGTATTTGATCCAAAATAATACCCAACTGTTAGAGGTTAATGGGAATTAACGTGCCTGGATTAAATCGAACAGCCTTTTCGATCACAGATAGCACTGACCTTAATTTTATCATGTACTTTTTTTTTGTAATCTAGCGCTTTTCATAAATATTACACGTATATGGTACCATAAAACCTACATACCTATACACAAGTGCAAAAGATGAGCGATAATAAATATAGAAAATGTTATATAAATTATTATGAATAGAAAAGTAGAACATCAATATTTTAGAAACCAATTGCTTCGAAAATTCGAGCAAATAGAGTGTATGTTTATCGTTAGCCGATTTGATAGTATTCGATCAGATTCGCTATTTTTATAAAATTAAGGTCACAATGGTGAAATAAGGAGTACTTTTTACATAACGCGTGCCGTTATGTTTAAATTTATGATGAGGTCGATAAATTTAAACGTAATGGCAGGCGTAATGTAAAAGTTATGCTCTCACGAATAGAAAATGAATTAGGAAAATGGTAAGGATGTCAGTAAAGATACCAAAAAGCATTACAAGTTCAACTGCAGTGTTCGAGAGATAAAAATTTCGTCGATCTCGGTATGAGCATTATTATGAGCAAACTCCTCTCTTAGATTTCGCCGGACTTTTTCACATCCATTAAGAGACTAAGTTTACCCTAGTTTCATCAGAGAATAAAATATGTTTTCAACCACCTATGAACTGATTTTTATAATAGTAAGTATAGTGGCGCAGTTGCTGGCCTTCTACTAACCAATCTAACTTCTTTTAACCTTTTTCTGTTTGAGCAGAAATCGAAATATGACGAGTAGTTTCGAGATCGTTTCTTTACATCGAGTTAGTGAACGACCTGTTTCTTAAGGCAGATTAACTAGAACACATTCGTTTCTTGTACTGGTGCATCGTTTCCGCAGTTGTTCTGACCTCCGACAATAAGTTTCCATTTCATTAAAACATCTAACTACCCGACTTATTGTAGTGTTGTTTACTTGAAACAAATTAGCAGTATAACGCTGAGAATATCTCTCACCGTGTAATTTTACTGCTTGCATTCCCTTATGTTTCGTCAAATGTTAATCTTTTCTACTCTAATTATCAGTCCTACATTTCTTTAATTATCCTTAACTGTTTTTCAACTCAACTATTTTAAAGTTGATCCAATTCAAAAGGTTCAACCATTATATGCTGTTGCTTTAAACCATATAATGTGTTGAGTATATTTAATAAACAAAGTTGGTTAAATCGACCAATTTTTGGTTGGCTCAACCAGTCTTTTCTCACAGTGCACACGGCAATTTACAAATCTTCATTTACTTGCAGCCGTAATCGTCTTAATATATTTTATTTAGCAACGGAGGTTTTATTTTGTCGTTTCACAAATTTTATTTTTTTTTTTTTACAAAAGTTGAAACCATTTATGGAATACTGGAACCAATAGCAAAATGAACAATAATCTAACAACCCCAATATATCAAAAGTGTCCAACTGTTTTTTTTAAGTTTTGAAATTAATTTTATTCCGTATAAAAGTGAAAATGAAAAAATCTAGAAAACTATTGTACGAAAGGAATTGAAATACATTAAACCAGTCCATCTCGCTACTTATTTGTTACAACCAAGTTACCGTGGACGAAAGACAAAGAGGCATTCAAAATGTGGAGGACATGTAAATGAAATTATGGGGGCACTTACACACCATAAAATCAGACAATTCGTAATTTCAAGTGAAAATTGAATGAATGGAACAATTCGGTGGTTCCAATATCCCATAGTTGCAATCCAAATGTACAAAAATGTTTTAAGCAATCGTGAATGATGCCTCGTAGACGAGACGTGCACCCTATAAACAATTAACCCCTTCCTAATCTGATCTGATTATTGGGCTACATGAAGGCTTTGTTAGTTTCCGAGAAATTTCGCGTAGACTTAATAGTTATTATTCGATTGTATTACGAAACCTGTGCATTACAAATCAAAGTAAAGCATGTAAAGCAGGCGCTGACGCACCCAGAAAATCCACTCCCCGAGATTTTATTTTGAAGTGCTTGGTTGTGCAACCCCGGTTTTAGTCGGTAACATTTTTAGCGCAACAGTGATGAAACGGTCGTAGAACATCATTACGGACAGTTTACGAACGAATAATGCATATTTTTAATCTTAATTTTAATTTTTAATAATTTACATGTTTATAAGTAGTATAGACATTTTTGATACTAATAAACATTATTTTTTGGTGGTGCATTTTCAATTGAGGCCAGTGTATAACTTATTCCATGAGGAAGCATAAGCACAAAGCAAGAATGAAGAATTCTTAGATAAAGAAACAGAAATGGAGGAAGTGGAAGACAGCGAAGGTGAATTACAGTCGATATTTTGGAAGAGATGGGAAGAGAGAAAGAAGAAAATGACGAAAATGAAGGCGACGGCTTAGATGAAAGTTTACTACTAGCCGAACTCAATGCGATAAACTCCAAGAATTATTAACCTCTTTACTTAAATTACCTGCTATTTGCCATATTCCTAAGATAAATATTTAACTGCTTATTCTTTCCAATTTGATACAACATAAGTTGTGTTTATGCGATGTCTGCATTAAATATCGATTTCTAGCGTTTTCTGATATTTCTTTATAAATTACCAAAGTTATTAATATTACCAGTAGTATTACGATTTTAGAAATTAACATCACCGCATATGACGTAAATCAACATCCTACTGTCTAGGATGTCCTTCTAAACATCAGAATGCAAATGTATTATAAGATTTATGAGCATGATAAAACTCGTGGATATTTCGCTAGTCAGCAGAAGCAACATTTTGTTGATAGGTTTCCAGGGATTTGGATTGTTTCTATTATTCTATTATTTGGCCTTCAAGAGTTCCAAACTCCAAACTATTGTTTATGGAAGAGCAATAGGCGCCCTTCGTATTTAAAGGATAAAATGTTTAAAGGTCAATGGCAGTATTTTTGAACATTTATTAAAAGAATGCTATGATTAAAAAAAATGGTAACGTACGAAATTTTGCTTACTTATAATAACGCTACAACTTGAAAACAAATACATATCGGATAAGAACATATGAGTTTTTTTTTACATTATTTTTACGTGTACAAGTGGAGTTTGGCCCGCTTCTCCCGACTCTCTCTGCAGATTGAAATTCTTCTTGAATTAATCCATAAACTAACATATTAACCGCAACAACCAAAGATCTAGGAATTTACCTTTTAGTTCGCGTACTGTTAACCAATGTGAATTAATTTTACTGTTTACAAAGTTACGATATTAAACTTAACACATCACTGTACCCATTCACTCTCTGACAAATATCCAATTTCATCCAGCTGATCAAAGTTTAAATTCAGCTAGTTCGAAATTCGCTCTGTTTTGTAAACATATTCGCAGAGACACCACAAATGCATTCAATTTGCATTGCACAAGTTGTTTATAGCGTGCGCGTTGATACGGTATTATAATTTTGCATAATCGGTCGTCATTCAATGTCAGAATTCATTAAGAGAACGCTCGTCTGGCGCATATCGCCACTTAGAACACGTCCATATCGTTCTTAAATGACTAAATATAATTTATATTAAGATATAAATACTCGGTCTTGTATTTGTTTTGCAACCAATCAGCTGTGCTAAGTTTTCGCTTGAAAATTTAAACAAAACAACAACTGCGAATGCTGTATCAGTAATGAATTAATTGCAATGTTCTAGCATGGTATAGAATGCCATAAAAATGTCAATCAAAGGTCAAACTAAATGCTAATACGGCAAAATATAGATGATAATATATCTGCGTAAATATTAAAAAAAAATTTATACATATTTGTTAATATACAAACCCAAAATCTAGCAAGTCACAATATTACGAAATGAATCGAAGTTGAAGTACGTAATAAAGTTATTGTCAACTTGTATTTCATTAAGCTCCTAAAATAGTCTATATAATGTCTAAATTGTCCAAAGAATTGTGCATAAATTTCCAATCCAAAAACCTCTTTAAAAACTCTGTCACCAAAACCCTCAGAATATCATCATATTTTTCACACTTTTTCTAATTTAGTTCTACCATTTTCACGGTCCTGTTTCACAAAACTATTATTGACCAATTCTTCTGGTAATCTTCTAAAAATTCAAGCTAATTGTACTGTATTATTAAAAACAGAAGTTGAGTATGATTTTGCGATATAGCCATCCTGTTGCATCACAACAAACTACCTCCATAAGCTAAACTTTTTAGTTTCAAAAGCTAATTATGTGATCAAAATCATTCGTCATAATTACTAAATGATCAGCACTTGATATTACTGTTAAAATATTGAGTAAACCTGCAGAAACGAGTTGCACTTCAGGAAATTAGCAGAGACTAGATAGACTCGTGCTTATTCGTCTCATGAGAATGGGTTCGTATTGTCGAGAGTCGACAAAACATGGACCAAAAATGGATTGTGTTGCCGAATAGGTGGGAAAATAAGAAAGACAGGAAGAAAAATTTATTAGGTATCAATTTTTGAAAAAATTGTTTATAAAAGCTTTTGACTGTTCTAAATCTCATAAACTACACCGGATCTTAGGATGAACTTCTCAATATCGTGTCAAATAGCTGTTCTTGTATTTTTGAAGTAGAAAGTTCTATATATAAGCCGTTTCGAACATTCATCACCAACCAAACTGGTTCAAGCACGTTTAAATTCAGCTGGCCCAAGTTCCACTGTAGCAAATTATGGTGCAGAGGTCCCATAAACAGTATTCATTTTGACGTTCAATTTGCGTAGACATATTGCCTTTAAATTTGCAAGCATTTGTGTTGAAACTTTTCATTCTGCCTTCGTATATATTTAAGTGCGATCATTCCTGCACGAAATGGAAAATTTCATTAGCAGGAGACCTTCTTGCCTCGCGTCGTATCGACGGTGTTTCATTTCAAATCCCGCACTTAATCGCCCTTAATCAAACGTAAAACAAAATTACTGCACATTATAATTATATGGCAGTAGATGGTTGGTGTGAAACTTAGTTGGCTAGCGATTATTCTAAAAACAGATGCCTATCAGCGCGTTAACTTGAAAACCATATAGGCACAAACGATAACAGCGACACACGCGAACGAAATTTAATCACACGGTGCAAGGACAATACGTCCTCAATATCAAATACTTAGGTATGGATATAAATGGCGCACATATTTATATACATACAATCGAACATGGTGCACCGTGTAGCTTTTAAAATAATTAATCAAAGGCGTAGTTAGAGGAGAATTCAGTCGATATTTTGTTGTCGTATTAATACGTTTTTTATTTTTTTTTATCTTTTGCCTTGTCAGTAGCGTACTCTGAATTGTTTTAACCAATACGTGATGCACGACATTGGATATTTCACATTTTGTAGATTAGCTTGTTATAGATTTCGTGTATAATTGAAAATGGAAAAATATATACAGGTCGCGGTTGGTATCCGAAGAATCATAAATATACGGAAGAAAATACCTCGGAGGTTTAAGGTCCTCAACACTATTTTAAAATTCTAACTAACGGTGAATACTTTAATATGTTATGATTGGTGTGAATCAAAATGCGTGAAATTTATTTTTTTATAAATATATACCGCCCCTTTGAGCTTGCCGCCCGAGCGCGGTAAATCGCTTACACTCCCGTTGGCTGGGCCCTGAAAATTAATTACTTTTGTTGAAATCGTCAATGACTTTATGTTGGGGCGGCGACATTTAATTATCAAAATGACGAGTTTGGTTTGTGTAGAATTAATAACCCTGGTGGCAGTTATTCATTCATTACAATTTCACTTTTTCAATATGTACAACTATGTATTGTACTAACTATCACAAATGAATAAGTTACTGCTTCCTGATTTGAAAAATTTGCTCAAAGCAGTCGATAGGGTTGTACTGATTTAAAAAATCCGCGCAAAATTTAAAAAATGTCAATTGGAAATAACAAATGACAGACAAGTAAATGTTATTTGTCCATATATAATGTTTGGGGGGTAACTAGAACACCAAACAAATTCACAAGGTATGTTATTTTTTATTCATAAAGGAACTAGGGGTGTTCACGTATTCTAGCTCCATTTCATCTGCGTCATTTACAAATGAAGACTGTGTGTATAGGGGCGTAATAATCATGCTCTGATAGCACGATAACATTTAAAGCTAATAGCAAAGTAGTTTAATACCATATATATGCACTAGTTTGTCCAATAAATAATTGCGAAGGGCAGATTTTTTTCAATAAAATCCAGGTGAGACTTAGTATGAGGGCAATCATTCGGTAAATAAGTAACAGCTGCGTTATCTTCATGTATACTATGCATAGAATACACATTTTCTCAATATTTACACTCTTCAGTGCAGCAAGAATAATAGCTACACTTTATTCTGCATGTGTCCCTTGAATTGTAAAATATGAAAATATATTTCAATTCTGATCATCAGATAACGGTATTAACAGAAAGTGATTGGCTGGGCACGGATGCACAATTAGACCATAAACTCATAGGATTTAAAATAATGAAAGTGCTATGCTAAATAATTAACCTAGGATAACTTACATTTTAAAGGTATTAAACCGTATTATATGACTCATTGTATTATTTATTCAGGCAAGTAATAAAAGTTGAGAATCACCATGCACAATTTATGAAAGCAAAGATATAGAAATTATATACTAATTTAAACTTATAATTATCTAGGGATTAGTGTTTGAAACTTTGTAAGTCCTTGTAAACTGTTTAAGAGTTAAAGGCTTATAAATCTTCAAATTACACTGAAGGAAATATTCTAATCTTTCAAAACAATATTTATCTTTCACAGCTTGAATAAACGCCTAAAAGTAATTTCTTCTTCGATTCTTGACGACATAATCAGCAATATATAAAGGTTAGCAAAACTACCACGATAACACTCGGAAATCATATCTATGACTGCATCTTTGGAAGCGTAGGCGCGAAATTTTAAGTTTTATGTTAAGTTTGTAAATATTAGAATTTCATTATAAGAAATGTTGTAGAAAATTTTACTTCATACTTTAGAGTCCAATGTAAATTTTTAACACTTAAGTTTTTACAAAAACAACGGTGTAAATCGGTTTATTCTTTTCAAAATACTCACCATTTTGGAATCAAAGAATCCTAAATTCGAGTTCGTTAAAATATAATTATTTATTAGCACTAAGCTTTGAATGAGCTGATTTCCCCAAGATACCCTTGATCACAATCTTTACATGATATTTTATAAATTTTTGACTTATCCATGTTATCTGTTTGGTTACATTAGCCACAAGAGGTGAAAGTTACTACTTTTCAGTGAAACTTACCAAGTAAACATACATACAAAGTTACCTTTTAAGTTCTTACAAAAACAATGAAGAAAAAAAATCATTAAACTTATATACTTTTACATGCGTTCGAACCAAAGAAGTTAGAATAATTGAAGCAGCATCCTATAGTAATCGCTATATGTTAATGCGAAGTACACATAAAGTCGATTTTGTAAGCAAATATGGCGTTTTTCTCCAAACTCAGCAGTCTGTCGTTTCTTTTGGTACATAATCTAAATGGTTTTTCCCCAATTGCAGAACTTGCATTGGGATACTCTTGTAGCTAACTAAGAGCGTTCATTTTATTTTAGATCACTAAATGTTACTTAATAACACAATAAAATACTACTAAATTCATTATTATTAAATTAATATTCAGTGTATGCGAAATAATTAGCAGTTTCGTTTTGTTACCATTACTTGCGAACTGACTGATCATTAGATTTATTATTAAACATGTTCTGACTATGAATAAAATTGTGAAGAGTGAAATGTGTTACGAAAAAATGTCAAATTTGAGTGCAGCAGCATAATGTTTTCAAAAAAATTAAAGTCGTTCAAAATATGATGCTATAAATAATATTATCGTTCCGGCTTGTAGTATATTTATAGAATATAAATACTGAAAGATAAATACCTAATGAGCTTACCAAATTGTAGGAAGAGAAATTAATAAAAAAATTAGAGACTTGTCAAGGATAGGTTTAATTAACTGAAATGTATATTCTTCGTATATAACGGCTCCTTGAAGTGATTCATTATCCACGCATTTCTTGTTTGACATTCGAAAATAAAACAGGAAAATACGGACAATTCAGTGTTTTCTTTTCTTCAAATGATCAAATGTTTGACGTGGTGTGTTAGAATTTTCATTATCGTGATGGAGGACGATGGCGCGTTGTCGATTGTTTTTCCTTTTCATCGATGATTTCTCCCAACGAAATTGATACTTGCCATTTAGCATTCTTCGATCTTTCAAAGCAATGCTTACGATATGTCCAGTAAAACGCAAGATACAAGCAATCATTTTCTTGGAAATACTTCGTGAATGAACCAGCTTGTCGGATTTCGTTCATCTAGGCCAAACAGTTGATTGTTGCTCAGTTTCCGGTTCATAAATTATAACCATGTCGCATAAGAATCTTGTTCCTCTGTGGAATTTTTTGAGCATTTCCTGACGCCAACTGACATGAGCCTTTCTTTGTGCTTGGGTAAAAATATGCTGAATCCATCGCAAATAGATTCTTTTCACACCTAATTGTTCATGCAAAATCGAATGTACTGCAGTCTTCGATAGGCATCTTTTATCCAATAAGTTGAATCTGGGTCCGGTATCCAAAATCTTGAATTCGGATGCTTGATCCGATCGATTTCCACAATTTATCGTGATAAATTGTGGAAATCTGCGATAGGTCGAGTAATTATCAAACAATATAGCTGTAACAATCATTACATCATAATGCAATACACACCATTTTCAATTGTGCACATGGAATTGAATATTATTTTAATGAGCGAATTTTAACAACTATTCCGCTTTTCCTCCATATAACGTAACGTCGATGTTTTCTTTATTAAACACTTTCTATATTGCAACATAATGACGGAGATTTGGGTATCCGAATCCGAATTTTATCGGATACCAACAGCACGAATATTATTGTTGTAAATAATAAAGCACATTTATGAAATAATCCTTATTCAGTTTAACTACATATTCTGAACGGTTATGAAACATAATTTAAGTCAATGGAAGATGTATCAACATCTGAATGAATAGGTTGTAAAACGAAAAAAAAAAAATAATTTCATCTGAAAACATACGACCTATTTGATTTTCATATAGTTAAGCCAAATATATTACAACTTCTCTCCAATCCAATTAAGAGCAAAAAAAAAATCACACTTTTTTTTAATACGGCGCTCTTACATACATTAAGCATATGAAAAGATAGGTATTACGTGCACGTCGGTCGGATGAAATTGTGAAAATATAGGGAAGGGAAAGCTGATTGCTTTCTGCGGGGTTCATCCTTTCGCTCTCTCTTTTTTTCTTTGGATCGGCAGCGAAATGTACGTACACGTAGCTCTCGGGTGCAGAGTTGTAGAGCTTCGTGCCGATTGTTCTTGGTGGAATGAGCGTATTTTATTCTCAATATACACACCAACGGAGAAACTAGGAAATGGGTTTCACTGTGCTCGAGCGATATTTCGTTTCTCCAATTCGTATGAAAAAATAAGTAGGTGTATGCACGAGAGCGGGATGATAATTTCATAGCCTAATAGTGAAAGAATAATTTTAGTTATACAGAAATATTTTTATTTTTCAACCTTAAACGTGCAATACACTTAGTCCAACACTGCTCTAAGGATTTTTTCCCATTGCGAAAGCTGTCTTCATCCAAATCTGCAAAATAGCCCTCAGCGGCAGCTTTGACTTCGTCATTTGAAAAATCGCTATCCACCCAATATTTTTTAAAATTTGGAAATAAATGGAAGTGCGAGGAGAATAAGCCGGATGTGAAAGCAAATCGTACCTCAATCGATGAATTTTTACCATTGGGACGTGTATTATCGTGGTCGAAATTGGTTTTCTTACGCGCTAAAACAAGTTTTTCTTACTCGATCCGCCATTTATCGTTTGGCCGTGTGGAAAATAATGAATAAGTGCTTTTGCATTTCAGAAAACTGATGCCATAACTTTATCTGCTGATTTCATGGACATTGCTTTCTTTACAGATGAGCAGTCGGGTTCTGTCCACTGTTTAGATGGAAATTTTGTCTCTGGAGTGTAATAGTGAATCTAGGTTTCGCCTGACGAAACCACAGGATTTGCCTTAAAATTCTTGCGACATATACATTCGAAGACGTTTTTGATCTATTGTGAATAATTGCAGAACCCAGCGTGCGGACAGCTTTCTGAGGAATTGCAAAGTCGCTGCTTCGAGATGTTCACGACATTATCGATTTCACACAGCTTAATGCTCTCATCTTTTATCACCACGTCATCAATTTTGTTATTTCTGGCGTAGTGACACTTTTTGGACGATCATTCCGGTGCTCATCGGTAACACTCGTTCAGCCACGTTTAAACTCTGCCATCCCCCTTTTATGGCGGCATATGTACTATATGCACCGCAAGAGGCTTCTTCATAAAATAAAATGGTATTAGGAAGCTACTAAAACTTAAACGTTGATACTCTCTTTCCTGTGGTAAAAGCTATTGCTAATTTTTTATGTGTTACATTGGGTCTGAAAGGGAATGCAAACTTGGAGGCAGTTAAGTTTGTAAGAAATTAAAAAAATTGTTAATAAGGCTTAGAACCAAGTGCTGTGATCACTTGGTTATTTCATTTTCTAAAGCTTCTTACGGATTGGTCCGTTAATTACACACCTTTATCTATTTGCATTTTGTGTAAGTTCATAGTTTCTGTGTAGCTCCCAAATGACCAAGATATTTTACAATTTTTACTGTATCATATTTCTAGCTTTTGGATTTAGTAGCAGTACAGCACAGTGTTTTATCTATGTTAAATCTCAGCAGAATATAGAATCAGTATTAGTAACAGTAGCATTAAAATCTGAGAACTACATTCTGTTTTATCATGTTATTCCTCTTGTTTGTTTCTTTATTTTTGATTTCTACAGTTTGTGATAATAACTACATGGCTTTTACTTTCCCCACTGGATATTGACGGTCTTTTATATAACCTGTGTATTTTGCATGTATGTATATGTGTTAGTTCATTCTTTTCTGGCCTAGCTTACAATATATACGATACTTTTTGCCAATGAAAGAGAAATCGTATTTGACGAGTAGGTGTTTGTCATTACAAAATAGTTATTAACTCGTCGTAGAGTGTTAAAATAGCAGTACTTTGCAATCAGCTGTAAAGAAACCAGATGAATGTTTGTTTTAATTAAGAAACGATATTACAACATTTTTAACGAATTTTCTTACTTGTCCGTGGTTGCTAGTATAACTTTCCTAGATTCGTTACATTCTAATATGTTAATCTACTTTCTCATATTTTAGCTTCGTACACTTATTTTATTTAAGCAATACCTTCATCATCATATGCTTATACGTTATTTTGTATTGTATTATATTGAAAGCAGTAACATAAAATATATATATGTTTTCTAGGTCAATTTCTATCGAATGTTGAGCTTATAGGACGTGGATACATACGATTATCGAAAAGAAAAAAAATCATTATATGTATATCGCTTACATAATTATTTTAATTAGGAGATAGGATTTTTATCATCAAAGCGTAAAAAAGGACCTTGATTAAATTGACTTTATTTTCCATATGAATGTGTAATAATGGTAATATAAATAGACATCGTGTATGCTGCCTTCTATGTTTGTGTGCATATATTCATATGTGTAATATTTATAAGTGATATTAATTCATGTTATTAGCGTCATTTACATATACAATTGTGCAAATCTACCATCCATAATTTTCACATTGTTTTGGGTTTGCTATTCAAATCTAAATTAATTATTGGATATAAAATTTAGAATGTATAATCTAAATTACACTGAGCAACAATGAAATTGCTTGTTACGTGAAAATATCTGAACTCTGAATGAATTTAACGTCCAACTTTGCAACAAGTTGCTTGGGTCTCGTAGTGGAAATATTCATCATTCCTCCTTTATATATCAAGCTCGGCCTCATCAAAAACTTCGTAAATGCCATGGGTAAGAATGGACCAGTATTCAAATACTGAATGAAAAATTCCCCCAGTTCAATGAAGCCAAAATTAAAGAGCGCGCTTTTCTGGGGTTACAAATTAAACAAGTCTTTAGAGATCCCAAACACAGCCTTGGGATGTGTTCTGTCAAGTGGCAGAAGTCTTCCTTAGGAACGAGAAGGCCGAAATCTACAAGGAACTGATCCAGGACTTGTTGGCTGTTTCATGAATTCGATTGCGATATGTCCTAAAAGATTCACTTACTTCACTCTCACTTGAATTTCTTCCTTAATAATTGTGGGCAAGTCAGTGATAAATACGGCGAACGTTTTCTTACATTGCCGAGGTGGAGAAACGATACCAGGACAAATGGTCCAAGTTATTGGTGCCTGTTTATTGTTGAACGCTCATTAGTTATTAGTCATACTTTTCTTGTTAATAACAAACGACAGGACAAAAGAAAGAAACATATTTTAGAATAGCTACAAATATACGCGTACTCAATACAAAGAAATCGTAGTCAAATTAGCCTTTTCTTAGTTATAATTGTGTTCAGTTCATTGAATTCATGAAAAAACTATCTTAACCTCTGAAGCGAAATTTTGTTGCTCCGTATTATTATTGCTCTCACGAAGTCGATTGAACTGACAAACTAGCAATGTTTTTGCTGTTGGTTAATGTTCAGTTAATAAGAAAACAATTCAATAACAATTTTTTAAAATAAAAAATCAATGTCTATAAAGTATTTTTTAAACCTGCATTGTAAATTGAGTTTAAGGAAACGAGGCTTTTATGCACTGGAGCAGATGAGAGAGAATACCATGCGACAACTTTCCTCTTCTTTTTTTATTTAATATAATTACGAAGTTGATTAATTAATGTCACGTATTGTTGACCCGGAATTGTCTGGTCATATTCCAGGTAATCAATTAATAAAATTTCCTCGGAATCCTAGAAAATCGTAGCCATAATCTTATCAGCTTAGGGTTGGACCTTAAATTTACAAGATGATGGAGGTCCTCGTTGTCGCGAATGTTTTGTTGTTTAAACTTTGTTGATTAGACGCCATTGCTTCGTTGTTGAGACTGGATGTCGAAGTGGAGAACTCACACCTCGTCAACTGTAACAAACCAATTCAGATTTTTTTGGATCAATATTAATTATGTAAAATTCGCGTCTGAACTGGTGACTCCCATTTGCTCCTGCAGACATCTTCTAAAGTCAAAAATAGTCGTTGATTATTGTTCCATTTGTACCATTTGAAATATATGTTACCTCGTTGAAATAAGTTGCAGACCTTCTTCAATGCGCACAGTTTACGGTCAATCGGCACCTTTTGCATGTTCGTCACATGGAAACTCCTGAGACCAACTCTTCACTATCTGATATCTTCAACAATTTGTTGGGGAGTTAAACTTTTGTTCTCCAATTATTTAATAACAATATCGTTTAAAACTTTAGGCAGTTCCTATTTTAACTTAACACAGCTTGTTAACAAGTACTACTACAAAAACCAAACTTTTTGTTTGATAAATAACAAATCTGTTGTGTTACCATGGAAACTTCATGTACTGTGTTAGAGATAATAAAAATTGTACATCCCTCGTATAATAGACTGTTGTAACTCTATGTGAAACCAAATAGCTTATACGTAAATGTTAAAAAGGTATATTTAACAATTAAATGCGGGGAAAATTATACTACAGTGCAGTCTCGATAACGTGAACGTCCCATAACGTGAACATCCCTAAACGTGAACAGCCAAATTGATATGCGTATTCCAAAACGTGAATGTCAAGAACACTTTGCCTCTATAACGTGAACATAAATGAAATTTCGTCGTGTTTCTTTTGTCGGTAACTTTAGCTTTTTGTATAAATCAAATGATATTAATGTCGTTATCAAGCAGTACAACCTTCGGGATGCAATTTTAAACTTATCACGAGCATGGAATAAACTAGAACCACCAATAATTAAAATGTGTTGGAAAAATATTTTGGAAAGCCAGCACGAGGACGATCCCGAAGATAACATACCCCTGGCAACACTTCGTCAAGAATTGTTAAATCTGAATAGCGTTGTAGAGACTAACCTTAATTTGCTAAAGGAAATTGATTCAATGCACGACTTCCACTCTGCGGATATCGAAGAATGGAATAAAGACAACATCGACGAACGTGATGAAAATTGTACTACAATAGATCATTCTGATGATTCTGTAATCGAATGTGTCACAGATCAGAATGAAGGATTGTCTAAGGATATATACAAAATCAGCCACGTAGAAGCAATTCGTATATTTAACAGAGGTTTGGAATGGGCTGAGCAAAATAATGCCGACATCGAGGATATCCAGTCCCTACAAAAATTACGTGAACATGCTACTATACTTTCAACTAGACAACGTTTGCGTCAAACAAAATTAGATTACTTTCTAAAGAAGAATAAATTAGACTTGTTTATTTGATGTGTTCCTTTTTTAAATAAAGTATGTTTTAAGCGAAACACACATTTAAGTTAGTTTTAATGCCACCTTTGTTTGTGATTGACTTTATCCAGTAACATGAACTTCTCGAATATATGAACACGGTCATCTATAATTAGTTCACGTTATCGAGACTGCACTGTATTTAACTTTTTCACAATTTAAGGACTGTTAATTTGAATCACCCAGTTTATATTCAAGATAATGCTGAATCTTTAGTTCTAGGTACGTCATCGACTTTTATATGTAGCAAATCAATAATTTCAACAATAAGTCAAAGTAAGCGTAAAGTTCATTGTATATAACCAATTATGCAAGCAGGACAAGTATTCCAAGCAGAAAGTTTTATCCTCACTCTTTGGTATATTAATGATGATTTGGACAAAAACAATAGATTAAAAGTTGCACTTAAACAAACAAACTAACGATAAACAACAAATAAAAGCGAATTTTTATAAACGTAAAATTTGATAAGCGGCACAATTAAATATAATGTCATACTAGTGAACCAAACTACAAAGCTTGCTTCTAATTTCGACATTAGCAACTGAATCTTTGTTTATACAATTATATAATGACATGCATCTGAATATTCAACAGACTAAGTATAGATACATGTACATATTTGTTTGGAAATTCTTAATTTCTTTCTTCTTGGCCGTTTTATAACACATTGTTTCTGAACGAGACAAAAGATGTGCCGAAACGCTAAATAGAGTTTTATTATAAAATCTCTAACGTATTCAATGAAGAGCAACTAGAATCAAGAAAAAAATTCCTAAAACATGTACATATTTAATACTGATGTATTCGGTTTCAGTTTTATCAATGTGAACATGACAAGAGAAACTGCATTGCGGATTTAAATAAAACACCTTCTCGTGGAATACGTACATAGATTATGTCCATCGTAAATAACGAGATAGTAGATAGTACGCACAGTAACATTTATTTATCAATACAACAATTTAAATGTCATGTTCAATGTCTTTTTACTTCACAATGCGTTTAGTGCTTATCATGAACAGTATGAAGAGTACAGCTCTATTGATATATGAACCTTTACATCTATATTTTGGGACAGTTAATTATTTTTTCAAAAATTCAGCACGTTTTTAAGATGCTTTAAAAAATTTCAAAGCTGGTTATAAAATCAAAAGAAACATATTTTAGAATACTTTATTCTTTAATTATATTTTTAATTTAAATTCCAAAAAATATACGACTTTCGTATATCATTAAATGTTGGGACGATGGAGAACATTATCAAATAGTCATGGATCATCAAAATTAAACACTCACCAGTCACCTGTGTTAATAATTTATTGTTAATGTCCCAGTAAATAACAGTGTCTTTATTAACAGTTAGAGGCGCCTACTGCTCAAAAATTGCGTAATTATTGTATCCCAGTATTCTCGAGAAAAATCATTATAAAAGTCACCAATGAATTAAGAATGGCAACATCTTCAGTGGAAACCATCAAAATTAAAAGAAAAAAGTACTGGTAGACATAGAATTATAGCCGAACGCAGCCGAAGAAACTTGGTTCACATTTGCAAAGAAAATTACAGAAGCACTGTAAGGAAAAAGTATAAAAAGCCAAGACTGTTTCAAAAGCAATGTTCAATTTTTCAATTGTATGCCAGTGGTATGGGCCAGCGGGAATTGATTGAAGGTAAGATGAATGCTACAAAGTATCAAGAAATTTTGCAAAAATTGTCCGAAAGAGGTGTCAACTTTATTTTTCAACAGAATGGCGCTTCGTATCATACTGCGTGTTCAATCAAATAATGGTTTGCCTAACAGAATATAAAAATTTTGTCTTGGAACTCAAGTATCCTGGAAGATACCTGTGAAACCATCCTCAAAGAACAATTGCTGGTTTAAGAATCAAATTAAGACAAATATGGGATAAGTTTACTATTATTAACACTAATATTAATTTAGTTTTTTGTCCCGACCTTTGGTTGTTCAAAAGTCGTTTTTTTTTAATGAATTATTTATTGTAGTCTAAAATAATTTTTCGGATTCTTACACGTAAGAATTTATTAATAAGCATGTGTTTCTTTTTCAAAGTATGAGTAAATTCTCTTTCATTGGTCGAAATCTGAGTGCAAGCTCATCTATATTGAACAATTGGTAGTATTCAGGTTGATTTAAAACCCAAAGGTATTGCAGTGAGTATTAATAAAATGAGAAATACAACTTTGTTTTCAACAGAAAGTTATACAATGTTGGGATTAAAAGCCAACACGAAGCAATAGTAACTACGTCAAAGTAATTAACTCCTGCACCTTTGTCTCCATAATAAAATTCCGTTTCCGATGCACGACAGTTAATGTCATAAAGGTAATGCCTTGTCCAAATCACGATTACCAATTAAATGAGGAAAATAGAAACGCAATGGCATATAATGCACCTACGATTGCACACAATGCATTACGGTTGCAGTAATTTGCAAATCACGACCGCCTACTATCCCCCTGCATACACGTAGAACCCGAAAAGCCAATGCGTGGAATAACATTTCAAAATTAACCGTCATATATCTCAACATCGTAAAGTTTCATCGAAATTGAAGCGAAAATAGGAAATAGAAGCTCTGCTACACAGAGAACGCATTTGCTGTGATGTATTGGTAAACGTACCTACTATTTGTTGTTCGTGTCGATTGCATTTACACTAAAACCTGTCAGCGTATATCGATTTTAATTGTAATTAAAACATAATTGACAGCTATTGTCATAAGCGATAATTAAATTTTATGCTCTCGCGTTTTGTTTTTTTTTTGCCACTCATTCGAACGGCAAGATACTATCGACGTTTTAACGCTGTAATAATATACAGTAAACCACAGACTAGCGCGAAAAAATAACATAAATTAATATGATTGGTGTTGAGTAATAATAGAAAGAAATTAGAATTACAACCGACCGTAAATAACAGGATATTTTCAAAATTTATTCATATTTGTAAATGGAAATACTGCATGCTCTATTTGCTTTTTCATCTCCATCTTATTTGGGGATTATTAAATAAACATTTATGTCTACGTTGTACAACAACGTGCATAAGTAAGGCTAATAGCACACCATGGCAAAATTCTCCGGAAAATATATGTTTATTTTCGAATTTTCGGGGCCGTAGTATTTGTACATCAAATCACAGGAATTATTATGCTTTATGCAGTACACCAATTACATCAATAAAATGCTGTATTTACTCTGTCTTATTAGTAAAATCAGTAAATATTTATCAGTAACGAATACTGTCTATACACAGGTCCTATCACACCTTAATTTGTCAAATGGTGTGAACAGTATTCATATTTGCCGAATAATATAATCTCTTTGTTTAACGTTTATTATTACACCAAAACTAAAAACTATGCCGATCGGCAAATTTACCAGTCGTGTGGAAGTACCTTTAGTGTCCACGCACTTTCCAATTAATATTTAAAAGATATTTCAAGCCATATTCTACCTTACTAATGCTATCAAAAGAGAACTTGACGTTGCTGCAATAAGCCGACAACTCCATTTTTGATAACTTTACGGAGGCAACAGGACACTTAAATTGCATATTTAAACAGAAAACATTTTAGTACACCGCGACAGATGTGTTAGTAATAATTAACCTGAAAGTAAAATAGAAATGAATCTAATAAACAAATTTTAATTTTGGACCCATTTCATGCAAGAATATTTCTAAGAGAAGAATTTTTTTTGAAAAAGCAAACTAATACAAATTTTGGTCTTTTGTCTCTATTGTTGAGATATATTGACTAAATAGTTATCCACTATTTTTTTCATATTTTGAATTAATTTCTGCTAATAGAATTCGATGTCGCATCTAGTGTATAAAACTAACTAGCAAGCTAGTGTCAATCAGCAGTAATGCCGCTAATTGGACTGTCTGTGTACCCCTCTTTGATGCCCCAGTCCATCTTGCACCTTTCGGTTAATTTTTATGATGACCTGGCTCTTATGCCACTATATAGAGTCCTAATTACCCCATTAAACCACCAATCTAACTCATTTTCGCTGGACATAAAAGCTGACTCCAGCAGGATACTCAATTATTAAGTGTTCCATGGTTGTTATGTAAAGCCAGCACAATGTAATTGTGAAAAAAAAAACATCGGCAGACCAACGCAATTTCAATATAGTTCCAGACCAGAAATTAATCTACACAGTAGAATCGTTGCGTCAATGATTATTTCTTAATTTATTTAATCAATATAACACACCAGTTATTAAAAAATATAAGTATATAACATGAAAACTTTTATTTTTAATTGCATTTTGTTATTTCGGAAATAAAATACGAATAAATATTCTTACGATTATTTTGATATGTAATATAATTTTTGTTGAAATAAAGTTGCGGACATTACTGTACTTCAGATATGTAACCCAAGAAATTTGTAACTAAAATTCTGTTTTCTTTTTTGTTTTAGATACGCTGTAACCTGATAACATTTATTTGTTGTTTATGTGCAATTTTGAATAATATTGATTAAAAATGTATGATGACGGACCACACTGTCATTATGATTATTATTAACGGTTCGGTGATCCGGTGGTAAGAGGACCTGCGTTTGATTGGGCAGAATTGGGGGCTGTATGTTCGAATCCCGCTAGGATCAAGAAATTTTCATAGTGGGCCCCGTACATTCCCGAGGGGGTGATAGTAACAAGGCCATGGAACATTTTACACGCACAATTTATACTCTAAAAAGGCTTCCGAAATTATGACAAACTTTAAAATCTTATATACCCCGTTGGGGCGTCACCACACTAAAACATTGTATTAAACGAATCACAGCATTGACGCCGTGTTGTTGTATACTAAAATAGTTGAAAGTTTTTGATGAAACTTGTACTACCCCAGGACACCCTTCCACCAATTCAGTTCGTGTTTAAGAACGACCTACTTAGGTATTGGTGATCTTGGAAGATCACAGAGTTCATCTTCAGCTTTTCCTAATTTAAGATTGGCATTTTAGGACTACATGATCTATTTGTCAGTAATTTTCCTCACACTTCTTGATTTGCTGTTTTAGGTGGCCTTTTTATCCGTATAGTTAACACAAGCCTTCCAACTTCCCTTAATTCCTTGGTGATTTGGAACCCCACTATAAAATAACCTAGCATTTGGATCTCATTGCAATGACAATCAATTCTAAGATTGCATACAGAAACATCAAATTTTTAAATACATCTCATGTGGATTTATCGCTATATGGCTTTAGAATATATTGTTAACAGCATTGATTTTTTAAAACTAACAAACTTATTCTTTTTTGTCAAAACAATTCCGGTGTCGTATATCTGCAGCAGAATGCTGGACAATGCTTGTAGATATTAAGTTCAAAACTACAATCAACAAAGCGACAAGTGTAAATATCACAACAAAAAATAGTAACATCTCCAGCCGTCATTATGTTCGTTATTAAAAAAAAAGTATTGATGCCAGATTTCATGCATATCGAATGAGGATCTTATGTGTTCACCAGTAGAATAATTGGAATGGAAAATGAATCCTATAAGAATAGGTGTAACTTTTCTATAAATTAATTAGATGTGACGATTTTAGCGCTGTACGC
The DNA here is from genome assembly GCA_902654985.2 of Oryctes borbonicus. Taxonomy (NCBI): domain Eukaryota; kingdom Metazoa; phylum Arthropoda; class Insecta; order Coleoptera; family Scarabaeidae; genus Oryctes; species Oryctes borbonicus. The sequence continues at coordinate 86,840 of LR736885.1, read as the reverse complement.
CTTACGTTGTATACAATCTTTTCTTAATAGGAGTACAGGAAGTTATTTGTGTTCTAATTATAGTAGCTATTGTGTTAATTTTGATTGATCGACATCGATTTCTTTCTCGTGTATCGCGAGAATTTTGACGGCGTCGTTAAAACTAATACGAAACGGTTTTATTTTTGTCAGTAATGTCTATGTATTTTATTGCATAATGTAAAGGTCAAACAAGGGAAATTCAAAAGGATAATTACTGCTTTCGTCGATTATGTCAAATAGCAAATTGTTAAGACCTTGAGAAACGCGCAAACAAATAATGTTAATGTCTAAATACGATAAATAGATATGAAACAGTCTGATCAGAAAAATGATTTCTCAACTAATTGATGTTTTTGCACAGATATATTTTATTTGTACTCCTGTTATTTAGATCATTAAATTGATTGTAGTATTCTATATTAAAAAAAAATCTTTAGATGTAACCAAAAGGATTTTTCACGTGTACACAAAGGATGTAGTTGAAATAGGAACGTGAATTCCAATTATACGTGGACGCAGAAAATTAGTATGACCCTGGCATTTGTACAAAAGAGCTTATCAGGCAAGCTAGAAGGTAAAGGTTAATAGCTAACTGTTAGGCCATACGAAATTCTGTATGGTTGGTATTTGTGACTGCTTGTCTACATAAAAAAAAACAGTGGTTGGCTATTGAATTCTACGTCACAAAGACGTTAAGAAAAACAGGCTAAACAATTTAATATTTCAACTAGTAACCGTAAACAAAAATACTTTGCCTGTTTGCTTAATATTGCTGGAAAATGCCTCGATTTTAGGAATTTCTTAAAAGATAAAATACTTTTTATCTTTGTTAATTGGAGTAGATTATGTGGAAATGATTATAGTAAAGGTCGATATTTAAAAAATAAGCTTTTTCTAGTGATATACAGATTTGGAGAATGCAACTCGCGACAGCCGTAACTTGCATATGGAATAGAGAGATTGATTACTAAATATATTACAATCTTATGAAGAAAGCACCTCTTCCATCCTTCAAAATAAGAAGCCGTTTTATAGTAACCCTACTTGCACGCTACCGATGAAAATGCCAAAGAAAGCTGTAATGTTCGCTAGTTTATGATGCTTTGCACACGAACAAAACGTTATAAATTTGCGAGCAGCTTTTCTCGGCATTTTTTTCTGCCGATCGTGTGCAAACAGCGTGATTATAGGACTTTCAGCTTTGCGATTGCAAAAACAAGTCATAAAGTGGGGAAAAAAAATGTAATATTAACTATGATTTTAAAGTCAGAGGCAAATCCATGAAATAGTGGGACGCAAATCATTGCGTTACGTTGTAAGCAATTATCTCCTTCAGAAGTGTATACGAGTCGCATGAAATTTTTGTCAAATCTGTATGTCCGTGTTTGAACTGAATTTTCAGCCTGTTATTCTCAAAGAAGAGATATTGATGTTTAAGTAGAAATTTAAAAAAATCGGTACACTCCTTCCAAGCGTTTCACTTTAGAATTCAATGTCCAGAGCAGCACACAGTTGGACTTAACCTACACTACGCAATATTTGATTTGACAATGTATATTTAAGCCTATTTCACCAACTATTTCGCCTTAACTTAAAACTAACCTCAAAAGTCTGGTATGTTACATACATACTCGAAGGGAAGGACGAAAGAAGACTTGTGATCTTCCGATTTTCTTCCATCACAATGAAAGGGACTTAATTACACGGGGAGCTCCAGCTGTTAGATGGAAAATGTTTAAGAGGGTATCCTATTTAAAATAAGAAGGCCGACAGAAGGTCGAAGGTTTCAGATGTAACCAAGAGCGATATGAAGATGAACACATATTTTTGGAAAATAAAATCTTTATCCATAATATCGCCCTCCAAGGTTTCAAGATTTTTTAGAAGTACGTTTAATGGGCTATCGTCGTGAACGACCCTGTATATTTTTAATTTTCAATCTGCATTTTTGAAACCATTTTAGTTAATTGGCCTCATAAGGTGTAGTGTAGTGCTCTGATTATAACTGAACATTATTAATACTACATTCCTTCGAAGCATTTCGATCAATTCACATATCAACATTCCAGTTGTATTAGTTCAATTAATACGGTTACCTTGTTTCACCTTAATTTGAAAATAGTATAATGACAACTTCTTGACGTTATGTTCCCATATCATATTTCAAATACACTCTGTATTTAAAAAAAGCTATAAACTATAAATACTTTGAAAACTCTTTTCTTCTCCTATCAATTAATGGAGAATGCACTCACGAAAATATTCTGCAAACAAATTCCTACCGACAAAAAGGCGGAACATTTTTTTTTTAGACAAATGCTTTGCACGAATTGAATCCGCAAGAACAATAAACATGTAGCTGCTATTAACGAGCAAGGTCGGCGTCGTCGTATCGGGGCGTTATTTTTAATACATCAAAACATCAGCTAGGCTGGCAATACCTTCGCAGAATCGGTCCCAGTCGCGGAAACGATGGAAGAAAAGGAAAACTTCGCGCGTGTGACTGCTTATATATGTGTACGACTAGAAAAATCAATTTTTAGATTACGGCTATCGAACGACATTCGCGATTTTCAAGGTTTGCGCGTGTCGTATGAAATAAATGGACGGCAGTTAATCTATTTTATGAAACGAATATACGGCGATGATATATTAGCCTTGTAAAAATTTGTTTTCCTTTCCTTTAGTGTAATATTTGCTATACAATTTTAACCATCATAAATATATTTTTGTTTGCGTTACGTAATTTTATAGTCTTTGTTATGCAATAGAAAATATTTTTTTTTCAGTCCTATTGGAAAATATTCACACTTTTAATACAATTTTTAATTGTGGAAAAAGTAAGACGGAAACCTCTTGGAGCCTTGGGTTCCTCATGTTGCCATAGCTTTAAAGTTGGTCTTCTTAAAATTTACAACGTTCCTTCATCTTGTGGTTTTTAATAGGATCATATTGGTCTACATAAATGCATTTGATAACGATGTTGACGTATTTTTCTTGTTGATAATTGAAACAGTTTAGGAAAACTAACTTCACGTTCCTTCATCATTTCTGGAGTACTTAGGCGATACAGGCATCTAAAAGATGTTTTTTAAAACTCCAGTCCTCAGAAAGAAAGATACCGTAAGACAAATCTAAATAGTCTACAAACAGCTATCTAATCTCCATTCGTTTGCACAATGCCAACCCCATAAAATAAGTTATATAATTTAATAATTTGTTGCAATGGACATACCTCACCACGGCGTTGCCAAAAATTGAAATTACTTGATTACTTAATAATGATAGCAAGGACTGTGGCGTAGTATGGTAAACAACACATAAGTATCGGCACCCTCCGCACCACACAAGTTTAATTTATTATATAGTAATATAATAATGATGATGAGGACCATTCGTGTCCTCGAAACGGCCGTCCCGGACTAATTATTATATTACTATATAATAAATTAAACTTGTGTGGTGCGGAGGGTGCCGATACTTATGTGTTGATTACTTGATTACTTGCTCTCCTGCTTCAATTTTTTCGAGCTTGACGTTTATAAAAAGTGGAATAAATTGTTTAGCATGATGTAACAAACAACATTGAATAAACCTATTTCACAAACAATTTAAAAAATTCCTGCACATTTTCTTTTCTCCAGGTCACTAGAGCGCTTAGGCAAGGAGACTGTCTATCCACAATACTCTTCAACTTGCTATTAGAGAAGGTTATAAAAAGTAGTAATACCAGGACGAATGGTTTAATATTTAATAGTGACAACAAATACCTAGCCTTTGCGGGTGATCTGGCCTAAATAGCCAAATCAAAAAGGGAATTATAAACAATAATAAAAAACATAGAAGTTGAGGCAAGGAGAGTGAGATTAGAAATAAATCAGAATAAAAGTAAATATATGGTAATGAGAGAGACCCAGGTACAAAAAGATAATTACTTTCATTTGTAGCCCATAACGGTAAAAAATACGTCTTTGATAAAAATTAGTAATTTTGTGAACAATAGAGGAAAGGAAAGGAATAGAGTTGAAATCCAAAATAGCTAAAGCAAACCAAAAACGGGTAAGTTTGGGGGCACTTATGGAATCCAGATTTGTATCTAGAGCAACAACATCAAGAATCACAGTAGTATACGGCTGTGAGTACTCAAGAAGGCAGACGAAGAAGTAGGAGAGGAGGATACTAAGAGAAATATACGAAAGGAAAAACAGGAAAGAATTTTAAAATCCTTATCAAATAATACCATCTTACTTGTCACCATAGCGAAAATGCACCCCATCGACTGTATGTCAATTTTACGGAGTTCCCTGAATGTTGATCCAGTATGGAACATCAAAAACATGGTCAACTACTATCTGTAGTTATTTTGCTGGTTTTAATCAACATACTCTCCTCAATCCTCAATGTCATAAACACTCTTTTCGCCTTGCTTTTAAAACTTATCAAGGAGTAGACTATTAATTTCTTCTACAATGTCTACTTTTTCAATACTCGATTATTTTGTTAGGAAGTTATTATGAATATTCGCGCTTGTATTACCATGCCCCTGAAAAGTACGCCATATCCCAAGTGTGAATGGAAGATTGCAAAATAACCATTTTAGACGATTATACGTTGAAATATGTATAAGCTAGTCTGTTTGCTAAAGCGTCGATACGATTCCCACTTTAGATGGGAATTAACAGCAATATTGAAGAAATTGACAACTTGTGTATTAGTGGTGCATGCTGAGGGGGACGTAGATTTCAGGAGCCTGTGTATAAAGTGATCCATGGCTTTGTTACTATCACCTTATCGCCGTAAAGGGTGAAGCGTTAACTAACTTCAATTACGAATGGTAATTCCGAAGTGTATCGAACCTACTAAGAAATTTTTATCCTAGCGGGACTCGGTCAGATGCAAGCACTTTTAGCACAGGACCACCGACACCAGTTTCTTTCGTCAAACGTCTTCTAGCGATGCAATTCTTTTATGCGTCAATCATTGAGCAAAAAGATATCCCTTACTACAGTTGTACTAGAAAGAAAAGCGCGGTTAAATTTGCATTTAAACCGTAATTTAGAGAAAACTATACTCGCAGATACATTTTATTTATTTAAGAGAACGTAACAGTTCTAATTTAGGCTCTGCATTTTCACCATTACAACATTATACGACATGAAATCGCAATTTCTAAGAATATGTATTTGAGATCTCGATAAAACGCTCTTTAACCGGGTTAAAATAGACAGACACAGCGAGAGATGTTTATGCGCGGCTTGCCTCCGCGGCAACAGACCCCATTTTGCTATATTTCTCCAATGCGTGTACCTTCTAATATATTCACTAGTAATTGCGTATAAAATATTCAATTAACCTACTGTGTACCTCTGCGTAATATAGAAAACTAATACGCAACCCGAAAAACTTCTAAAAAAAAGGAAGAGTATACAGGAAAATTCCATACACCACCTATCACTCGTATGTATAGAAAGAAATTTTAAATGGCGTAATTTCTAAAGTAAAACATTTGTTCTCAAAGCGACATTTTGTGTATCCGCTTTTTTCAATCCATTGTCTCTGTTCGAATTTCTGCTTTAACGGGAACAGAAGGATTAGAAAGTGTGGCGTTCTCTGTGCGTTTGGCCACTTCCTACAGTGGACTGTATATGTTGTTTGTTACTTTCGTCCTATCGTTTCTGACGGTGGTCCTTGGGTAATAACTAGAGCAACTAGAGGTATTCAAATATGTATCTACAGTATGTTGTAAAAAGAAATTAGTTTGTTACGTAAATTTAAAAAGATTGAGCCGAATTTCCGTCTATGTATTTACGGTGTGATTTCAAACATGTTAGAAAGATTTCTTCAACAATATAAAAACTATTTGGTAATTGATAATTGTATACAATGGTTTTAGATAAAATTCTTTAGTAATCAAGGGAAATCGTTAAAAGTTATTCTTGAAAAAACGCTGGATGGAATATGGAACTAATTGTCCTTTCAGAGTTGTCTAAACTCTCCAAATATTAGGCATTTTAGATTATTAGAATAGTAAAAACCATTAATTCAATAGTGTTTATTGCCGGTGCATTCTTGTGGTAAAAGTCATAAAAAAAAATTCTTTCTGTGAAGTTATTTCGGCTCAAATCCTTCTGCGTTTCGCTCTCTGCGACGAGGAGATGATAGTAGTAACTATTTTCATACCCATTATTCCAAATGTCAAATTTGTGGTCAGATGCATTCTTTTAACTAATAAGATACGTAACGTTAGGAATTTCGAATGTCGAAATCAAGTTTACTACCACATTCACTGAACCGCTGGCGATATTTAGGCTTTAATATTAATCTGGGGTGTTTTCATAATGTCAAAGATATAAATAGAATATTCTAGGCCAAAAATCGGTCACAATGTGAAACATTTTATCTCAGCTTGGGACAGTTCGGAGCATACAACGTGAATATATCTATTACATCCGTCACACTTTATTAATGAACCTAATTTTTCATACGTTACATTTAATGCAGAACATTATTATTAGAGCAATTATGTACAAAATTGTATATTAATATTAAAGAAAAAAAACGCGGGTACACTTCAGAACGACCGGACCTATAGTCGTTGGCTTGTAGACAGTAGACAATTGGATATATCAATTCATTAACGACAAAATTAAAGCGATTTAATTTGACGATTTATCAAATTGAATTTTATCGTTAATAATTGACATCACAAAACATAACAGAAAATAAGTTTATAAAGCACGTGGGAATACGATATTTTGTTACCGGAGAACGCGAAATCTCCAAAACAACAAAATATTAACGGACTTGCTAAACTAATCAGTAGAGGTAACCAAGGCAGGTGAAATTATTACTTTTTTGCAGCGACTAGACAGACTCGTGTGTATTCGTATGAGTAGAATGAGTCCGTGTTGCCTACTGGTTTCCCCGAGAATCGACAAACCACGAGTCTGTCTATTCGCTGCAAAAAAGTAGTAATTTCACCTGCCTTGGTCATCTCTACTAATCACCACAGATTCTACGTAACACCAAGTTAGGAAAACCAAATTTAACATTAAATAAAGGCCTTAATCACGGAGTAGAAAATGCGTACACAACCCAATATTGGTTGCCTATTTCCAGTTATTATGGTATAGAAAAAGAAATATTTCATCGTCAGGCAGATTGCATTAATTATTAAAATTATATTATAAAAGGCAACAAATGTTACATTTGCCATCTAGATAGTGTTGTCTTAAAAAGATGCATTATTGTAAATTTCTTTAAAAAAAATAAATACGAAATCATTTAATCGTATCCGTTTTTCAGCCTTTCAGTCATCCAGGTTTTAATAATTATAAAAAGCATAAAAATAAAAAAGACAGATACTGTACCAAGAATTTCCTGATACAGTAAATGTATGGATTAAAAGGTAAAAATTTCACAAGGGGTTCAGGATAGACCTCATGCCATGAATTTTTAAAAATCGTAGATTACTTACATATTTCAGCCGTTTTCTGAAAATTCATTGTGTGAAGAGCTACTAGAAAGGATGAAAGGTATTTTGAGAGTTTTTGAAGTTAGAATAATAGAAATTTATTTAGGTTTTTGGTTAAAAATAAAAAAAAAGCAATTCTAGAGTTCTTGGAGAATTAAGAGGTGAAATCGGTAGTGGTAACTTTCAGTTAGAAAAAACATATTTCATCACTTTTGGAAAACTAATCCTTAGGAGGATAAATTCAACTTAAGGACTAAATTTACAAAAATTATTGCGTGCCTACATACAAAAGAAAACTAGAATCCAAATTTTGTATATCTAAATTGTCACCAGTTCCCTAACTATAGGGAAATCACACAAAAAGACTGATAAATACTCCAATATACAAATCAAGATTTGTGGAGAGACTTCTTGGTGCCTATAGTAGTTCAAATTCGGCACCTGGTGACTGGATTTTCATTTCAAAAACTTGGGAGGATAAAATGTGTCCACTTTATCTGTTATTTGGACAAATTATATAATTTAAAGTAAAACCCAGAGTTTTTGCTACACCTGGTAAAATGCTTTCGTTAGGATTATTTAGGAAGTCATATTTTTTCAAATATTTTTTAGTCATAGAGTTATATGGCTAATTGAGCAAATAATGCTATACATATCTAAATATTTTATTGATTTCTATGCGTTAAATCTATATCCCACAATTATTTATTAAATTTTTACCGGTTTTCCTTCATCTCCAGATTAAATCACCACAGATTCATTAATTTAACGGACAACTGAAAATCTAAATAAGTTCACGTCCTAATGAGCGAGGTGCTGACCTGACCAAGCATTATCCGACACCAATCAGGTATTAATACATATTTCCCAGTAACGCGACGAGTCAAGCAAGTTCAGTGCCTCGCAGGTTGGAGTCGGCGAAACAATGACCACTAGCAAAAAGGAGATTCCCCTCTACTGTGAAAAGTTCACGCTCTTAGCAAGATGCGTACCAATATGGAATATTTGTTAATCTAATTCTGAGCAGCGTAATACGGATTCTTGATAATTAACACTAGCGCGAGTAAGCATTTGTTTTCAATACGCATACTTTCATTGATTTCAAATTTTTATTACCACTGGACACGTGCCTCGATAATTATTTTATGGTAATTAGCGTTAAAATAGAATACTATTAACAAACTTGGTATTTTTTAGTTCAAAGTTCCGCAAAATTTAAACTGTGCTATTATTTAGACCTACAAGCCTGATTAATTTAATTCACTCTAAATATTTCTTTATATATTGTAAGACTTTTTCGTCGAAAAACCATTAAAGTAAAGGTGGGTACTAATCTGATACTATACGACAGCTCTTGTTTTGTGTCAATGAACTTGAGCGCGAGTAAAGAAAAAGATCGAGTAAAAAAATAATATGTAAATAAACCAGATTCTGAAAAGAAAAAACATATACCGGTTGTATATGGATGTATTTGTGTTATGTAATCATATGGGTCATCACTTCTTACTTGTGTCGCAATAAACGAAAGATTTTCACGATTGGATATTACGCATTGACAAATATAAGAAGCTTGTTCACTTTTCGTCAGTGTCCATAGGTATAAAGATTTAACTTTTACTGAAATCAGTATTGATAGAAAGTTTTGATAAATTGAGAATCACGGACGGAGTTTTAAATTATGTTAATTTCTTAAGGAAGATTCATTAATACTAAGTTGCAATGCAAAGAATATTTGCTTATTGCAAGTTGCAAATTCAATACTCGTTTGATCATACTAATTATGATTTATTTGACTTACTTATGTTATTTTTTCAATTCTTGTTAACTATAACACTATAGTCTTAAATTATTCGAAAATGATGCATATTAAGGACTTATGTAAAGTGGGGTCGCCTATATATTCTAATGCAGCGTTAAATAATGCATAAATGTCTTTTTAGTAAAGAATTTGTCTTTGACCAATAGGCATCGAGGCCAAAATATAAAACCTCACATTTTTTACGAAACAAATTCACGTCTACAATTGCTCATATTTACAATAATAATAATACAATCTCTGAAAGAGATAAAGAAGTTTAACCAACCTCAAACACCTTGGTTAACTGAGGAAATTGGAAACAAATTCCATCTAAAGCGTCAATTGAATGAAGGTGTATTGAATAAGATAGTTTCCATAGAATTTTACTTACTGCAAATATTTGGAGCACTTTATGCAAAGGATAAGAAAGCAATATCACAGGAATTATATTTTAGAATCTTAAATGAAAATAAAAGTAACTTGGAATGTAGTTAATAGGATAACAAGAAAAATAGAAAGTTTGACATTAAACGGTTAGCTCACCATCATAACACAACACATGAAGATATGGTGAATCGCATGAAATTAGTTTCTGCCAATGGCGCAACGTCTGTTCAGAGGCAAACCAAATTAAACTACGTCAAAACCAATGATAGCTCTATGACATTGTATGACACCGAACCAATAGAGATTTTAAATATTGTAAATTCGTTAATATATCTTCATTGGGCCCAGATGGATTACCTACAAAAGGTTGCGCAGATCTCTTACGCAAACCTTTTCAGTAATAATTAACTCTTATTTTCAAAAAATTGTATTTCCCGAACACCTAAAAATTACGCTTATTAAACCTATGTTCAAAAGAGAAGACCATGCTGAATCGCATGAATGAAGTTTTAAACGGGGTCAATGACGATCAGTAGTCGTTTGGGAGTCGATACGATCACTACGGGAAAGCAGAAACAGATTATTTTTAAATGGGATTTTAGGTAAAACATAAAAAAAAATGTATCAATACAGCAAGCTTAGCCATCACATTAATTCAAAGCGAACTTTTATACAATTACACAGAGAAAAATGTTAGGACGGCAACTCTTGTATGTAAGAAAAATCCAAGTAAGATTAAGTAGGCAGTGTTATAATTTTCATTGTAAATTGTTTTTATATTTGCTGCCCAGAGCTTTTTCTCTGTGTATAATCGGTGATGTTGCTTCTGGAAACTTGTTAATATTTATAAATAATTAAATATGATAATATTAAAAAATAAAATAAAACATAAATCTAATAAACCATCCTTTTTTCTAAATTTTTGTTCATTTTTAATCCAATTGTTATCTTTATTTTATTTATGTTTATTTGTATTATGATGCGGGTACGCTATAGAGAAAAATGTATGGGGATCGATGAAGAAAATTATCCTTTTAAAAGGGGTCAATACAAAAACAAGAATGGGAATCCCTGCTCTAAACAGTAATAGAGACTATTACAAACCAAGCAGTTTGTATTCACCGTTGAATATCTTTTGAACCAGTAATCATATCCTGGTGCCGGAAAAAATGAGAAAATATTCAGCGCAGTGATAAAATCGTTTATTCAAATAGTATATTCTATACAATAGTGCCTAATAGCACAGCACCAAAATCAATATCAATAACAATATTCTATTCAAATATAAGAAAACCTTTTAACATTTTTTTTATGTCAGTAGCTTCTAGATTATCACAACACTGCTTATCATAAGTAAAGCTGTCGATGATGTTTTTATGGCATTTTATGAAATTAGGTCTGTAAAGCATAACCTACTGTCAATATTTTTATAGTGATACCAGGCGCGGCGTCTAACCTATTAATTTAAGAAATATTAGAGATTTATTGTTAAAACCCTTTGATATGAGAGTTTACTTTAAAGCGACACTACTTTAAAAATCAGATGCACATTATTATTTTAAAAAATTAGTAGTTCTTGTACTTGTGCATCTATAATTCTAATAAAGCAAACATGAAAAGATATCAATAAAATATGTGCACGACTAGAAACATGGTTAATTAAAAAGTTCCTTAATTCCTGTCTGAAACTGACTAGATTATTTTGATTAGTCGGAGGTATGCATTATGAAGACTCAATCTCCCAATTTGCTATATAACTTGTCCCATATACAGTAATCGAAAGATTTTTATGAGGATGCTAGAGAAAGAATAGATGCCACGAGTCGAACTCCGCTAATATATTGCTAGGATCAATTTGTATGAATAGGGCGGAGTTACGGTGTATACGAGTTGATGCTCAGTTCACATTAAGGTCTCAGCTTACTCATGACAACTGCTCATATTGGCGATCGCTCATAGACCATAAGTAAAATATTTCCATTGCAGTCTACGAATCATATAAGTTGTTTTTGTTGCCTCACAGCAGTCAGAGACCTGCTCGAGGGATAGTTTGGAGAACAGTACCCGGTTTATATCGCTTCTTTCTAAACGGCAGGTATGTGTTTCTTGGCACTAGAGGGCGCCAAGAAATGTCTAGTTTGTTGTTTTGAAATGTTGTGGCATTAACTGTGAGGTAACGACGTCACACGGTAGAGTTAAAAATTCTTTCGGAGCCATGCTGATGACGCCAGGTAGGCAGAAACATATCCGTGGGTAGCGTATTTTTTTCTCTCCTTGTGTTGTGTTTACCGTGAATAATTCCATCAAAACAATGAAGAAGCTATTTTAGGATTATTTCTTTTTGGTTATTCACATATAAGTTTCACAATATACACAATTATAGTGCTCTATAGACTAGAAATAACTGCTAAGCAGTTTCTCATTATTCTAACCCTCCTATTCATAGTTGTTGTCGTAATGTTGGGCAGAGCGTTAGGTTACGGAATACATTTCACACCTCTAGGCATCGATTACTGTGATCATTAGCGAACACTACTGATATTTTGCAAAATCCAGGTGCAACCTCCAATTGAGATTTTTAACGTCCCAAACATCGCATTGATTCGGGACCTATGATTTTACTTCCTTCCAAGAAGAAGGCATACTCGGTTTTCATTCGTAATTAAGGATTAAAATAATTAAAACCAATTGTCCTGACGGCATTTAAAGCCGCGTGATTGGGATCCATGTCATTCATGATCAACCCTATTCATAGTATTTTTTAAACAAAGAAGGCACGCCGCAATATTAAAAATGTAAAGAACCTCATTCTGATTCTAGTTACGATCCATCAATCTGATCTTCATTCAAATAGACCTCATACATATGTTTCTTACTAAATAAGGGATGAACGTCAACAATTATGTTTTTACAAGATTTGGCATTATGTTTAATAGTGAAGAAGAACTAACCATTAAATACAAGATTTTGTTTTGGTAATTCAAAAATCTGAAAACATTTCTGACGCACTTACAAATACAATTTTCGAAACGCAAATAAATACTTCAGTATTCAAGGCACCAATAATGTCACGATGAAACCATACATGTGTCCAGTTAAGTTGAATAAATGCGTGCACTATGAAGATACGCACACATTATTGCGTCGTTTGTTCGTCCCATATGTGTACGTACATGTCGATATGATAAGGAAACACAGTTATTTGGAAGATGGTCGGGAGGAGAGCTTATTGAAGGTCACAGCCGGTGCAATGCTCTTCGAGCCTCTAGAAAAACTGTGGAGGTCAACACACTGTAGACAATCCCGGCAGTCAACAACCCAACCGGCCAACAACTATACATAATACCCACTAAAACTACTCTAAACGCGACGTTTTGTCGATTCCCCATGCGATAATGATACATTTGCGTGAAACACGGGCGTTCGCCGTCCGAAGAACCAGAACCGTTCGGAAGATGCGGTCCGGCACGGCGATGAAGTAGAAGAAGGAAAGAAAAGTATGTGTATATGTAGGTAGGAGAAAAATTCGCAAGCGAGCATAAGCGCTCGAGGTGATCACCTCGACAGAAGCGGAGCGAATCGACTGTGAAGGCAAGAAATTTACGAATCCGTCGTTTTGATACTTTTCTTTCCCAGTGTGCGCCAAGTTTCTTCTTCCGACAAATGATTATGTTAGGATATTGGCTATTAAAAAAAAAACATTAAAAAGAAGGATTTTTATGTAATCTACTTAATCAAAATGGAATTTCAGAAGGCTTCGGTCTTCTTACAGAACCATAGCTGTTATTTTAACATGCTTATCACTGAAAAGCGTAAGTTTCTCCTAAACGATTCTGAATTACCGAAAAACCGAACTGCTTGCTTTAGAATCAAAAGAAAAGAAGATTGTAATTTGTGCTGCTCCAACAGGAATATTTTACAAGATTCAAATTTTCGTCGAAAAAAGTGTTAAAACCAAAGAAAAGCACCCCTACAATTTAATATTGCGTTCAAGATAATTTTTTTGGCAAGAAAATTCTAGTCAATGGAACGTTAACATTGCTAAGAAAAGGCTATCTCGATTAATATACGTTAATCCAAAATTTGAAGAATATCCAAGAAAGCCACTTTTAGGAAAAAATATAACACTTAGAAAGTGCATAAGTCATGTTTAATCTAAAAGCATTTTGCAAGAAGATTTACTCCTCTATATTACATCTCAGTATTACTACAAACACTAAATTTGGCATCATGTGAATTGGTAAAAATAGAAAGTATTCTTCAATCATAAAATGAAAAGTATACAATATAAGCGTACACATCTCTTCAATACTTGTTGATAAAGCTGTTTAATAAGAAATGTGTTGGTCAAATGTACAAATATCTGCTTATTGGAGTACAGTTTTAGACAATTCTAAGTTTAGATTTTCACATTATATGTAAGAGTTTCTTGAAAGCGCGTTATGTAAAAAGATGTGAATTTTAGGACTAGCAAAACAGCATACTCTTAATAAATATCATTTTGCAATCCAACATCCCCCACACAGGCAGTTCTGTCGACGGTTTACGAATTCAGCAATCACGTCTCCATAAACCCACGGCCATGTGCTTCTATCTGTATATTCTAACATGTTATTAACTTTCCAGTGGTTCTCGTTTCATCTCACACGCGTACATGCATGTGCCGCAAACAATGGCACAATGACATTTCAAGAGAGTTAATGGAACTCGGATAAGGCTTATACGATTAACAACGATGACTAATGCTCGACCAAATTAAATAGGATGCTGCCATTCACAAATTGTTTCTGCTTTCATCTTGATTAATGTATCTGTTATTTATTTCAATTTCAAAAGTAAAAACAAGTGTAATACGCGGAGACAATTTGTTCGAAGCAAATAATGAGAATAAAGAACGAAATGAAATGCAAATCATCAATTATTGAAGATGAGGATGGACGTAATGAATCAACAGGTATTTACAGGTAAGAATTCAACGTGATAATTTATGAATGGGCGACAGATTTATTGATTGTTTTAATTGTTTGGCGGTCCTGGCAACTTTATCAACATAAAAAAAAGACGTAATTAGATGCCGTATGTAGCCGTAAAGGTTGTTTGAATTCAAAATTTATGTAAGATGAGATTGAAGGGATTACAGATGCAATGGCAACCTCCTGTAGGGATTTTTAATGTGCCAATGTGGTTGAGAATGTGGATCATTCATATCTTCGAAACAACCGTCCCGGATTAATTATTTAAACTTGTGTGGTGCGGAGGTTACAATACTTTTGTGTTGTTTACTATACTACGCCACAGTCCTTGGTATCATTACTATATTGCACATTCCAAAATCAGCAAAATAGTTGATCAAGAATGACTTTTTTTTTTTAATAAAAAATAAGAAAATTTACAAGAGTGGAGTACCCCACATTGCATAATTAGACACTTTTTTTCTATTATTTTTGTTTGTCTTTTCTATTTAATTCTACACCAAATTAACAACTCCAATTAGTTTAAAATAAAATTAAGTAATAATGTCGTAACAAGTTAATCGTCAAAATCGATTAACATACCGGAAATCGAGTAGTACATACTTTTATTTTATTTGACTCATAAGTTAGAAAAGGGTCAAAAGGTAGTTAACGCAATTGCATAAATTTAGACTTAAGCTTACTGTTATTATGCGAGAGTACGAAATGAATATATGTAAATTTTATTATTTAATATCGAATTGAGAAACAATGAACTGCCAAGATTTAAAAGAACTGTAAGTTGATTCGAAAGATGTTATGGGTAATAAAGGCATTTACATTTAAATAAAGCCAAGATAAAAGAAAAATATTTATATGATTTTTTACAGCAAAAATACCCTACTGAATTGGGAGTAAACGATATATTTGTGTACAAAATCTTTTATGTTGGCTTCACATCAGCGTATGAAGAGTGCTTCTATAACTTCAACTTCTTTAGTTGATTTCGGTGTGGAGTCATGGTAAATGTTATAAAGCTCGTATTTTATTAAAATCTGGCCCCATAGGTGTATATGTATGCAAATTTTTAATGAATTAGTTTGGTCACAGTTTCAAGATTTTCTTTGTTGTAACAAAATTACGCGGTTGTAGTAAAGATAAAGTGATGTATTTTTCTTTAAAACCTAATAATTTAACCACGAGTGTAATAGTAAATAATTATATATAAATTTTAGCAAATATTTTGTTCGAAGAATACTTTCCATTGTACTGGTTATATTTTTTCTCGTCTTGATACAACAGTAGTTGTAGTATAATGTAGCAGATATATAAAATATTTTAAATTGGACCAAGCACAGGTGGTTTTTTTTTATTTCATTATATATCATTTTATTAAAAATAGCAACTGAGCTTTGTAGTGTCACTCCTCTCAATTAATTACGGTACACAGTTAAGCGCTGATTTCTTTTGTACAGTGGTGTATTTATGATGTCTGGTTACTTGCCTGAAATGCCAATGACCTACGGTACGATACTATTAGGGAAGTCGCTTTAAATTGTAGCGAAAACGATTTTTTTTTCTTCTCGACGCCGAACGCATAACTGTACATTATAATCGTGCGTCCGTTTTAAACGTATTAGCTTGATGTCCATCCGTATATATTCATGATGTTTTGTCGCCAAGAATGTGAGCAATAGCACCGGAAATTCCGTATGCTAGGAGACTACATACGACACGCGCTCCTCGCATTATTATCCTCCAATGCATAGTGCGCAGTAAAGGTCGTGAATCACATTATTTCAGGATGACTTATTACGCTCAGGTATTTTCCAGTTAAAGTCACCGCATGCTGATTCAGGAAAGGCTGAGTCTAATGAAGACTACAGAAGTATAGCATTTTCTTTTAACTATGCAAACGCAGAGGCTACCACAATCGAAACCAATAAAGTCATGCAAGTTTTCGCAGCTATTGAATCGAAACAAATCGTATCTAAGCACATACGTAGGTACACCTTTTTTCAAGTTTTACAGATGGCCCTTATTTGACGTGAAAGCCTACGAATATTGATAATACTGTATTTCAAAAAAGCATAAAGATAATTTCCTGTGTTCTAACTTATTACATTGAACAGAATACATTGCCTAAAATACTAGGGTACTCTGTATTTCTTCCAAACAAAAATTTTTAAAAGAGCGACACAAGAATTAAAAAAAAATGAAATCGTATAATCTAATCTATTTTCAATGGATTTGATTTAAATAAACTGTTCATGGAAAAGCAGCTTTCAACATGACTTTCAGTTCTTTCTTTTCAAAAGGTGTTGCCATCTTAATCGTTTTAATTAGAAAACACATGAGACATAAGTGCAGTTTAACGCACTTACGGCTCCAGTATCATATATTATTATTACCCGGCCAAATTTTCGAAAGAAAATCAACATTTTACGAAAACATGGTATTTGACATTTGCTTACTACTTCCATAATTGTCAAAGTTGTTAATTTCTGTAACTAAGTAATATTTCTTCTTTTTCGCAAAATTCCATTACAACCCGCGGTCAAGGACAACCAAGGTAAATAATCCGTAAATCGCACTTATGTAGCAGTAACGATTGACTTACGTTAGGAAATAGTTATTTACGTCACAAGGGACGTAAGTGTAGTTTTGCGGTCGACATTGTTGCAACGAAGCCAAGGTCTGTATTACATCCGAGACCGCAAAAGCACTTACGGCACAATACTGTTACCACTTTACAAAATTTTACGAAAATATTTGAGATTTACTTATATATACCTATAATCGTACATAATTATTAAAGTTATCAATTTCTGTTATATATTAAAACCTATTGCTACATTGATGTATTATGACTTAGCGTCCGTAATGACGTAAAATTCCATT
Source organism: Oryctes borbonicus (assembly GCA_902654985.2). Classification (NCBI taxonomy): domain Eukaryota; kingdom Metazoa; phylum Arthropoda; class Insecta; order Coleoptera; family Scarabaeidae; genus Oryctes; species Oryctes borbonicus. Next base: position 69,307 of record LR736885.1, on the reverse strand, counting down.
ACATCCCGCTGTCAAGGACAACCAAGGTAAATAACCCGCAAATCGCGTTTACGTCCCTCCAATCAGAGCCATAATGATTGACTTACGTGGCCAAAATTAGGAATACGATAACAGAATTTCTTGCAAAACATCTTCAACATTCACTACAAGGTTTTGCAAACAGATTTTACTTAAAATGTTAGGAGGCAACATTTGGAACATTTGTTTATTGAATTTGCAAACATATTTTCCTTTTTATATACCCTTTAAAATGCCGCAAAATGAAGCTATTGTTTGTAATAAAAAAAATTCAAGATGGCAAGCATTTTTATAAATATCTCGAAGATTATCGTTGTAATACAGTAACGAAAATAGAACAAACTTTCAGATTAATATTATGTACACAGAGAAATGTTTGCTATGTGCATTCGAAAATCTATAAACATATATACTCAAGGTACATATTTTCGCAACTTTTGGCCCTTAATCAACAGATAGCAGTTTCCCTCAAAAAAAACATTACAGATATCTTTATAGCTTCTTAGAATTCGATTAGTTTAGTTCGATACCATACGATATATGAAATAAAATTTTTTCCAATGTAATATAATGGGTTTCCACCAATAATTTGATGATGAACTGTTTACAATTAGAATAGTTTTTGTAAAGATATCTAAATTATACAAGCATTCTACAGCTACTAAGTTCCCATAATTTTTTTGAAATTTAGAGATATGTGTCACTGTTTAAAGCAACATGAACAAGATGATATACATCCCTCTGTTATCACTACGTATTTGAAAATACTATACTATTATAATTTTCGTTAATTAATCGTAATGTTAGTTTTAAATAAATTTATGCGGCTGTTTGTTTTTTGCTTTAGCAACCTCTCATAATTTCTTCTAATTTTCGGCGTACAACACATCCTTAGGGCAGAAGTATGTTCCATTAAAACAAATTGTCACAAAAGTCAAATTATAAATCGCAAATTGCAAAATATACTTCCATGAATTTAGAAATCCATATAAATAGTCTTCGTTGTGAAAAGTACACTCTGCAGCATTCGACACCATAAGAGCGTGAATACGAGCTATGACATCTTCAGGATTCGGGGGAAACTTTTTCTTCTAAACCAAAAGCAATATATGGGATCCACAGGTCGGATGCTCTACGAGGCCATAGAATGATTGCACCGCTTCTAATCTCATTCAGGAAATTTCTCGCTTATATTCCATAAGGTGTGTAATCTTTTCAATAAAATGTGGATCATAGTTTCGCTATGCAACAACCATCTACAAAAATCATCTCGAAGCTCCCTATTACCGTGTAAAACTTGAAGTTTTTGAGGTCTAAATGAAGACCAATCTTTCTTAAGAACTCTGTTAACTGTATCTTTTTGAGAATGAGTTTGGGACGCTACAATTCGAAGGTCTGGACTTAGTGCCGCCTCAACTAATTTAACAATTTGCTCTTCTCAACGGTTAAAGTAGATTGACGTCCTACCTGATTTTGTCAACAATTTAAATTACCTGTTTCCAATAATCTTTGTTCCACTCATCTTAAAGCTTTTGCAACAGGCTGCCGACGATTTGGAAACCTCTCCGCATATGCCCGAGCCCAAGGAGGAAATGATACTTATCAATATGACAGAACGATTAATAAATTGTTAACATTGCAATTCCCACCTTATTGAATTATGTTACACAGAAATTAGAGCGACCGGGTGATAAAAGTTATTACCTACATTTTCAAAATAACTTGATAACAAATGACAAACGGAAAATTTTCCAATCTTCATTTTCGATTTCTTTCACTCCTGGAATTAAATCCAGGAAGTCAATTTTACGACACCCTATATTTATTCCTTGAACTGTAATAACATGTATGCATCCAAGTAGTGTAGACATTTACAAGCTTCTAACCAGATTAAATTGCAAACCTCATTAAGATTAAATTATATTTAATCATGTAAATCCAACAAAATTCTTCACTAACTTAGAGATTCTCACCTACAAAACAACAATTTAACCCACCCGAACGACAACCTGATTGCATTAGCAAGATTACCTGATTAACTACCGTGTTACCTCCATGGGTATGCGCCTGTGAACTGCATAAAATCTGATCGATAGATATTATGGACAGGCATAAACAAGAATGGATGAAGGATTGAACGGCAGAACCGTATCTCACCGAGTGAGTATCATCGGTTAATATCTTGATTAATATTGGTCTCGGCATTAGGTGCGCATCAATGACAAGCTATTGTTAAGCTTAAGAATGAGTTAATCCGTGAAATCAACAACGCAACCGAAATCTATTGGGTGTGTTGTACGTAATATATGTGTATTCTGTTAGTATAGTAAATTAAACAGTAATTGTTATATCGAACTCAATTTCCGAAGACTGCGTTGGTTGAATGGTATAGAAGGTGTTTGATGGTTTAGTTATAAACCATTATTTGAATTAATGGCTTAATGGAAAGAGTAGGATATGAGTTCTATGAATCATAGCGTAAATCTACAACTAAACAATGAAGTTTATAAAATATTACATTGATTCTATGAAAGTCGAAAAATTAGTTGATCTTTTGTTGCTTATTCGTTGTTGCATTGTTTCGCAATGATAAATGATCGTTTGTCCTCGATTTTATTTTGCTGGTTTGCCTCTACCAGAATGTTTAATATAAAATATCCAGATATTAACGATTACGCAAAAATCACTATCCTCCATCACTCGCCATTATCCCAAAATTGTGTTTTGTCTTTGCTTTGAAATACTCAATAGTACATATAAATGAAAAGTTTGATTGTGTTTTATATTATTTGCTAATTTTTCTTTACTTTCAGAAGAAAATATTAAATCATTTTTTATATTTAATTTTTTTAGGGACCTACCTTAACACACTACACACTCTGCAAACGCTCCAAAAATGGAAAGCTATTTTTTTACCTTAAAATATATGTACGTAATTGAAATCTTGTTAATAGTGTTCTTAAGTTGTGTTGACTTCAATTTTATCGATTTCCGGCGGTTAATGGGTTAATAAGCAAGTAAACGTTAAAGCTTATATACTGCCAATTTGTTTGATAAAAATTGATTTTGTTGCTTCTATTATTTCCGCGAAAAAAGTACTAATAAAAATGTAACTTTTGTGTAAACTATTACTACTACACGCGGAGAAAAATTTTATTGCATTTGATGAAGTTAATTTCATTTTTTAATAGGTAAGTTTTATAATAGTTTTATTAATTTATGCAGTTCTGAGCCTAATTTAAATGAAGACAGCGGACGCTACACGACTTTGTTTATACTGCCGTTGAAATACATATTGCAAGTAAATCTGTATGTTGTTAGTCCATTACAAATCTTTTTATGATTATACTATATTATGATTATTCTTCGAGTTCGAAAATAGCAAAATGTTATTAGCAATTTTTCTAGTAAACATCTGACTTCGCCAAGGTTGTAAAATGGTTTTAAATAAAATTTCATTCGAATGTATTTATTCATAAAAAAGTTAAAAGAAAATCTTTTTTCACACTGTACCGTAGAGTATATCATAAATCCGCATCTTACAATAGCTACTGACCAAGAGATATTAAAATTTATAAAGAAACCAACTATCACATAAACAAATGTAACTTCTTTTTATTTACTTCAACAATTGTCAAACGTAGTTTACAATCACTTAACTATTAATTAAGCTAATGAACAATTATGTAGTAACTATTAATCATTTGACTTAATTTATAAATTAAAATATTGATGTCATAGCCTACTTTGGATTTCATAAGTGTATTTTTTCAGTTCAATAACAACTACTATTGCATTTTTTAAAGATGCTGCAAAAATGCCCTAAGTAAAAATATACAAAAAAAATAAATGTGGCTAGTAGGTTTAAAAATTTGCAATTTGGTAGATGTGTTAGTTATATTTACTTTTTTGATTATAGTTGGATTTTTAAAAAATGGTTATTTGAAATTTTGCTCCGTTTAATTTTTAATTGATGATTTTTTATAAATTTCGATCTACCTCGGTCAGTACATATTGTAAGAAGAGAATTTATGAAATAATACATAGTAAAGTTTAAAACATGATTTTTCCACAATTTTTATATTTGGATGACAATTTGGTTAAAACCATTTTAGGACCGTCCAAATTCAGATTTTTACTAAGATAATTGCTAATAACATTTTACCATTTTCGGACCTGAAAAATACCATGCTATCTCTTAACAATTTAGATGACTTTCTGAAATATTATGTGGAAGTAGATTTTTTAATCCACTACGTATTAAAAAAAAATATGTAAAATATAAATTTAAGAAGGATGCTTCTATTTCAAGCGGGGTATTATAATCCTAAATATCTTTTCACTTAGATTTTATCGTACAAGCGTCATGTCTAAATATTTTTTATTATAAAAGGAAGGGATTACTACTTCTGAAACTCTTCTTCAATTGATAAGTAGTAACAGTATAAAGCACCATTTTACTAAAATTTTGCGGTATAAGCTACAGCAATTATCATTACGTGTCAACTTAAAGAAACGATAGAGAGTAGTATCTATCTCTGAATCTTAGAGAAGAAAACGCAAAGTTTGCAGGCAAATCCGCAATAGTTTATCAAAATGGAGAGCAAAATATGAAGGTATTAACTAAAGCCACCCACCAGAAGGTACGTAAATATTGGAAAACTATAAAAAATCGAATAATTCCAACCGCTAGAATGAATATTATATTATATCTGGAGGTCAACTCTTCAAGAATATCGACGAAGCAACCATAACTGAAACAACCCATCAGACAGGAACGGATAGGAATCAACAAAACAGAACGGAAATAAGGTATATAACAAGGAACACGAGACGATATTAAGTTTTAGAAACTTTCTGAACAAGCTGGCAGTATTATTAGCAAAACGTCAACAGTAACCAAAAAATAATTGATATGTTGATGGCACCATTCGCTGCGAAAGCAATATGAGAGAAAAAAAAAACTGGCTCACGGACAGGTTTCTGCCTACTCAGCATCATCAGTAAGACTTCTAACGTGCTTACCTAATACCGCAATTTACTTGGCAGTTCATATCACTTCCCTTAAACAACGAGCAGACAAATACCGGGTACTGTTCCTCAAACCAGCAAATTTTATGCAAAACCAGTTTACCATACATTCTTCTGTGTAATAAATTGGCTGCTATCTTATCAATGGGATCAAACATTTGGCATTTCCGTATATCTTAATTAATTTTGATAAAAAATTACCTTCAATCTCCTAAAAAGGCTAATCTTGTCCAGATAAGTCTTTATCGAAAATAAAGGAAATTGTAGCCTCACTACTTGAAAAGCTAATTCCCTATGGCCACAAGTTCTTAACTTGCAACTTTACGATGAGAAATTCACAACCCGAACAGGTATTTTGTCTATCAATAACATTCAGTTTAACTTATTCTTGCTCTTGATTGCCTTAAATGTTAATTGGGTCACTCCCTGCTGATTTTAAATTTCTCTATTAACACGTATTACAAAAATTTATGACAAATGGCAAGCAAAACATTGTACATAAGTAAAGTTGAAAGAGACTTAATCAGAAGACCGAAAAATATGTTTCTCAATTTAATAAAACGATTCAAAGAATCTTACAATCCCATCCCAATTGCTTAGCAAATTTATCATACTCGAATTAATTCAAGAGAAAAATGAACATTCAACTCATCTCCACTTTCCTCGGTTTCAATGTAATAAAATTACGTTGCATCGCCGCGTGCGATGAAAAAGAGATTAATCGCACCGTTGGCAGCAGGCATCACTACGTTACACAATACCTCGCGATTTACAACAGCTGAAAAGTTCGCCCGATGATGCCTCCAACGTACCCGACGAAAGTGAAACTTTAATGTGATCATTAATGCTTCCTGGACAGGTTGCTCCTTTCTTCGATAATAACATCTGTTCCTTTAATTACGCAGTCGAGAAGAAAACGGTAAAACTTGTCATCTTGTCGTATTCACGTATTTATTCCTTAGCAAAAACCATACATGACGATGTCAATAAGTATTATAAATAATATTTATTGATTTGAATTTAGAAAAATAATATTTCCAAAAGAAAAAGAAAATACTATATTTCTTGTCGTATCTTGAATTCTTTCTGGATAAGTAAATGAGAGGAAATTGTAAACTACTCTGAACAATAAAAGAGAACACATTTAAGCACAGTTAAGTGAATCAAAGGTTTTAATACATAGTCGTGAATACGGTCGGTGTAATACGTAGTTGTTAGAATGTAAGCAAAATAAGTATGTGGACCACCAAATATGAAGAGGCTGTACATGGTACAGAAGCAAGTTTTTCAAGTCACGTAGTATGAAAAATCCTTCAATGCACTGAAATTAAGTTAAAAGCTTTTTAACTCAAGTTTTAAATAGCTGGTAAAACTCCCACGACGTCCTAATATTTATTTACAAAATATTCTTATGTAAAGAAAATGGTGTATCGGTGTTTATACAATGGAAAATAAATTCATAACAATTATAAAAAAACTAAAGTTATAATGACAGGCTATAGGGCGTAATGAATGCGATTTATCTACATAAAGGAATTTGTGTGTGAACATTATTTTAATGGGAATATATTTATGCCGTATGTATTTTGATTGCAATACTCGGGACCAATTTAACACTTTATGATACATTCATTGCCACTGTTTTAATTATATACATATATCGAGCTAGTTATAGTAAAATAGGTGATTATGTTAATATTTCTAGCATTGGAAATATGTAAAATACATTAACACTTCTGGTTTCCGTAGCGTTAATTTCCTTTCTGTGAATTCTTTCTACATGAATGTGTCTACATTTGGTACGCTACAACAACAGTATGACCGAATTATGTGAGAAAAAAAGTATAATTCTGTACTGTATCCCTACTCTCGAAAAATAATATTTACATGTACCTACTTTTGCGACCTACACCCACTAAAACTAAGACAAGCGAAAAATACAGACAGATAGACGACAGGGTCTCGTCATTGTAGTACGTACATTGTAGTTCTATCTATTCATCAAATTTGTGTTGCTTTTTATGCAAATAGTTTCGTAAACGTCCGATTACTGCGGCAAAGTTACGTTCTTAACCAATTTCTAATTTAGTATTATGCCCGGTTTCGTTTATGTCTTGTGCTACATTTGATGATTCTATTCTACAACATCTATAAGACCTAATGTGCTCATTGAATCTGGTACCTATCGCTTTTTTCGTTTAACCAATATAGGCTTTGTCACAATTATTACATGCAATTTTATAAATTCCCGACCCTTTCTTCATGCCCCGTTTATCTTCCGAATTGCCAAGAAGGGTTTTGAGTGTTTCTTGCGAACTAAAGCATACGTTCACATGTTGACCGTTAAATAATACTTTACCAATACCTTTCGATATGCTTTGAAAGGGGAGCTTCACAAATTTCTTACGGTTAGTTTGTGCCGAGATTAAGGTCATGGAATTTCTCACATAATTCCTATGTTGGACTTTCTTCGCCTGCACCCTGTTGTTAAACATAAATCTAAAATAGACGGTCGAAAAATACTAAAAAGGACCTAATTTTAATTCGAATTTGCTGTTCTATCCTAAAGGCTTTCTTACATCTTCTGCCGAGCTTTATACAAGATGTCTCCAAAATGTTTGTTATCTTAGTCCAAAAGAATGCAAGATACAGGGTGTCAATGTTATATTTTTGTTAGTTTTTATTAAATAATTGTAATATTTACACAAAATTTAATATTGAGATTTTCAGTTGTGCTAAGAGTACAAAACTATTTCATATTGAAACTCGTCAGGACTAACGACTTTGACAGTTTGAGGAATGTTTCGGCCAACGGATCAAAATGAAGTAAGAATGCAAGGATCGACAGTAACATATCAAATTTAAAAGGACCCCCGTTCTTATTGATACAAAGATAAATCCCTTTCCAACTTTATTCTTTTCATGATTTATACATCGTTGTCCTTCCCTTGAAAACAACTACAAACTAACAACATAGAGGTCATCAATGTGTCGGTATAAAGAGGTCATTTCTGTGTTATTTTTGTGATATATATTATGATAATGGTGAAAGCTTGAAGCAAAGCTAAATTTCACACTATAACAATAATTTTTCTACCAACTTAAATACAATTACAGCTTTTGCAGTCTCGAACATGATCAACTTCTGAACTAGAGTAACTCGGGTTAAACTGCCATATTTTAACATTAGAAAACCGTTACCATTTTGTAGAGACCGCTTAGAGATATTCTACTTTTAGAAAAGACAAATGAAATATTTGAAAGTGTAGGAGTTTATAAAATAGTTTTTTTTTTAACTGGACGGTTACCTAATCAAAATCACTTCAGACAGAAATATATCGGTAAGTTAATATCACTCATTTCTCTTTAAAATATTTATTGCTTGGATAAACTTATTCTTATCGTTTGGTCAAGCCCACAGCACATTTTCTCCTTTCAAACTGCCTTTTACTTACACCTTGCACTTTAGAATGTTTTTCAATAAACATTGTAAAAGAAATCCATATGCTTATGTGAATTTCAGCCCCCGGCTAAAAGGAGTTCTTCTTTATTGTACATATGCTGGCAGGCGTTTATGACGGTAGCAATGCACAATTCAACACTACACGTTACAACACACAGCTGCTAGTTCTTCCTTTTTATTTTAGTATTCTTTTGATATATATGTACGTATTGTACGTGAGTGCAAATGAATGGGTTCCTCGATGTCTAATAGGCTATGGCGCACGCTATCCATCGGAACCAGACTTCTATACTACAGTGCTTTACAAGGGTATCCGATGGTTATCGTCTGCTGCAGCGGGAAATTAAAAAAAAACACAGACGGTTTTGAGTCGATAATTTCAACGAAAACCAAATGTTTTCTCTCTTCTCGCATAACGGTTAATGACTGAAGATGTGCCACATATACAACTAAGTGCAAATAATAATACATAAAGTAAGTACTTTTAGTAAAAGTTCAGATTAAGGTTCTTTATTGCTTTTCGAAGTATCCTCCACAAAAATTTATACACTTTTTCATTCTTTCAAACCAACTGTTAAAGCAGTTATGTCAGCCATTAATCATTTATTGAATTTCTACTGTTGAACTGGCTCAAAGTTTTTAGACGTCAATTAATCTGAGCCGCCTTTTGTTCTTCAGTTAAATGATGTGAGATCCACTGGGAAAGTATAGCATTCCCAAAACTAATTCACCATGCAGAATATTTTGAATTGACGTATTTTTCCCAGAAAGTTCAAAAGTCAAGTTTGCAATGTATCACACGTCGGCCTTTATTCATCAGTTGACACATAGCAGCCACGTCCTTTCGAATGTCTTCGCTAGTTTCGGTAGTGTCCTGGGATCGACGTTGAGACTGATGCATCCACGTTAGAATTCGCAGTATCAGCGAGAAATTGTTGATTGATTTGGTGTTTCATTACCAAAAACAGAAAGCAACTTGACAAAACATTGTTGTTGTGATAATCGTCTTTGACAGTTGCAAAAAATTATTGCGGGAAAATTTTCTCAGCCCATTTCCATTTTTCGAGTGAAAATTTGTAGTAACTTGCCATAATTTTGGCAGGTGACGTTTCATTAATTGGAGACGTCTTTTACGCGGCTATATTCAGATACTTTTTTCATCTTTTGAAACCTTTTGAAAAGTTTTGGTGAAAAACAAATGTCATAAAGAGGCCCAATAATTTAATAATTTTCTTTTTAGGTAATTGTATTTTTAAATTTTAAAGCTATGTTTGATTGTTGACCGATTTCAAAATACTTACTTTACTGAGTAATCGAATAAAAAATATGTACAGTTTGCCTCTCATCGGAAAATTTAGTTTTTCATTTTTCTTAATTGTGACTTGAAAAGTAAAAAAAATAACAAAATAAGATTTTGACCGTCCATTTTATGGGATCGCTTTTCTTATTTGGCTTAATTTTACGTTAATTTGCACCCGATACGGATGAAACTTGTTGCTCTTTCTACCTTCCCTACACTAATTTGACTTATGGCTGATAGCTTTTGTTTCTAGAAGTCGTTCAAAAGCTGCTAGTTTAAGACTTCTGTCTGGATAAGTTACTTGATTCTGTTATGGTAAACTGAAAAAACAAATATTGACAGTAGTGAAGTTTCAAAAGTTACCATTGGGAAAACATTGCCGATTTTAGTAGTAATTTTTTGTCTAAAATATTACCAAAAATCTAAAATTCAAATAGTATACATACTTTTAAAAAATATATCGTACCAACTTGACGCAATATTGCGCCTGTCTCGCTGGCAATTTAAAAACACATAAACACGCATGAATTGCGCCCGTTTCTATATAATCTAATTACCAATAATCACATCTGTTTAATGCGCATTTTTAGATAAGAAACGATTTGTGTAAATGGCGACATTTCAAAAGAAAAACAAAATTTAATAGCATCCTATTCGTTCAATATACTACGTCATTATTCAAAACAATCACAACACAGGAAAATAATTTAAAATATAATCGTTTTCTGTTAATTAAGGTCACGAACACTTCGATTACATTGTGTAGTTAGGATATCGAACATTATTAGAAGATTAAGAATGAAAAAATATAACGAGCAAAGTATGTGAGTAACTGTTAATAAGAGGATCCAACTTAACCAAATACTCTCATTAAAAGCGCTGGGAGGACTCATCCAACAGTCGATTCGTCGCAGAAAGTAGCATGCGTCTAAATGTAATATGTTCGGTTACACTCGATTTTTTGGGCCGGTAATCATGAAAATTGCCCCATCCATGGTCAACTTGATAAAGCCGGATAAAAATAAAAGCAATGTTACGTACATTAAATACGGCAATACACGCGGAACATGCGCAAATTATTTTGTTTTCATAATCGAGCTGTTGTAAACGTTTACATACCTAGCGAGCCGTGGGTTGAAAGATATGTATGTGTACATATGTATGTACCTAAAACGTCTGTTTATTCTAGATAAGTTGCCGAAATATATAAGGCAATTATAAACGATTATTCGTAGCGTTTATGACGTAGTTAACCTTCGTCCGTCAGCTGAGGTTCCATAACGAACGAATAGGACATGATAGAGGTGGTTTTAATAATTTCGATGTCGTTTTACTTTTTCCAGTGATATACCTACACTTCCTTTCAATAATTTCAAGTCATAAACTTTAATATAGTTTAATATTGAACTAAACAATTATAGTATTAATTTATTGTTTGGAAAAACTGCACCTCGACTCCGTAAGATGGAAGACGATACAATCATGTATACGTACAATATGATCCTAAAGAACGGAATTGAGGGAGCCATGTTTTCTTTAAGTGTTTTTTATGTTGGTTACAACTACATCTGACAGTTAAATCATTACATTACTGACATGTCTTATAAATTTTAAAGCGTGCCTACTACATCACCAAGCAGAAAGGGAAAATGGTCTTATTCTACGACTATGAATTTCGTCTTCAATTTTCACATTTTTCAGTATCGCATCTTGATTTATATCAATAAATCATTCTCTGCGTTGCAAAGTTTCGTGAAACCGGTACAGCAAGTCAGTAGCAGACTCAAGAGAAGAACCGCTAAAACAATTGCAGGTATACGAACGCGTATAGATCATTCACCTAAAAGTCAGTTATTACATTTTATAATTAAAAATTAAAAACATTATTTGTGCCACTCTGGAATAGCACGAAATTGGGCAAGAAAAATAACATTAATCAACGAAGTTTACAGTTTATGTTGCATTAATACTCCCTGTCAGATCATCTGCTATAAGCTCCAGAGCTCAGATATCCAACTATCTATTTGTCGGTTGAGGTTTAATTTTTTTAATTTGCCTTAGTTAGAAGCGAATGTAGATTCAAATCATGAATTGTTATGATTTCAAAAAGGGTTTAAGGACTGGGGGGTGTAAGAAAAGAGGTGTAAGAAAGCTTTAGTGAAAAAGCACTTTTTTTTTGGCTACAATTTATAAGACTTTAAATGCGAAAGAAGTTTTGTCCAACATAGGACGTCCTCGTACGGCCGTTACCGAAGAAATTTGAAGATGAATGAATGAACAACCGTACGAGGACGTCCTGCTTCTTTCTAATGTTGGACAAAACTTCTTTCACATTTAAAGTAACGTATGCTGTAATAGAGCATCAAACCAGGATTAGATTCTCAGCTGATATACACTCACCTGCATTCGTGTCGGTCGTTTTGCGCCCCATTAGCATTCTGACTTTCAAAAGCAGAGCATGTGGGAATTTGATACGAAGCTTGGCGCACACCATTTTTTGCTCCTAAAATTGCAGGTAACGAAACGTATATTCCGTTTTTCGACGTACCTCTAAAAAGAGTCGTGTATGGACCCACATAGATGAAAAAACACCAACAATGAGGAATTATGAAAAAAAAAATGATGTATATGGTATTCTTTAGAAGTATAGGCGTGGTATGTGCAATTAAATTAGATCAACAAAAAACAGTTACGACTAATTGGCACACCGAAAAATGTTTGGCTGAGGTCTTTAATAGAATTCCTGAGGCGGATATTATACCGCACAACGATAGCACATCGTCCTATATCTCTCACGATCTGGGTATTTGGCTGAAAGAAAACAAAGAAAACAAAACAAAAGAGTAACCGTATTCACCTGATTTGACAATGTGAGACCTTTAATTGTTTTATGGGCCTAAAAAACATTTACGAGGTACGAGCATTTTGTCTGAGGACAAATTTGATACTGCTATTTGCACAAGTATTCACACAAATAAAAGAAATATAGTTGGCGATTTTTAAAAAATGGGAAGAGATGATGATCAGACGTATTATTGCCAAGGGAAATTATTTTAAACATATATAAAACAAAATGTTAAAATATATCAACCGTTTTTTTTATTTTCAATAATGTCGGCTAGGCCTTTATATGAACAAACCCCTTGTACTTCGTTTTACAAATACAATAACATATACATGCTTGTCCGTTATTGAACGAAATGGTAATCTTTTTTCATATTCAATAGCTAAAAAACATTAAATTAACATCACCAAAACATAATATAAAGGAGATTGTCTTGAATGATTCTAAATATACGCTAGCCAAAAGGCCATAATATCATATATTCAATCAAAAGAAGAGGATCTTGAAACGTGAAGAACGGTATTAAAAAATGCGTATGCATTTGCAGGGTGGCCTAGTTGGTGCGCCTGGTATTGAATCTCGTAAGCAATCAGAAACAGAGGGATGAATAAATCAAACAAAGCCTGGGTTTCGGGATTTGCTTTTCAAAAAAGAAAAAAAGACAACGCAAAACATTTTATTATAGTATATATTATTAATATATGCCCTAGACGGAAAAACTAAACATCTAAAATATCGATTTGGTCATGTGGTTCATTTGATATGAAAGATTGAAATAGTATTTTGACATCATGCAGGTACATCTTCACGTACAATTCAAATATGCCTGCCAGTCTGTGTACAATTACATAAATTCAATGTTTAAGTAAGTTTGAGTTATATATAGTTATACATATAAATTATTTTTTAAGCCTTTGAATAATTTAGTTTATATAAAACATACTTCAAAGTGCTCCTAAATTTATGAGCACTATACATACACAGTATAAACATACACACCAAAAATATGTCAAAAACGTTTATAGAAATTAAATTTTTAATTAATTAATTATCGATTACACACACGATCAATAAGGTATTTCGATACTATCACGGATATGACGAATTTAACGATATTTTATTATGCTATTGAATCAAATGTACAGAGCAAAAACTAAAGCGTACTGTGAAGTGGTTATTTTTAGAAAGGATATTTGAAATTTTATAATAGTCCGTGCACACCGCGGGAGATACACTTACGATGAAAGTTAAATGAAATCGATTTGTTACAGATTTCTATTCTACTGTTACATCGTCGTGTCTATTGCAGATTACAATTTTTAGTTTTGTGCGGGTTTGAAAGGTGATGTAAAAGTTGTTGTATTTAATTAAGCAGCTTGCTTTACACAGAAATTTGCTATTTATAGATGTAAAGACAGTTGTTAAGGTGGCATTAATACAACAGCAATTACAAGCATTTTACAAGATGATCGTAATAAAGGAACATATGTGCAGAACGTAGAACCTGTACATACCAAGATGAGCTTGAAATAGTCTTTAGTAACATTCATTTTCCTTTGTTTTTCATATGGATATAATAAGTTTGTTATTGTCGTCAAGTTACCTAATCTATTTGTATCTCTGCAGCTTTATTTTCAAAGTTGTTTGCCCAGTTCCAGATCTAATAGAAAATATATTAGGATTTATTAACATATTCAAAAACTACAAAGATACTACTGGACTACTAGATTTGTAATAAAATAGCATTTATTAACGATAACGTATAAATAAATATTACAAAACTTATATTAACATATTGAATGGTTTATCTTCAGCAGTTCTGCTTATTTTATTCAAAGAATTTGTAGTAGAGCATATAGTTTCGGCAAACTAGGGTTCTGAAACAGCTTTTTGTGAATTGGCAATCCAAACGTACAACTTTTATCAAATTTTTTCGTAATTTATCAGATGGTGAGTTTATTTATTTGGAGGAATTAGTATTTACTGGATGTCATCTTAGTGTTTTCGAAACAGAAATGGGATTCATCATCCATTATCATGAATTTTTTCCAAGTTTGAAGTGACTTAACGTCAACACTCTGAAGGAATCGATTTGCTTGGTGCTCTGGGGTGGATTTTTGAGTATCCGTTTTGCAAAAACGCTTTATATTGGTCTGCATCAGCACTTTTGTTTTGTATGATACATTATAATTTTATTTATTTTCCGATCATTTGAGTTTCTTTTCTTCGAATATAAAATATTTCCCACTTTATATTTTCCATAGTCTGTACAGTATCTAATTTCTGGAATGTAAAAAAGTAGGGAAAAAAAACATAATTTTTCGAAAAATTCGAATGGAATTGGAGTGGTACCTGAATGAATTCGCGATAACTTTGGTTTACTTTAACGAATTGTTAAGAACTTGGATTCGGATTTGGAGGGAAATTTGAGAAGATTAAAAATCCTTACGCAATTGTAGCATAGAAGCTGCTACTTAGGTAATATTTTTTTAAATTTTTAAATGGAATGGTACATTCATTGTGAGTTATTCTCGATAAAGGCTCAAAATAGAAGAGAATGTTGAAAATTGTGTTACCATCAATTTTTTTTTGGTCTTTATCGATAAATTGAACTACCTTTAAACGACATCCCTTAACGTTTTATTAGAGAAATATATGCCCTAATTGAATAAGGTTTCTTCATCTCTTCAAATTTGCCTTCTAAAATCTAAGTTTTTAGCAATCCGTTAAGATAAACCAAAGTTATCACGAATTGTTTCAGTTACATCCCCACTTTGTTTGAAAGAATATGCCATAAGTGTTCAGACAAATTATGTAACTATCACTATTCAATTTGAATATTTCAAGAAATTATGGTTTTTCTATTTTCTCACATTAATTGCGACATCTAGCAATTAATTTAGGAAATTAAAATTATTTTTAGTGTAATGCTTTTAGTCACTTTTATAGATGATCCTTTTTTAATCACTACGACTTACCATTGCTGAAATACAGCCGCCGTCCATCTTGAACGGACACCCGATATGTAACAGAAGTATAATTATCGAGTTTTTAATTCTTTTTTAATTTTAGATATATTAAGGAAGTACGTATTTTCGGAAAAATGTTATTAATTAAATGAGATATCGGTATACCATATATAGGAAATTATTAAAATCATTTTCGTCCATTTCTACATGAGAATTTTATATTTGAATGTGCTGTGCTACTATAGCCGTAATTATTTACTACGTTATGGAGGTTCAACAAGTGTTCCCCTTATCAATTAATTACTTAACAATTAAAGAAATTAAAAAAACCATGTGTTAAACACAACATTGATAATAATGAAAGGATTACTTAATTAATATATTGACTTCCGCCAGCGGGTAGTAAAAAATCGTTTCTTTCTTATTTCTCGGAGGTCATTAAATGTAATTCCTTTTTCTTTTTTTATACTTAATTTTTATTAAATGTAATACATCAAAGAAATCAAATCAAAGGACTTCTAGAGAGCTGCCCTTTCAAGATAAAACAGCTTCTATTCCTTACAACTGCTGTTTGACCAGGACTGGATTTAATGTAGAACGTTAGATATGAGATCTACATTTTCGCACTTATAACACTAACATATTCTTTATAACCAGTTAGCAATACTAACATCAAATCAAAACTAATTATGTATCTATTATTTTTTTGCGCAAGCTAGTTTGGTATTGAGAAAACTCGCGAAATTTAGCTAAAGTAGGCGTGTGGTAATTTGCGGAAATACGACTAAAAATCCTTCAAATCAAATTAGTTTACCATTCCATTTAAATTCTACAATATTTACCGATTATATTCTCACATTAGTTACATTATCGGCACTGCCTTTTGTGCTTAATGTTATCTCCCGTGAAAATATTTTCCCAAATAATTATCACGTCAGTTAATAGGAATAGTAATCTATACTAATTAAATCATTGGCGATAGCAATTGTGACATCAGTGCACTTGATCTTATATGAATCTTTTAAAGTGCGTATTATGTTTTATGTAATTGCTGTATTTCGAGATCGCTGGAACTCGTGGCCTTTGTGCATATCTAATTTTTGTTCGATAAAACCAGTTTTGGATGCAGAGCCAAATAGATGAACATGCGCTGCACTTCCTGTATAAAATATGTGCAATTTAACGATGCATAACGTGAAATTCAAAACATTCAACAATGTTGTACTTCAGACCATGCCAAATCAACATTACATTTTCTTCTTTTTGGATATTTAGAAAAATAAGTATAAACAGTAGTAATATATTTAGGTTACTGATGTCTCTTCTTTAAACTTGATATTTTGATGACCGTGTTATTAGATTATAGAGATTGATTTGAAGGATTTACAACATATTTAGTCTTCTAGATTAATTCCTCCACATTTTGGGCTTGTAATTTGAAACTTCCATTATTCCTGTTTCTGGATAACTGCCTAAAAAACGAAGTTCTTCAAAGACTTCTGTGCTTGAAGTACAATATTAACCCAATCAAAATGCAATGCAACTGATGAATTTAAATAAATTTTAAACTAAAACTACATCGAATTTGTTCTATTATGAGCATTACCACGTAACCAAGGAAACATTGGCAAATAGTACTGATTCAATTAAACGAAATGAGTTCGTAAACCAATTTAGTGTAAGAACATTGGTAATTTTCGCTCATTTTCAGGGTGTAGGGCACCCTAAACATCTCTGAAGCTATGGGAGGTATTAAAAATACTTTGGGCTGTTTTACTGGTGCGACATGATAGTGTCAGTAGTTTTGAACCAATTACTATCAGTTTGTGGAGATAACCCCCTGCCTCTTTATTTGTAAAAATATAAACATTATTATTTGCTAAAAATATATAAAAACAAGAATTTACACATATACAGTCAGTTTCCATGAAACAATCGAATTCGCGGAAAAACATCTATTATTCTATAGGTACATAAGTATATTGTTAACACTACAATAGCGGAGATAAAAAGGAGGATCAAATGGGAAAAGAACGGCAGTTTTACGAGTTTAAAAAAAACCTTTTTTTGTCATTACGTTCGGTGCATATAGCTCTGTTATTATTGACTTTAGAAAAAAATTGTAAAAAAGAAAGTTGTAGGTAATTATGAGCGTAATAAGACAGTCTAACCGAAAATTTTATTTAAGCTGTAATTTTTGAAATATAACAAAAAATGTGCGTTCTTTTATGGAAACCACAGTCGGCAATGGCTTCATAAGAAAAGCGCTTTGTCAATGATTACTAGTACATAACACTTGGCATAGCTATTTTTACAAATAAATAAATTACGGCAATTCTCTCCTTTTCCGAACTGTTCACGTAGTAGATTATGGAAACAATAGATAGATGCACGTCGTGTTTAGTAACAACATTGAAAACAGATATTCAGATTTTTATTTTAACTTCGATGGGAGATTTCATACTAGTAAAACGGTTAAAAAGTTGTCCAAATAAAAAAGCTACTTGCAATGAAAGAATTTGACGTGAAAAAATTCTTTAACTGTCAAAACGTAGAATTCTGAATACTTGGTTCTAAATTAAATTAAAAGGCACTTCAATACAGCCCCATCTTTTTTACAATTTGTTTACATTTATTTCGCAAAGGTAAGAATTTACATACGAAACGCCGTTCGTCTATTGCGTATATATGCGTTGTATTGCAAATGTAAACAACCGATAAAGAGCAAATTATAGATGTGTGCGTTAGACATGTTTAATTTAGATATGAGAATAAAACCAGCGACTACACGTGTTTATAAAGGTTAAAAAAACAGACATAGTTTCGCCTATTGCCGTTTTAGCGAATAAATCACAAGGCAACGATTTACGAAAAGCAGAAATTAATTGCAAGCAATAGATACTACATATGTATATAAGTCTATCCACAATAAGAAGTATATAAGCAGTAAATTAAGCTACGATAGGACAAATAAAAATTCTGACAAAATTTAAAACAAGCAAATTCAAAGAAATAAAAGGAAGATTGCATAGGAAGCAACACACAATGCTCTGCCATAGTTTACAATAAACATAAAGTATTAAGTTTTAGGTCATTTTTCTAATAGATTAAAATTTGGTAAATAAATCATTTGAACTAAAATTTTGGCCATAATTCGGTTCTGTGTCAAAGTAGCAAGAACATTTATCTATCGGGTAAGTGATCACTTTGTTCTAGTTAAAGTTATTTTGATTTGCTAGATGTTTTCCAAAAATGTTTTTATGTTTAATATATAACCTTTCGACGTAATTACAGTTTTGAAAATTTTCATCCAAATAAGGACTTATACCAGACATCTCCCATTCCGGATAAGTCACATTTTTCTTTTAATAGATATGTATCTAGATCTTATTTATGCTTGCAAATGCATAATAATATCTCGATAGACATATATTCTTACGTGCCAAGTACACTGATAAATTAACATACAGGGTGACGTTGAAATATCTACAAATGTCCGTAAGCCTTTTGTTTTTAATATATTATAAGGATTCAGTATTATTATTATATTAAGTGTTTGATTTTTTTTTATTTTGCAAATTAATTCCTCTTCAATATCTCACAACAGAAAAAATCCCTAGGTTGGTCGATATGAAAATAAATAAGAAAATAGGAAAAACAATGATTAAATAAAAAAAAAAGGTATTTCGCGCTGAAGATATGTTCGAATTGATTACCTTGTTGTTGAATACACTTTTCCAATCTTTGTGTTAATGATTGACGGCATCTTTCATGTTTGGCTGGACTATTACGGAATCCATTCTATTCCATAATTGCCCTTCCTTATTTAGTTCTACGATAAACACTTAATTTTTCATAAACCTCCAAAATGAAAAATCGTGGGGATTAAGATCGAGACTGCGAGTTGTCCATGATATAGGTTCCCCACAACCGATTCACCTATTTCCAAATCTGGCGCGCCGTCATTTGTTGAATAATGTTGAATGTGATATTTTCTAATAATGTGTTTAGTTCACTTTTCAAAAAGTATAGATAGAGTTCGCGTATCAATCGAAATGAACCAATTAGGTAATTGTCGATTTTACTGCATATTAATAGAAAATCCGTACTAGTGATTTTGTAGTGCGGTTTGATGAAGGTTTTCATCTCTCTAACAGCGCATATTGAGTTCAAAACACCATCGCGATTAAAGCCTACTTTACTTTATCGACAAGATTAATGACAGAAAATGTTGTCCTTGATTTTTGCAACCAGTCGCAATATTGTATGGAGCATTTAATACTATTTTGATAGAGGATGACTTTTTTTTTAAATGAAACGGATGAAGAAGCACTTGTCTAAGTGATTCACGGTTAACATTCTTTCTTTTCAACTTTTTTTCTGGTTCTTATTCTCGGATTATTTTCTACTATTTGCAAAACAGCTTCTCCGTACGACGAGTTCTAGTACCCCAGCATTAATTTTTGCTTTTTTGAAATAGCTCTTCTCTCAAACGCCCATGATGGATATCTTTCTCGATAGATACATTGAGCTTCAGAAAAATTCGATGGAGCTTTGCTAAAATGCAACATCATGTCCATATATACCTTAAATCGTAGAGAACCATTTTTAAAAGCAATTTTAAAAATATGATAATATACACCAATTTTGGTTCAATGGCTTGCTTCACTGTCGCAAGAAAAAAAGCAATTTTCTAAAATTTTTTAAGATTCTGTATCTTAGAAACAAAAGGCTTACGGACATTAGTGTATAAGACCTTTTCTTATTATTTTATGGGCTCTCTATGGCGCGGTACTACGCATTAATGTCACCTGGGCTATTGGCTTTCGTCGGTAAAATGTGAACAGCCAACAAAATCACGGATTAGTTTTTTTTTTTTTTTTAATGAAATGGGTAATTAAATCAAGAAAGATAACTGCTTTGCTTTAATCTTTTAAACACCTAAGATATATTCTTCATGGTACGTACATTGCATGAGCCTACCTCGACAACTATTATGGCAGATTTGGGAAACCACCACCTGCAACAACAAAGTAACACTGCATGTACTTAGACCTCCGAATTTCATTGGTCTATTTGATGAAAACAGGTTGACAATCTATAACATACGGGGAGAGGGATCGAATACACATATTTAAACAAATAAAAAAGATATTAGTAAATAAATCCCTATTTTCGAGATTAAGATGAAATGATTTAATCGTTAGTAACAGATGAGAAAAAGAAACATACATAAATAAATTAAATTGTTAAAAAAATGGCCAAACAACCATGCAATATATACATTTAGAACATCTATATAACCTCAAAAATCGATATTTTTCAAAAATAACTCGCGAACGCATAAATTTCGATATACGTATATATTTACCATTTCACTTATTTTTATCTAAGAAGGCCAAACATTCACTTACAGATTTGTAAACTCACTTGTAAAGTCCGTCAAATCAAAATTAACACAACCTCAGAAAAAAAATCTGTGGAATTTCAATAAGAAATCAAACAACTTTGGAATTTGTGGCGATTAATAGAACATTTACAACATTGTGTCTGTTACTGGTGCCTAGCAGTTCTAATCCTTATTCAAATTAAAAATAGCGTTAAATACTTGATTTAAATTTACACTTGGGAACATATTCTAGGCTCTTTAGAAATTAAAAAACCATGCACTTCTGAAAAATGTTTTAGAACTTATAAATAGAATTCGTTTGCTATTCCTGTGATTAAAAAAAAAAAACCGCTGCGCACTTGCCAAGTAATGAGAATAATATTTAATATTGACGCTATGTTATAGGTAAAATACATTATTCCGTCAGATCTCAATTTAATATAAAATAGATAACAAACTTTCTTATATCTTTACATACGCATACAGTGTCTTTTAACAAAGAGGGAACACAAACAATTTGTTACTTTAAAACTTACAAAAAAAAAAAAAAACACGATTAATCGGTTTTTTATTGAAAAAAAGCATATATTTTGGCGATATATTCTATACTTATAACATTTTAGTGTCGCGTAAGAAAATTTTGTTGTAAATTTCACTAGATTTCTGTGTTCAACACAGTTATTTAAAAAGAAACGAAATATCTGTAGCTATGGAAACAAAAACATTTTTTTTTATGTAATTCACATCTGTCAGAGTTTATTTACACGTAACTAAAGAACCTTTACGAAATTTAATGCAATAATAATTATTGTGACATTTGTATGTGTATAATAAAAATAAATGACAGCAAAAAATTTATTATTCACGAATAGCGACTACAATGATGCAAAAATTTATTCTGACAGGTACCATCCTCCAGATACTTTCATACTGCAAATAAAAAACATGCTTAAGACGACAAGGATTATTCCCTGGAATAATAATTCAACCTAGCCTCGTATAAACAACGCAATCAACGAAAAACAAGAATTGTAGATTTTGCCCTACCTCTGACTACATCTACCTTCGTCCGTTAGCCATGTAGCTGAGGAAGTCGAAACGGCAGCTGCAGAATTGTATTGTTTTTTGTCAATTTCAAAATAATAAAATCACTCAGAGTTCCCTCTTTTTTAAAAGTCATCAAATCTGGAGAAATTAATTTTCATCATCATTTTATGAAAGCCTTTCAGAAGTAATCACGCTTTCCTATTTTTTTTCTTTTAACTGAGTAATTAAATCTGACTTGAAATTTCCAAATGTAGTTTCTTATTATACAACGGCTGTTACAATTAAACTCCTGGAATTTTAATCTCCAAAATAATTTTCACAATTTTTAATCTTTGATGAAATATATTTTCAGTGAGTAATACGGCAGTGCAATTTAAAATTCTTGCAGTAGTGAATTTCTCAAGATCGCAGTTTATCTTTAGTTTCACTTCAAGGTTATTTAAGCTTGCAAAAATTAGCAATTTTTTACTCAGGAAATTAGTTTACTTTTGATCCGCGTTCAAATTATTTAAATAAACTTTAAAAAGTGGAACACATCGCAATCGTTCTATTCAAAATAATTTTGCAACAAAAATTTCGTCAAATCTTTTTTCTCGAGGAAATTCCAAATATATTATTGCATAAATTCATGACTTAACTATAAAGACTAAGTGGTCTAGTGGTATGAGGGTCTGGCTGATTGTGACAGAGTTAGGCGCTATGCGTTCGAGTCTCACCAAGCAAGATCAAGTAGCAGATTTTTTGGTAGGTTCGATACTATCCTTAGTCACATTCGTATTTTGAAGCACAATTAATTGCACCTCGCCCATTATCGCAAAGGTGAGAGTCCAAATAACAGAGCCATAAAGTATTTTATACACATCATTTACGGACTAAAAAGGATCCTGAGATTATTGCAAGCTTTAAAATATACCCCGTTGGCCTGTCACCTCACGTTAAAAAGATACAGCTGAAATTATTAAAATTCCAAATTTAGTCAGTCCTTCCTGAAAGATTATTGAAGAAATTAAGATTACTTTAACTTAATGAATTTTATTTTTATTGTATTACATAACACTAAGCCTAGTTAAAATTTAACATATGACATATGGATCTACAATATAGTTTTTACATAAGCGTAAACTAAAAGCATCTTTTTTTAATTTCAAAAACATGTAACTACAAAACTTTCAGACTTGCAACTAGTGCAATATTTACGGTAGTCACTCACACTATATACAAACAACTATTAATATGTGTTAGTTAAGCGTAGATTATTGTGCAATTAAATTATCTTGTTAGTTTTATTGAGAAGAGAAAAACACCAGTTTGTTTCTGGTACCACTTCCTTGCATTTTAATGGTTTCTTATTCACTTCTCATAATTATAACCGCTGTAAAGTCATTCAAACAGGTTGCATTTTTGCGATTCCAACATTCAATGCAATCTCATTTGCTTCAATAAAATGCTAACGAAAGTTAATGCACTTAACAAATATGCAAAAAAAAGGAAGGTAAATTGGGCAATAATAAAAATATAAGTCCGTCTGCAAAACTTAAATGAAAACAAATCCTCGGAATTAACGCAGCATCAAGAGAAGTTTATGTTCGAAACTTTCGAAAGTACGGTCATTAGCATTGTCAACGAATGCCAGCTTGAGCTCAATGATAAAAAAAATAGAAAACAATCGACATTTTTCACGATAAGCATCTCGGATTTGCCTAGAGCAGTGTAATGAACTTAAAAACCGTTTTGTGTGACTGTGCAGTACGGTTACTTTATACCAAAAAAAAAATAAATAAAATAAAAAGTTATATAGTTATAGTTTATATACAGTTTATGAATGTTGTCATAATGTCTAAAGTTTGAAAAACAAGCAGTAAGAATATATAAGTCATAGCGCAGGTCATGGTATGTATAGTATGTATCAAATTTATAATTTAATTAGTATATAGACTAGTGCAAGAATAAGTACCCGTGATTCCAGTGAGATATAATCTCATTATGAATACCTTCTGATATCCTTTAACATATGCATTCATAGTTTAAATTTGTCAGTACTTTTACGACCAAACAACATTCATTGTTTTATGTGGAATGGTGTTTCTACAATTCTTGTAAAATGTCTACTTTCCGCGTGTAACAAAGATCAAATAAGTGACAACAGTCATCAAATAAACGCAAAAAGACTAACAGTCAATCATCAAATTTTCCATCACATTGATTAATTTTTTTATAGAGAGCAAATTGAACCCACCACACACACACCATGCCCAACTCACGCGTGTGCACGAACTGGGTTCAATTTACACTGGGCCTTAAACGGTTTATACAGATACCATTTTTTTGCTAAATGCACATATGAGAGATAAAACGTATATATACGAGATCAGTTGACAATCAAATTAGTTTTATAATTACAAACGTAACTAATAGAGAAGAGGAGCCACCACGATATCATTTTCTCTGTTAGACACGTAGCTATGATTAATCGCATTGTTTTTATAATAGAAAAAGAGCTATAATTGTTGGTATTGGCTTTTCAAAAACTCCGTTACTGCTGTAATGGCGTCACCATCACTCTTCTACTTCCTACCACTTCCCTAAATACGAAACTCAAAATATAAATACATAAATAAGTAACAGCTACTAAAGCAGATTTGGTTGTCAATCGGTACGTTTTTCTCTAAAAAAAAAAGCCAGGCAACATTGAATTCTACATAATGAAAACACGATCCAGGCTGACATTCTCGAATACTGAATTATACATCAAGTCACCTTGTATAATGAGTAGCAAACACCAGGTCATTAATAATAAGAAATATGTTCCTGTGTCGTGGTTTCGACAATTTTCGAATATTTTTGAGTTAACATCGCTAGATCGCAAGATAGAAATCAATCTTGAAGATCTCAGCAGAAATTCCTTTTATCAACAAAATTAAATTAAAATATTTTTAAAAGATCAAATGAAAACACTGTTTTATTAAATTAAATGTTTAAAAGGCATCATATTTACTTTTCACAACAAGCAAGTCTAGTTTTGTCCCTAATTTCATTACTAAAATAACCAAGGAAGGTAAGATCTCGCATCCTTGCATTCCTTGGCTGTAACGCTTGGTAAATCATTTTCATTACAAAAAAAAATCTAAAAGTGTACGATAGGAAGTTTTTTTAAGACGTGATAAATCGTTTTTCTCCTGATCTTGTTAGGAATGTCTTTAAATTACTGCAACTGACTATTTTTCATCCAGACTTTGCACTTTGTAATGACAAAAAAGTACGAGTCGAACAAGAACGAAATACTTTGAAAAACCATTGCTTAAAATGTTACGAAAACAATTCTTTTGGTAATTTTTCGAACGATCGGAAAATTAGAAAATCAGCATTCCGAGTATATCTGAGGCTATCCAGAAAAGATCTTTGCATTGTTGTTGTCTACTAAAGATGCACTTCTTCAGAATCGAATTACCCAGAGACTTGTCATGCAGGGACCGCTAAACTAAAGACAATACAATGGAACAGTGCACGGAGAGCGGCCTTCTCACCATTAGCAAATGCAAACGTGGTGGGTTGATTGAAGGTCTGAAGGGCTCTCCAATATAGAGGGTGCATAATGTCCCTATTGCAGCCTAAATGCTGCTCGGTGTCTATAACCATAACCATAGTCATAGAGCCTCTGGATAGGAAGACAAATGTAGCAATAAATGTAGTATGCGGCCTAGGATGAAAAAAAATCAATTTGTTCGGATTAGCGAATATAATATATTACAAAACTTTAAACATACAAAACAACAATGCAACGGTTGATGACCCAGTATGCTATTTTCTGATCTTCACTTAATGCAATAGTAAAACCACTTCCTCGTCTTCTTCCTTATTCCTTGTTTCGATACTGTTGAAATTACGTCCTCATTCGTAGCTAGAATCTGTTCATCGTCTTACATACCATCACAAGTTTATTGTTCGTAATATCGGCAGATCCTCTTGAGCATTCTGAACACCTAATAATCTACACCCTCATTTTCATCGTTTGTTTTGAGTAGTACATCAGCATTTACGAAAAACATTCATTGTACCCACCATACACAACGGGAAGATATTTGGACCTTCATTAAATGTCTTACATTTATTTGCATTTCCAACAACTAGTTGTATTGGCTTATGAATACCGAAGGTATTAGCACAAGGTATGAAAGTAAACTTGACCTTACTGTGACCTGCTGAAGTTTTTTTTTGCTCGAGTATTCTCTTGTTGTTGAATGCAAAGTTAAAATTAATTACCAACATTTAAAACTGAAAAGATATATCTTTTAAGCCAAGTAAAAGTATATTATAATTTTACTTGAAGTAGCAAATATTTTCTATTACATATTTTGAGGTCATCATCTTAATGCACGGTAGCATGGAGATTGTGTAGTACGCGCTTACCAAAAGTGATCGATTTGTAAAATAAGAAATGCTCCATTTAAGATGAACTGAATTATCTTAGAAAGTGTCGTAAGATTAATGCTCGAAACGGTTTTATAAAGAGTGGAATCGAAACCGGGTATTGGTAGACGTGGTAAGACTATCGTACACATACTATTCTAATTAAGGATACTAAGTTACTCGATTTGGAATTTTATTGTACGGGTTTACTTTGAGCGCTATATTGGCCTTTTTCGTAACAAGCTAATGGAGGCTAAATATGTGTTTATGTCTTACTTTTATTACGCTCCACTTTAATAGCATTACTTTTGTTATTGATTAAAAAAAAAAGACCCGCGTAACGAATTCTAGTTTCAAACCCAATGAACCTTGTACCCGTATAGAACAAAATTACGATTCAGGAAACAAGAAAGTTGAACTCGAAGCCGTAAATTATGTAACAATTAATAGAAGCTGTATAGGTGCTGTATTTAACAGTTTTGAAATAGATATTTCCTCACTTTCAATTTCTAAACGCTGGCTCTATTAACCAACAAAAAAAAAACAAGCAAATACCTCTAAAAAGAAAGTGATTAATTTACAATCACAAGTGTGCCTCAAGTAAATAAAACAATTAAAGAACCTACGTACAATGAAAGATTGCGTTTCTAGTTTCTGCATCCTGATTAATTTAATTCGGTAAAAAATATATATGACACTAATTTTCTACAATGTAGTAGGCTAGTACGAGTCAAAGGTTTAAAGGCTACACTAATTTAATGGTCTTGTCTCGATGAAACGTAATTACCACGTAGTCCGCACGAGAAATGGAACTCTTCGAGGCCCGCACGTGTATCTAATGATGATCTATTTTCGTCGGCGTCCATCGTTGGATACACCCAGAAATAAAACAAAATATCGAAGCATATATATCTCGTAACCTCCAATATGTTAGGTACGAATACATATACATACATTATGCCAAATATAATTCTATTTCGTGAATTATAAAATTTATTATAATATAATAAAAAGTAATTTGTTTACGAAATTTTACGAATAGTAATGGAAAACACAACCTGGTTTTGCCATGAAATAAGGAATTATTAAATTCGAAGGTAATACGTCAAATAATAGTGAAATCTACTATCTATCTAGGATATCATCTTGGCACAATATACAGGGTTGTGATAAAGTATACAACGAAGCAAATATCTTTAAAACAGAAACGATGGATGATATTGATGAGTTTTTGCAGGTAAGTGTAATTCTGTTGATACTATACTTCCGATTTAATCGGAAGTACCCTGTAATAGACCTTGTTTTTCCGGATTTGTCGACACTGCTTTTAATACCGGTTAAAGTTTTTACTTTAACATAACACTATTACTTTAACATGTATAGTGACAACAAAAATGGGAAATCGGATGCATTACGCATCATTATAATCAGCTGAAAAGTTTCATCAGGAGCATCGTTTCCGCTTTAAAAATATTTGCTTAGTTCCATACTTTATCCCAACCTTGTATAACAAGTCAATAAGTTCCTAGCAGTGCTTGGGGTTATAAAAAAGAAATAGATTCAAACATACATTGCGAAATTTTACATAAAATTATCATCAGCGAGGCATGTATTTTGCAATATTTAAACACCTTGCCACAACGCTTTCTATAATTCAAAAATACCATCCCATACTACAAGTGCATATTTCTTTCGAAGAATTTTTCGGAATTGTATTGCACTAGCAGCTGTGCTTACCGATGTGTTGTTTTTGTGGTCTTAGTACCGCCAATGTATCGTTGACAAGAAGTACAAAGTAGCTAGCGCAACCATTTCATAAGCCCAGCAAACCAATTGCATATTTCGTTACTAACTTATTACACCAGAACTAATTTTGTTGCTACCACCGTTTCCGAGAAACGATGGCTATGCTAGTTTAATATTAAGTTAGCGTAGCTACTTGCTCTAACTTTTGTCCCACTGCAGATATCAATACGAACCAAACAGCATATATTGTTGCTAATTTCTTACCCAAGAATTGATTTTGTTGCTCCAGCCGTTTCCTAGAAACGATGGCTACACTAGCCACGCGCTATAACTTTTGTCCTACTGCAGATATCAAATACGAACTAAACGGCATATTTTGTTGCTAATTTGTTACCCAAGAACTAACTTTGTTACTCCAGTTTTCGAAAAACGATGGCTACGCTAACATATTAAGCTAGCGAAGCCAACTCGCTATAAGTTAAGACTCATTGCAGATATCAACACAAACTAAACGGCATATTTTGTTGCTAATTTGTTGTTGTGTCAAACGTCGAACACTGTGAATAGGGCAAAGAGGAACACCGACAACCAAGGCTTCACCCATGCAAGGTATTATTATCTGTTTGGTGGAATAGTTCACTTTGAACCTTTAAACCAAACCAGACAATAACAGAGGAGATCCGCTGCGAACAACTTAAGCGGCTTAAATCGCGCTAGAAGAAAAAGGATTATCTTTGGTTGCGCTCGGCCACATACAGCGACGATTACATCACAAAAACTGATGGAGTTTAAATGAGAAACGTTGCCTCACCTACCCTATTTGTCTGATATTGTGCCATATGATAATCATTTATATGAATTCTATAGACGGTACTGGAGGAGTATTTCTCGTAGCAGACAAGTGAATTTTGGAAGAGCGCCCTTGAAACTGTACCAGAAAGACAGAAGAGTATTACTGAAAATGAAGGAGCATTATAAGCATTATCTCGAAAGCGTTTCATTAAAAAAAAACAATTTATGTAAAAATTCCAAACATTCATATTACTTTTTCTATTATTGTAGTATCAAATTCGAAAGGTTAAAAAAAAATAGCCATATTTTTGTAATATAATCATTTGCATGATTAATTTAAAGCGAAATTGCTACTGACTAACATATAATGAAACACCATTAACCTCCCCACAATGTTCCCAACTATTCATCAATATGGAAAAGAAGTAAAAAAAATAATATTTAAGCATAGTACGAGGAAAACAATGGCGCAAAGAAGAGACGACGATAATAAAATTAGCTCGCACCTCACCGAACGTATTATTAATAATTAATAATGGAAATTCGCAGCGTCCTCGAATAGTCTTCGCCATCCGCTGCATTTGTAAAAAAGACTCTCTATCCGTCAACACGATGGAAGTGTCTAGTTGCCGCTGAAGGCAGTTGATTTTCATCGAAAAGTTTTTTAATTGAATATCGCAGTTAGTGTCACCGGCACGCATACATAACCCGAGCAAACCGAGAACAATACGCAGCACAAAGGACAATAAATCAACGGGAGAGAATGCATTAACGCGAGCGACGTGCAGATATTGTCATCGTCGTCCACTCGTTTTGTTCTCCCTTTGATTTATAATTGCGTTGCATATAGCGTTTAACGCTTAAGACACTATGCATTTAAGTATCTATACAAGAGCGTGATGAGGTGATTTGCAAATCGACCATTAAGTCAAGATGCATAGGTATGTATGGCATATACATGTAGTTTACATACAATAATCCTCGCGAAGGTAATTTCTCGTAAGTGCCTATAAAATATGTTACGCCATATGCAGCTGCAGACCAGGATGAATATAGTATTATATTACAGATATAGATTATCCGAAGTACTCACTGCCAACTACCATCGAGATAATTCCCAAGATAATCTAAGTCACAAGTTTTTTTTTTTAGGTAAAAATAATTTTTTATTTATAACATTTTCCAAAATTTAAACAATTTCTATAGTATATAGATCTAAGTACTACCACGCGATATTTTCAATTTTGGTGGAGGAGCTGATATATTAAGCTATTTTTTTTGTATTTACTATCGGTCATTCTTACTCATTTTGCTGCGCTAATTGAAAAAATTTTCCTGGCGAGCGGTTTTATCAATTTTCAATAATTGAGATAAATTTTATTAACTAATAAAAAAGTGAGTCCTTAACCACAGCAGATTGTGTTTAATGCTAAGTCTATTTTAATACATGATTTTTAATTAAGATTTATATCACTCTATTACGTTGAGCCCAAGCTTTTGTACCACACATGTATATGCTGTGCTTGTATTTTATATAGTGTTTATATTATTGGAATATTTTTTCACTTTAATAACGATCGATAATAATAACAAGAACTGTGGCGTAGTATGGGTAAACAATACATAAGTATCGGCAACCTCCGCACCATACAAGTTTAATTTATTATATAGTAATATAATAATTAGTCCGGAATGTCTGCTTTCAGATAGAAACAGTTTTTATTTTTAAGCCTCTTAATAATCCCGAGGTCGCCTTTGTTATGACTTAAACTTTTAATTTCGTTTAAGTGACCGGATTGCGACCGGACTGCGACCGGACTAATTATTATATTACTATATAATAAATTAAACTTGTATGGTGCGGAGGTTGCCGATACCTATGTGTTGTTTAATAACAATGTAATGTAATAAAATATGTGACGTTTAAAATGATATTGAAACTAATAAGGTTGCAGCTAGCCAAGGTAGAATCTCAGTTAAAAATTCTGGGGCAAGATGTAATAAGACACGATTGTCCTAAGACTTTAAGTTTCAGAATTATTCGATTAGTTTTTGAAAATGTCGACATTTACAGAAATCGTTCTTCAGAAGTGTGCATTAAACAGATTGATTAATTTTTGTATCAAGATTGGATATAAAAGAACCTAGTAAACACCCACTTCTTCGGTGTTGAAATGACGATGAGATGTGGATGTGTATAATATTAAGTTGGTATGACATTATTAGTCATTTAATCCCCTGTATATTATTATAGTTTTGAATTTAGGAAAACTCTAGAAAACTCTAAAAAATTGTTAGTGATCTAAAATCAACCATTTTCTCGTTATAGCGATTTTTGAAACTGAAGTACTGTCAATGTTTATTTTGTCACTGTGCCATGACAGAAACAATGGAACAAACATATTGTTATAAATAAATAAATTGGAGTGGAACAAGAGTACTTGTTACTGCGACTGTACATACATACACAAGATGTTTCAAAGAAGGGCGAAAAACAATTCCACACATTTCAGATATAATTTAAAGCAATCAACACTTTTTCGTCTTCAAGATATCAATGCCAATATTGAAAAGAATATAAGAGAACCCTCATGTATTTAGACACTCCGGGGCGCTATAAGATTGACCCTCCTTATTTTTCCAATAAGATAATAATAAGTGAGTAAAAGTTATATCGTACTCCTTCACAGCAAACATTTTCCAATAGATTTGAAATAAAATTTGCCTTCTTGAATTGAATCCACTTCTATGATTCTCACATTTTCGATATGAATCGGAAAATGATCGGTACCCATCGAATCGAATAGAAATAAATAAAAAAGGAAATTCGAACGCAGACGTATTTGAGTAGTAGTATGCACACGACAAAAATATCAGAGAGAGTTGCAACGAAAGCATTCGGTAGCGGGCAAACGGGCAACGTCCGCACTAGAGTCCCGTACAATCGATAGACGAGCGTGTCCAAAGCCAACTATGCATTGCCCGCCACGAACGGAGGAGAAAAAGAAGAAACCGAAGAGTGGCGCGAGAGTAAACAAATAATAGATGTCCCTTCAGGACGCGATAGCGTCGACATCGTCGTCGTCGAGTGACTTCCTGTCTGCCTTTTCCGTTACGGAACGGTAATATATGTTAGGTACTTGACAGCATAAATATAAATTAATGTTAAATGCTTGAGAGAGAAAATCGAGTGAACGTTTGGCAATGGAAAAGAATTTTCATCGTTGTTTATTTTAATTTATTTAGATATTAGTATTTAATTTTCAACGTTTTAAATGTTAATAATAACAATAATAGATTTTTGTTTGATATACTCGAAAACAAATACGGTGCAATCGTTGGAAATTTTATAAAAACAACCATTCACACACATTCATCCATTGTACTGATTATGAGCTAAATATTACTTCCATTACATCGGAGTTGTCAACATTGGTTTTTATGCTACCTTTACAGAAAACCACGAAAAGTCTCAAAGTAGGAGAAAATGAGTTAATATCATTGGAGCATACTTCAAGATGGAAGAGCTTGGACAGTTATCATTATTCCGTGAAGCGTCATCAACCCTACAGCTTTAATAAAAACTATAAAACAATAATCCCGGATAGAGAGGTATAGAAAAATTGACACCTATTAAGTGTAGCTGCTACAGAGATAACTCAAAGAATTAATTAGAATTGGTACTACTACTTTCACTGATAACACAGGATAGTTTTGGAAGAATACTTCAAACTCCAGAGGACTTTCATTTCCTGACACATAGACCAGAGTCATTTTAGCCCTGTTGTTACCTCATTTATCCAGCGTATTCATGCAGTCTCATACCAGTTTCGACTTAGTACGTGGAGTTTAGTACATTCAGTATCGTAGACTATCTGAATAGATAATTAACACCTTGCTTATCCACTTCTTCAGTAGATCCCAACACAATTACTATTTTAACTTGGAATACTGTAGCGTTTTGAGTTAGATTTAGTAACAACGATTCTGGTCAAATCCCGTTGATACCGTAATTTAAATACAGAATCTCCGTTTCATGAACCAAAACAACTAACGCGAAATACTTATTTTGCATGCAATTAGTTTAACTCTCACCGTTTTTCAAATACAGCTCCGACAAAATCTATAAAACCATAATCCCAGAGAGAGAAGTATCGAAAAATAGCTGCATTGTGAAATTCAGAGGTCAATGTCGGTATCAACGGGATTAGACTAAAATAGTTGAGTCACTAAGCTTAGCTCGAAATGCTACAGTATTCCATGCTAAAATAGTGATGCGGCCTGAGTGTCATCTATTAAGATAATCAAGCAATGTTAAAGGTACTGAACTCCATGCAAGCAAAGTCATTTTTGAGATGAGACTGCATGAACAATTTAAGGTAACTGAGTTAAGGTGCCACGGCCAATACTTGAGATCGCCTAGAAATTGATAGATCTTCACAATCTCTCTGACGTACAGGAGCAATTCGATACTTCTTTATCTCACTAGCACGGGAAGTTATGAAGCGAATATGATGATTCGAATTTTTACACAAAAGTTTCAATAGTTGGACGATCGTAACGGCTGAAAATAGGAATTAATCCATGTAAAGTACCCGCGATTGAACATGTATTCTAATAAAAAATCTGAATAATTTGTTGTAGAACATACCTACTCAACATGACAACCGACTGAAAGGAATGTCAATTTACAAATGTGTCCTTCCTAATGAAAAATCCGTATGTGCACTAAACGAACAAAGTACGTAAATACAATAAAAAAAGTACGTTGATGTAACAATTTTTGTAACAAAATTGATCCAATGAACGAGTTTATTATCTACATAAATATCTGTTTATTACGTCAACGGACACAAACTTTTGTATACATTAAACGGATCTATTGATATAAAGAATACATTAATTAATGTCTAATAAAAAATCCTTAAAGTTTATTCTGCTTCTCACAAAGTAAATTAATAAACGGGTATTTATTATATTTAGAAACACGTGTCAATTTGATAAATGTAGTTTTTGCTTTAACAAAACTAAGTCAATGAACACCATTTATTGAATTAATTTTTTTTAGTATAGTGACTGTTTCCTACAGCGCATGTTGATAAAACTGATTAATGTTTATCATTTAATTAAATTAAGTAATATTTCACATCCGTTACTTAGTTTTACTTCGGCACTGTATTAGTGCTATATATTAATTACAACATTATTTATCTATCTAACCGTAGAAATGTTTAGAGCAATTAAATTTGTTGCAAACCATTCTACAAACAAATAAGTATATTTTGTCATTGTCGTGCATTGTAGGTAATTTATATCTTCGAAGGTTAACTGCATTGTTTATCAAGCGTTTTAGAGTTGCTCTGGCCATTTGTGTTCAATTCACATGTCCACAGTGATACAAAGTACACTAGGAACACTCGTCTCATAAGCAGTATTGTTCGCTAATATGCTCATAAACGCTATTTCTCAACGGATACGATTTAAAACATCGTAGCGGAGTAAATCGCACGAATTTGGGCTATCTTTCGCGTGCGATTAAAACAAAATAGGACATCTCGCATTAATAGATTACGAAATATGCTTCCATGCAACGTACAATAACGGTAGATATAATACAATGTCGTATAATAAAATTTAGTGTACGAGAGAGCTGCTAATAGTAGGACAAAAATTATTTTGCAAGTTCGCTTCTGTCGATTGTGTGCTAGTATAGAAACCTTAAATTTCTAAAGCCTTGAAAGTATACTATAAAAGAGGAGTTTAACCTCGTTCATTCGTATATAATTTAATCGATATCATTATAGAGTATAACTCGGATTTTTATTTATTTACTTACCCTAAATACGAATAATAAAATTGCAAAAATAGCTTTTGTTTTTTTTTTTTTTAGTTCACAAGCTGGATTTTGTTTACACTACGGTTTTATTAATTGCAAAAATTGCAAAATACCGTTTACTTATTCATCTTTTTTACATCATTGCTGCGGTAGAAAAATATAATTTATTTAATAGGATAATTACCACGTGTCCATCTTTTTCATTCATTCATTACATTGTAACGTTTTTTTTTTTATTAGTGGCCTTTAAAATTATTGCTAGTGACTAATGACAACGAACATAATATTTTAGGATGTATTCAAAATGTGTGTTAGTTCTTTGACCTAAAAATTTATTTATTTCTAACATTTCATTAATTAGTTGTGAATTGCTTCTATGTGTTAACCGTTCAAATTTTAGCTACGATAATATTACCAAAGATTAACACTTTGTTTTTAGGTTATTCTAAAACGTGTGATGTATATTAAACGTTAAAACAGCAAAATTATTAATAAACTTGTATTTAGTATGTCAAGAAAGATTTGTGCTCTTATTTTAGCTAAAGGTCATGTAAAAAGCAGAACCTACTAATTTAACTTTATTAAAATTGAACAACAATCAAAACCTAAGCTAACGGATGAAAAAAAATTCAAGTTGTAACTTCCAAATAATTACATTTTCATATTTGTGCATTAGTTTGTGTTGTGTGGCCCAACTGAGTGAAAATGAACAAATTGAAATTTTAAAGATGATTGGCTATGGAAACAGACGACGAACTTACATCTATATCGACAACCAATAACAAACTCCTCAGTGTGCACAACAGTAAAAAGATATCAATCAAGCAGAATAGACCGCAATAGGATGGCCAACAGTGGCAACAGATGATTGAAATATTACAAAGTATCGAGAACGTTTCCAACAAATCTTGCACATATTCATATCAGTCGACACTAGAGAAAGAATTAAAAAAAAGAAAAACATCGTCTTATGCAAAAACTTTCTGACGACAAAAGGCTTAAATTTTGTTAAGCTATGACGGAGATTTGGCAGTGTAGTTTTAATTTCGCAATAAACTTAGATTTTTTTTATGAGACTTTTTGTTTAAGTAGCACTGTTCATCAGTATAATTGTCGCTCACATGGGGTACAGTGGACCCACATTTAACACTCCCAAAAATTAAATGTTTGAGCTGGCTATTTAAATTTCTTATGTATGCTAGTTATCCCTGCCATAATGGAAGAAGAACAGTTACCACTTGCTACATGGTTTCTACAAGACCAGCGTGATTTGCTCAAAGATAGATTGGACGTAGGGGTACCATTGAATAGGCGGATAGATGTTCGGTTCTTAATCCATTGGATTATTTCTGATGGGGCTATTTAAAATCGAAAGTTTATTCTGAGCCATCTAATATTTTAGATGATTTGAGGACTAAACTCATGGAGAAAGTGCTAAGTATCGTCTCAGATGCTATTTCAAACGTTATTGAGCGATTGCACCACTGTCAAGAAGTAGACCAGTTTAAATATCTGACATATTAATTAATTTATTTATTTACACGTTGTGCTATAACATTCTTCTACATAAAATCGCTCTTTCATTCCTTTTTTCATTGCGTTAATATTGTGTTCTGTCAAAATATAAAAAAATATATACAGGTTGTTTCATTTAAAACTTCAAAGTTAAAGTTAACTTTAAACCAATTAAATCGGAAGTTAGGTTAAAATGCCGATACTTCCATGTTCCTGCCCATAATCCAATATTTATTTCCAATATACCTAAATAGGTGTTTCCGCTCTTTTGTCCATCATTGTATATCTACAAGGCTATATTGACAATGTGAGTGTACATGAATTGCCGAATTTCTAAGAAAACGAAACAAGCATATTAAACAATTTAACAACAAAACAGTTAATTCTTTTATTGTATTTTATTTTTGAATCAATGAAAGTCCTTGCAGTCCTTATACATAACAATCTGACCAACAGATATACATCGAATAACAACAGAATAATTTATTAGGTTAACCAATAGCCATAGATCATGGACTAAGTGCAAATACGGCAAAATCGAGCATGCACTAGTTCTATAGCCTAGTTCGTTTTTACATTCGTATCCATCATTTTTTTTTATATTTAAATGTCCATTGCTCTTTCAACTTGGATAAAGTGAATAGTTTTAACAAAAATCAAAATGACCATATTTTAACCTTTATTTTACTTTATTCAGGCTAAAAGGTACCTCTATGTTTAATAGAAACAAGACAAGACCAGAACACACTACTATACAGCATATTTTTTCAAAGCCTGACATAGGACAACTCTTTTGTTTGAACTGATTGACTATTACTTCCAAATTGTAGAAATAACTCCTTTCGAATGCTGCCAGATTTCTCATAGTTACTAAATGCTTTTTTAAATAGTAACGCCAAATTTTTCAACACAATTTGATAGATTTCTCGATAAAAGAAGGCTAAATAATTGGCAGTGTTAATCAGTTAACGTAGCAGAAGTTGGTACTGGAAAATAAACAAAAAATTGTGCTGTCTGAGACGAGCTGTTTGAAAGGTGCTATTGTATTGTGAAGTAATCCGTTGGACAAGAAGTCAACAGTATTGTTAAACGAGTTCATTTTTATAGACAGGGAAGCCACTAGTTTGAGGATTTATTGAAAAACGCCCTATTCTTCCAACATGGTCGCCTGTGACTTTTTCTATTTCCCAAACTTAAAAGGACATTTAAAGGACAACATTTTTCGACGATAAATGAGATAATGACAAAATGGTAGATCGAGGTCAAAGCTATACCTAATGAGACGTTCCATCAAAGCTCCTCAAACAAGAAATTACGTCAATACAAGTGTATAATATCACAGGAACACTACTTTGAAGGGAATATCATAAACAATGAAGACTAAGTAGATACTTTCCGAAAAAAAAAAAAAAAAATTCTCATTTCATTTTTTTTTTATAAAACAATTGTAACGCAAATATAAATATCATTTCTAGTTAATCTACGAGATTTTAAATTTTGAATTTCTGGTCCCTAAATTGTGAAAGGTTGGGGACCGCTGGTACAAATCATATAATCATCTCTTCTCTAGACTTGGGTATGATATGGATATTGAATCGAGTTCAATCGTATGATATGGCATTCCTTCTCGCTGGTTACAGATCTCACGATCGAATCCGACGATACCAAGCCATTAACGTCTTTTATGCGGAGCATACGCATCGAACTGTAAGGCGCACGTATTTGTTTAACTTTCACTGCCGTCACATCACTAACTAACCTATTTGTTTATTAAACATCGAAGATGTATAAACGGTATTTTCACGCGCCGCGGTATAACCGCACGCGTACATGTACGAGGATGTTTTTCTCGGAAAAGAGAGAGGGCAGACCCTATAATACGGACACGCGATATGCATGTACCCCTACCCATGCATATATTTATTTATTTGTTTTGGCGTCTGTTTCTGAAAATCGGACGCGTTTATCGATCCTTCCAATAAATGTTGTTGTGAGAAAACGTTCTTGTGCTTGCTTGTAATGAAGAAAATGTGGAGAGTTGAATG
Organism: Oryctes borbonicus; assembly: GCA_902654985.2. Classification (NCBI taxonomy): domain Eukaryota; kingdom Metazoa; phylum Arthropoda; class Insecta; order Coleoptera; family Scarabaeidae; genus Oryctes; species Oryctes borbonicus. Next base: position 30,904 of record LR736885.1, on the reverse strand, counting down.
TACAAATTCATTCAAATTTTATAGAAATTGTATAAATCCGTTTTCTCTTGAATCACCTGATAATAGGTACCTAAATACGAAAGCCATTCGTAAACTTCGCACGATAATTAACTTTTCTTATTTCAAAATAATTGGGCGGAAAAAGTTATACACCAAACGAAACAAAAAAAGAAAACTTACAACATTTTTTGTTATACAAATACGTAATAGACGTTATTAAATATTACTTAATCGAAATACGGAATTATTTATAATACAAGGGCTTGAAATCATATAAATACCTTTCAACATCTGATGTGCCTTAAGAATGCGTATTAGCCCCTTTTCTTTTCTTAATGTTTGTTGATGATGTTATCATCTACAACTCCGCTTTACGCCGATTACATAAAGTTCTTCAAAATAATAGAAACACCTGAAGATCGTGCAGCTTTACAGAACGATATAGCATCGTTTTATCCGTGGAGTATTGTCAACAACATTCAATTGAATGTTGCAAGATATTCTTTTTGATTACGAAATTGATGATGTTGGAACTGTGTGAGACGTGTAAAGATTTTAGCGTCACATTTGATACTAAACTGACTTTTAATTGTCCCATTAAGAATATTTGCAGAAGTGCTTCTACGATACTGAGTTTCCTTTCCAGAAACACCAAAGATCTCTAGCGTCGTGCTTTACGAAGTTTCTATAACAGTTTTATCCATAGCGTGTTTAAATATTGTGTCGTTATCTGGAACTCTGCCAATTACAAGTATGATGATATAATTAAGACTGCTCAGAAGAAGTTCTAGAAAATCCTGTGTGTACCATGAGTACTGAAGGTATTCTCTTATATCTCACTCAGTCAGCGTCGAATATTTTTTGAGATACTGTTTGATGTATTTCCAGGTATTTAGTGAATTCTTTAAAGCAAAAATTGAAAGTTTTAAATTTGGTATAGTTTATAGATTAGAGAAAAATTTTAGGACAGTAAACCTTGTATTTTTTAAATATTTATACTCCTAATAAAATATGTAGTTAAATCCAATTATAATTTTTGTTAGGGCAATTACATATTCTGTCAGATTAAATAAACGCGTTGCAGTTGGTAATATAAATTGAATGTAGGCTTTCACGGCCGTAATCCATAGTAGAAATGTCTTTCGGGTGATGTCGTGTAGTTAATATTTAACTTGACGTTTCGCTGACCATCCTGTCAGCTTCTTCAGAAGATTTTTAAAGTCTGCTGTTGTTGTCGTTTGCTCCTCGTTATATATCCTATTTTTGTTCCGCTTTGCTGATCCATAACCGTTCTGCTTCGCTGATCCATAACCGTTCCGTTCCGCTGAATCGCGTCGTTCGTTGTATGACGACTCCGTACCACGTGTTGCTGATCTTGTATCCGTCTTCGATTGAAGTTGTTGGTGTTCTTCATTATTTGTATCGATTCGCGTATTATCCTCGGGTAGTAGTGGCTGGTCCTGGCTAATACCTTAACGTCGCTGTAGCTTATGCGGTGGTCTCCTTGTTGGTGCAGGTGTTCTGCTACTGCAGATTTTCCAATATGCCTAAGGCGTGCGTCTCTCTCGTGCTCTTTCACTCTGCACTGAATACTCCGTCCTGTTTGACCGATGTAGCTTTTTCCACATTGGCATTTCAGTTCGTATATGCCTTTTGCTCGTAGTTTCGGTAACACGTCCTTGTTAGGAGGGAGTAGCTGGTCGATTTTGGTCACCGTGTTGAAACGTGTGGTGATGTTTTTCTCCCCTAGGGTTTTTTTTTAGCCTGTCGGTGACTCCGGCTATATATGGAAGGTACGCGTATCCTGCTGGTTGTTGTTGGTCTTCGTCTTTTCTCTGCTCTCGTGGCTTCCTTATATCTTTTGTACTGTAGCCGTTTTTCTGCAGGGCGTTTTTGCCGTGTTGTATTTCGCTATTCCTGTGATGTTTGTCGCTGATTTTCTCCGCTCTTCTTAATAAAGTGTTGATGAGGAATCTCTTCTGTTGAGGATGGTGGTGAGATGTTGCATGCAGGTACCGGTCTGTGTGGGATAATACGCGAATCCATAGAAATAATGAATAACACCAACAACTTCAATCGCGAAGATGGATACAAGATCAGCAACACGTGGAGGTTAGCACTACGGAGTCGTCCTATAACGAACGACGCGATTCAGCGGAACGGAACGGTTATGGATCAGCAAAGCGGAACAAAAATAGGATATATAACGAGGAGCAAAAGACAACAACAGCAGTCTTTAGAAATCTTCTGAAGAAGCTGACAGGATGGTCAGCGAAACGTCAAGTAAAATATTAACTACACGACATCACCCGAAGGACATTTCTACTACGTAATATAAATTGTTCGTTTTAAAAATGTAAGACTGTCCCAAAAGTTCCCCGTGTGATATACATTACTTTGGCTTTTTTTAATTCAATAAATCACGAGTTGTTTGCGTATGAATTTCAAAGCAGATAATACAATAAACCAGGTTATTAATAAAATATTTATATAATTTCACAATTTACTATTCGAATGTATTCCATTGTCCTAAACAAACACATCATGGCTACTTTTTATTTAAATCTTTAGTGGTTAGTACAAGAACTACCTTTACAAAAGGAATATATAATTCATCTGTTATTTTTGTGCAGTAACAATAGGAGGGCATAATTACATTTTAAGACAAAAATTTAAGAAAATTGCTTTATTTTCGGTAAAAACAATATCATTGTACTGCATTGTTTCAAAGGTGGTGGTACTAAGTACCTATCCTCAAAGAATTTTCAAAACTCTTAATTTGGCTTAAAACATGTTGAAAAAGTTATTTGGAAATGAAATGAACAAGTTTTCACAAGGCGATCCTTTAAAAACCGTTCTAGGTACCGTTAATTCGACAAAATTGATGCAATCAGCGTCTCTGCTATATTTATCGAAATTGCTGGGAATATTTTCGTCCCAAAGGCACAGAATTTATGTATCCTCGAATGTAAGCTGTTAATATATCCACCAGAAGAGAAATGGCGAATACTTTCCAAAAACCAAAACATCGTTAAATGCGCGAAATTTACGATGCTAGAACTGAAAAACTATAAACAATGAACGATTAGCCTATAAGCACCCAACTTCCAACCTGTGTATATTGTACACCGCACGCATACGGTTTTAGTACAAAGACATATTTCATTCGCTAATAAAAACGTCAATGCAAAAATACATTATTAGACTTGCAATAAATCCAAACCAGCCGCCTGACGTAAGCTAACGATCGCACGTGAATCTGAAACCCATGGAGCGGTACCATCTGCACGAAGCCGACGTTCCAACGTTGAACCCGGCCCGCATTAGACATTGAATTTATTATATTTGACTACAACATTAAGCTGTACGTATATTTTACCAGGACCATATCGTTGTTAGATGTAAAACACGAAATGCTAGTATTGTTTTCAACATATAACAATAAAATAAGTTATTTTACAAGCTTTGAAATACACGTTTCATAGCATTTAAAAAAAAATCAAGGTATGAAAAGTCATAAAGAGTAAATTTTACGGTCCTTTAAAATGCAAACAATAAAATATAAAATGAAAACAACAAAAGGTTTTAAATATGAATTTATGAAGATGTAAATTTCAATGTTAAATAGACGAGACGAATACATGCAAAACTCTCATTTCGATTCTTTAACAAATCTTTCGGGTAATTGTACATTTAGGTTTTATAGCATGTTCTTTTATATCTGCTTCGGGATCAGAAAATAATTTAAATGATAATCAAAAAACAAACACGGGAACCATACATGGAGAGAAAGACTTTCTTCAGTCAACAAAATATTGTAAAAATATTTGTATATGGGCAAACAAATACTTGTTTCCTTCGAACAAATCATTTTGTTACAACCAGATACTTGATTGAACCAAATAAAAAACAACAATAAAATACATTTTGTTGCTTTGACAAATGTATAGAGCTATTCTATTAAAGAGACCGCAACTATACCTTCAACCATAATGGTCAGGATTGAGGAGCACGGCAAACGCGTTGAGAAATATATAGATTTACTTTACAAATGCTTTGTAATTTTGGAACACTAATGTATGTATGTATGTATGTATGTATGTATGTATGTATGTAATACTTAATGATTTGATTTCCCAACATAACAGCAAAATCATCTGAAGATTTCTTGTTGAGTTGCGCAAATTTTCCAATTAAAATTAGTATTTACTTAAAAGACGATTAGCTTTTGTGTATGCATCATATATAAACACTGTTTATAGCACAAGAATTGAAGGCAGCATTAGTCCACTCATTAATTAGTTTTTTCAACAGACACGAGCCAATTTAACAGCCTAATATCCAAAATCCAGAGCATCCTGTGTTACAAAATTTCTGCTGACGTATCTAAATATGTTATACAAACCGAACCATATTGACTGCTCTAAACTATATAGGTCAAACACAACCTATTTACGGGTAACAATATTCTACAATTCATTTTCATATATTTTTCCAATTTAATGGCTCCGGTTCCTGAGTACAAAAATAATCAGATAAATAACATCACGTCTTATTAGGATTATTGCCTTTTGCTATTAAAGAGAACGGAGTTAAACACATACATATGTATATCTACACAACAGGGTGAAGTAATTCTTCGAATGTAGGTCAAGAAATTCTTTCACACTTATACCTAAACTTTGTAGTAAGATATATAATTTGGTTCAGATATCAGCCGGCAGGCAGCTCTAAATAGCTTGATTTCCAGGTTATATTTAGTCGATACAATAATGAAATATTACCATATCACATACATATGGAGGATATATTGCGGTTATGATCCCAGTAAAATGCCTACTGATAAAAGTCATAGGTACCACTAAAAAAAACCGTTTAAATTGGACTAACTTGGGTTGCACAACGAACAGGAAAAAGAATATAATGAATGTAAATGAATTACGCTGCTAAGTAGAATTAATAAATTCTGCTGATTGTCCTCAATTTTACAATTAGATAGTAGCGTGTTGTTTTGTTTTGTCTTTTTTTTATTCGTTCTTAACCTCATTTCATAAATGTGTCAATATCCAATTTACTTTTAATTCATACATAATGTTAATGTATACATAATGTTTATCGTAGGTTTTTTGTTAATCCTAAAAAGACATAGGCTTACGGAAAAGATAACCAAATCTTATTTTTTAGTAACTTCGATTGGAAACAGTAACATTAAATTAGCTGATAACATTAATGCATCAGTAAGCATGTCAACGGTGCAAACCAAACCTTATTAAAGAATTCAAGTTGTAATGTAATGAATTTTATAATAGTTACTTTAAAGCATTTATGAAACGCCATTGGAGAAACCATTTGTCATTTTCTGCAAACCGCACCTTCATAACAGCGACTCCGTCTTTCAAATCGCGAAGAACTAACTCTGAAAGAATTTATTCAAGAATTTCCCCACCAATGTTATGGATGATAGGGACTGAAATAAGCCCAACTCTTAAACAATATAGCACGATTAATTTTTTTTATGTATTGCTTCAAGTATACTCGATATAAGAACCACACTAATATCTAAAAAATTATTGCTACTCAGTGTCTCAATGTGATATTTGTGACTGGAGGATAACCAAATGTTAATGTTATGAATTCAATACAACATATAAACTTGTCAAATTTCAATACTGAAGAAAAATTATTGGCCTGGGCACCTTTTAATCGAACTATAAAGATTTGAATTTAATATTGTCTTTTTTTTAATGCGAAAGAAATGTTGCTGTTAATAGAAAAACAAAAGAAGAACTATCTAATTTGGGTAAAGCCCAAATCATCTGGGACCATAGAAGATCGGTCCAAAATCGTCTTTAGCAATAAATTGAAATTCAACGTATCTGTTGGTCAATAATTTTCAATCTTTTTAGTCTCGTGACATATTTTCCATAGAAAAAAAAATGGCGGTTCATCTGAGTCTGTTTTAGAAGAAGAAACTTCGAAATTGGATAAATCAAAAATAATATTAAGCGTTTTTCTAATTATCTGTGTTATACAAACAATCTTTACAATCAAAATAAAATCTAAAAATAATAAAAAAAACTGCATGAATGCCTCCAGCAATTCTGTAAATCATTCAAATATTTCGTAGAGATCAAATTAATTTTTAGTTCAAAAACTACAGCCAATGAGAAATATGTATCAGATCGTATTTGGTATCCTTCTTTGTACGACATCCAAATGAAATTCTGAATATTTGATTTTTAATGTTCGATTAGATGAATGGGATATTCCAATTTGATTCGAGGACCCAGTCATGTTTTTCCGATTTAGTTGATAAATAATATGTTATCATTGCCTTTGAGGCAAATCTAGTTGATGTTAAATTTCCGTTTCGCGATTGTAAGCAAGTACTTAAAATGTTAAGATGTACAAATACACGATGTCTCATTATATTTTGACTGATTTTGCAAGCTTATATTTTCCCAACAACCTGGGCGGTTCTCAACATTAAGTTTTATAAGAGTCCAAGTTTCTCTTATGGCTTTTATGAATATATTCTTCTCTTTATTCCATCTTTTATATTTTTGAAATGAAATGGCATAATTTAGCACAAACAATACTGAATTCATTTTAGTGCAACGCTATATTCACCTGCAATAAAGGCAATAAATGTTATTTACAAAATTAAAACCGGCTGAGAAATAACAGAGATAAATGTCTATGAAGATACCACTGTAAAATAGTATCGGATCTGCTAAATTATGCCATTTTCTTTTCGATTTTTACTGAAGGAATGACTATAAATAATTCGAGAAACACTGCTGCAGGTGATTTTAGAAAACAAATCATTTGTAGGAAGGCTTTCATAAGGACTACCTAAAAGGGAACGTGAAGGTTTGCAGAGGACGTGGTTGTATGGGAATGTTTGGAAAAAGTGTCCGGATGAAAATAACATATTTCAACAAGATGGCGCAAAGTTACTTGAGAAATAATCCGCAAAGAACAATATGTTATTGGCAAACTACGTTACTGTTGGAAACCATGCCAGATCGAACTAAAGCGATTGTTAAAGCCAGAGATGATGTGACTTCGTAATTAAATTTTGTAATTAGTGATAGTCGAAACGTTAATTTGTCATAATCCATACATTCTTTACTTTGCTTAAATGGTTTTGATTTCCTGTAAAATAGAATATACATTTTGTTGCAAAAGTAGTTCTTAATATTGTAGTACACATAATAAGGGATAACCATAAATTATAAAGATATACCAAAATTCGTATAGGGACTCTATTATACCTTAATTTATTCATATTAGCCAAACAAAGAAAAGAATCCGTAACAGGTTATTAAAAATTCTATAAACAATTCCAAATTCACATTGGCAAATTTTGGCCAATGTCAAAAGGATACGAAGACGAAATTCACAAGCAATTATCACCGTTTAGCTTTTATTGCTTCCATTATACACATGCCTCGTCCAATGCAACTCGTTGAATCGCAATTCGTTATCAGGAAGTCCTTTGAACGACCGCCGAAATCGCTAATGGATATGGATGGCCGTGTATGACACGACGTCCGTCCTCCCAGCAGCTGCTCATGCATTTAATAGTAACTCCTCGGTCGGATCTCATTGAGCATTGAGCTCCGTCACCGAAACGTGCGCAATTTACATAATTACGGGAACTCGAATTTAATATAAACGTCTTACGTACACTGTTGCACACAGTAGTTCGCACGCATGTACAAATAATGGGTTTTGTTGTCAACTTAATAACACGTTATTTGCTACTTGATATGTGTATCACGTTTTGTTTGCAATTGAAATGATGGAAATAAGATGGCGCAGTTACAATGCATCTAAGAAAAATAATTATATTATTATTAAAAATATTGGGTGTACAAGGGAATAATTATTGTTCCAAGTCAACTGTTTGTAAGACCACCTCAAAAGATTAACGTCACCCTTCGCGCCGGAAAACTCATACTAGCCATTTTAGGACTATCAGAATTCCTGTTAATTAATTACATGACAGTAACACCAACTTCATGCACAGTTAGCTCATAAATGCACTAGTACGTAGATGAAAATTTGCAATGTTTTTATCTTCATTCACCGCTGTTACCTATAGTTATTGCTGGTAGCATTTTACATTGTAGTAATTGCAGAAAAGTCAAAGTAATAAAAATATATACGGCAAATGAAAGCAAATTTCTGTACCACAACGAAGAAGTAAAAGTAGTGCAATGCTTTGCGCCATCAGATAGGAGATCGGGGGTTCGAACTTCGAGACTGCCAACTTTCAAAGTTAAGATTTCATAATTACTTCATTCCGCGGAGAATGCTGAAGGTGAATATTTTAAGACACTCTATTGGCATACCCGTTTATTATAATAATATCTCATAGCGGATGTCCCCTGTAATTGACGAAGTTGTATTTCCCCGGTAAAACACACTGTAACATTCTAAATGTATCTGTTAGATTTTTGAAATTCCAGAAATTTTTGTTTAAAATTAAAAAGTGTAAATGCTCAAATTTTAATGAACAATGTTATATACACACGATGACGTTTTTTTCTACTCAGACGATTGATTAGGAACAGCTTTAATGAAGTCGACCTTCTCACTAATAGTACAATTTTTTTCATGAACAATATAATGTGCGTTGTAATAGAATCTGAATATGAATATTTAAGTCTAAGCCAGTGTAGAAAATAATCTCTAGCGGTCTACGTCGTCCCGGACAAAAAAAGAACAAATTGCCGCCCTTTACATATATACTTTTTAAAAATACAATATATTTTTTAATTTTCGTTTTATTACTATTATCATATTATCATAAACATGTATTCAGAAGGAAACATGGAACATAACATAAAATTCATAATCAAGTAGTACAAAATGGTATAAATTAATTAATTAATATCTGTACCTAGCCACAAACTGTTAACCACACATTTTTAAACAACACATAAGTATCGGCAAACTCCGCACCCCACAAGTTTAATTAATTATATAATAATTAATCCGGGACGACCGTTTCGAGAACAAAAATGGTCCTTATCATCAAGGGTAACCGAGTCCCGGATTAATTATTATATAATTAATTAAAGTTGTGTAGTGCGGAGTTTGCCGATACTTATGTGTTGTTTACCATACTACGCCACAATCCTTGCTATCATTATTGTTACACATTTTTAATACTGAAAAAAATATATTATTGGACAATCAAACAAAAAAAGATATAAAAACTAAACAAAAGTAACATCAACTACGCTAAAATCACATAAAAAAATTCTCACTTTTAGTTTTGCAAACTTTCTTATTACATGTTTTAAGTTTGTTTGATTAGTAATTTCATGCTCAATCGCCAAAGCGGCCAATTCGTTAAGACGATTTTGCATAATAGTCGAACGTAATAAGTTCTTAATTAATTTTATCTTAGAGAAAATCCTTTCTCCCGTTTGTTACGTTATTAACATAGTTAGCAATATTCTAAGGTTTGGGGCAAAATTTAACTTCGTTATTAACGTATATATTTTATAAGAACTGAAATAGTTATTATGGTGACTAAATTGTTCAAATCTAGCATCTAGTGCATTTAGTGCTTGATTAATTGCAAAATAAAAAAAAAACAGATGTTATATTTTTCTTTTGGATCTTCGATCGGTTCATCTTGCGCTTCGTATGAGAAGTTACTTTTTTTTCTTAGGTGATGTTGTGTTATTATTGATTGAAAATTAGCTTCAACAACAATTTCGGTAGCAAGTTCGTTTGCATCAATAATAGTTTCATTGTAGATCGAAGATTCAAAGAATATTTTGCAGTTTTGTAAAAAGTTAAGTGCAGATGCCAGACCAAAATCTTTTGTTTGCATCAATTTGCTTATTGGATTAGCACAATTTACTATTTTATACCAAATAACTAATGAACACAAAAACTTACATTGTTTAATACAATTTAATAAACCCAAAGCCTCATCTCTTACTAAATTATCAATTTCTTGGTTTTCATAAATGCTTAACAAGACGTCGTACCCATCTCCCAAATTGAATCTTAAAGCCTTTAAGGCCTTTATCCTACCCTTGAATATGTTTTAAAAGTATTGCCCATCGAAAAGTAGATGCCGAAAAAATAAATATAAATATATATTTGTCTAATTCTAGATTGACCCGTTGTCATATCCTTGCTTTCTAATACTCTGCAAATTTAAACTCAACTCACTAAGCTCTACAATTATAATTTCACACATTGGGCCTTCCAACTGGCTTCCAAAGAGCTTTCATTAATTGTTAGTTCAATCTCACTGGCATCTCAAATTTATTGACGAAACGATTCATTTGCTCACTAATGTCAGGGGTGCAATCTAAAATTGTGAAAAAATATTTGGACTTTTTTATTTTACACTTTGATGCAGCAGGTCTATTATCTCGTTTTGTATATGTTTCCCGAAATAGCAAGCTTTATTCTACCCTTTTTTGAGTACTTTATGGTCGTACTCTTCCATTATGGGATCAAATTCAGATAACAACTCAACTATGCTTAAGAAATTTCCCGTTATTATACTGAAACAAGTCCTGAAACAAGTCGTTGGTTATACCATGTGCTAGACACCTTGTATCCTTTGAACAGCTGCGTCTATAGTTACAATACCTTGGCTTGAATATGATTTTTGGGTATTTGGCACCCCGAACAAATGTCCGAGTTGTCCCCCCTAGAACCGGCGCTGGTTAATCTTTATGTAATTTGTTAAACGTGCTACACACGATCGCACCATAAATAATAATTGCAAATGTTGATAATTGTTATCTCATTAAATCTTCTAAAATATTGCAAAAATGTACGGAATTTTACTAGACAGAACTTGAAGATAATATTTGACATACTTTGTTTACTATATATTTAGTGGTATTAAAAATATAGTCAAAACAAAATTATTTTAAGGTGTTCCAAAAAACATTCCAAATAGAACAGAAATTCTAATAGGAGATAAAGATGATGACCAATTTCGACAAATATTTTTAACTTTGGCACATTTTACTGTATGGGTGGCCCAATAATTGTTGTTTTGTATTCAAAACGAGTAAATTGTAAATATAGCAAAGGGAACTTCAAACAGTTAACGGTAAGGACCCCTATCATAAAAGAATTCTACACCTTAAATCAGGTAAATTTTCAGACCGAATGACTGTGTAACCACTGCGATGTAAAATTTTATAACCTGAAGCATTTCCCGATATATATATTTTATACATTGCAATGATTATTATGTAGTATTGGTTATTTAAAAAATTGCTTTATTAACGAATTATTTTTATATATACAGATTCAGACAATTCAAAAGAAATTGACAAATATATATTTTTAATTGCTTGAAGATAAAATGAAGTATAATGGGTAATAGTCGACAATAACGACAAAGTAGTTATTTAAACACGAAGTCCCTAGAAACACAATAATCTACATGATTCAATGTTGAAAAATCTATGGTTCTTTCAAATGGTGCATTTTATTATTAAAATTTTGCGACAAAGGATTTAACAAAGAATAATACACACCCCATGTACACATAGAAGTATACGTCGCCTTGATTTTTTACATGAACCGTATCTGACCCGACATTAACCGGTTGGTAATTTCGTCTGAATGTACTTGACCTATAAGCATATCAGCTATATAGCATCAATATTGTCACCATCCAAAACAAGCAGGCGGCTCCTCCTTTAACTATTCCAAAATAAACGTCCTCTATATACAAGACCACCACCACCACCTCAGCGCTATTCTGTATTAACGGCATCCTCCGGGCATCAAACAGAAAGAGGAACGAGCGTAGCACATGCGCCCTCTATCGGGATGTCGAAAATTCCTCTCTCCGAAATATTCTCAGAAGCGGTCGCTTTCATAATTCAGAGAATTCGGGTATACGAATCGGTGCCCTGACGAAGTCGGGAATTCTTATACCTAATGCATATAACAGAGAACATCGGCCAAGTGAGACGGGAAGCCTCAAGGTTAGAAAAGTTGGCGAGAGAGAGGAGGCGGTCCTGGAAGGGAAGTTAAGGGCGCACACGCCCCTATACGTACCGAGCCCTGTGGCCCTCCTTTACTGCAATGGCGGCTCCAGCACGAGCACACTGCCGAGTATATATATGTATATGCGTCTGCGTGTATATGTATATGTGAGAGCACATCTGGAATGACCAGGGCACCTTGAAACTCGACTCACTCGTCGACATCAAAGGCAAGATCTCTCTCCGTTGTGGAGCAGAGGGAACCCAATCGGTCAGGTATCATTTGTATGTGGAGAAATGAAGAATCCAGACATGCATTGAGTATATAGTAAGAAAAGCAGCGAGGATGTGAAGAGGGTGCGAGGATGATGAAGTTAACGTCTCTAACGTCCTTGTGTGGAGTGATTTACCGCAGGCTGTTAAAGAAAAGGGACAAAGACGTGCGTTTTTAGAGTCTATGTTGTCGTGAAAACGTTTAAAACGAGATGATACATGTATTCCCAAAACATGTTCGAAGTAATCAAACAATTTATATGGTGCGCGGTTGACCGATACCTTTGTATTTGCTATAATCTCCCATACACGTTGCCACTATTGTTGAATAGAATATTGGGTAAAGTTAAGTATACCGTACCGATTTTTTAAAAGATTAAAGTATCAGTCTTACGTGTGACTGTTTTGCTATACAATTACATTACACTATATGCGGTACAATTTATTCAACTAACCTGCCATCTATGTACATTTGAAAGGCAATACGCTTACGCAAAGTACAGCCGAATGGACGCGGACCATCATTTGCCAGTGAAATTTTGAGCAGCTGAATTTAAACCTGGTCGTTCCAGGTTGGTTGACGATGAACATTCAGGACGGCCAAAAACTTAAGTTCACCAAATGGTGGTAGATGACCGTTAAGATTACAGAGTTAGTAAAGGCTGTGGACATATCGAAAAAACGTGTTTGTCATACATTGATTGAAGATTTGACCATGAAAAAGCTAACCGCGCGTTGGGTACCGCGTTTGCTCACCTAGGAGCAAATACACATTCGAATGAATATTTCCAACACCCTGTTGAAATAGTTTAAGTGAAATAAGTCGGAATTTTGGCGTCGATTGATAACTGTAGATGAAACTTGGATACACCACTTTTGAAGCCCAGCTACACTCGAAACTGCAGAGACAGTAAATCAGCTTAAAAAAGGCGACGACTGTTTCACCTATTAAGAAAGTGTTGACGGTTTCTTGGAATAGTTTTTACATTCCCAGAGAATGTAGATGTAATTTCTGCACCGTTTTATTCATGAATTACATCGAAATGAATACGTCTATACTTGATAAATTGTCACCTTGTGCTATAACAAATTCTTTGTAGGTCATTTTCCAAACACACGTTTATTTTATACTACTTTGTTCCAAAACAACCATAGAGTAGTACTAAGATCGAAGTAGGATTACATTTGTAATAAATATCATGACGTCACGATGGCAACGTATATATTCGGGCATATCCGATTGTGGTCGTAGAGATTAGTTTTGAATGATAATATTTCTTTACGCATTTTCTAATAAGTAATATATCATTTACATATTCATACTATCCATTAATACCTATTTTGATTACGCGTTTACCCTATTTCCAAACGATTGCAAATACGGACAAAAGGCTTGAAATTAATGCTGGTAACAGATTTAGGCAGACTGCAAGAATCAAAGAGCAAATTCTAGACCACATATTTTGAAAGTAAATTCTGAAATTTTCCTATTCAAACGACAGTGTTATATGTTTATTAATGTTTCGTATGGTTTCGATCTTCACGTTTCTTCCGTAATGTTTTGAAGCACCTTGTATGCAAACAATATCTAAAACGAAGTAAATGACATTTGGGAGTAAGATATTTACATATAATTCGTAATACAGAAGTAAAACGCCTAAAAATGACATCGACCATCGTAAGCGTGCCCAATATTCCCTGAATTTATGGGAAACATTACATAAGCAAACTCCAAACAAAAAAACGAAAGGCGATTATCATAAAAATTTTTTGCCCGCCCATTAGTAATGTGCAGCCTCGGCGTGTCATCCCGCACTTATTACATTGTAACAAAGTGTTTTAAAATATTTTTTCGATCGTTTGAGGAGCCAACTAAAAATGGAGAACTCGCAAAGAGCAGGTATACGAATTGCGGCCAAAAGGTTTTATACGTAGATAGTACGTATTGTACATGAATAAAGAAGAAAATAATGTGGACGAAAGGAAAGAAAAAGAAGGAAAAAGATTGAAGAGTGAATTCGTTGGCGTCCGATTGTTGAATGGGGTCTAAGTGACCTCTAGGGTGCGTTGGCCTGCCCAAGGGAATCAACTTGCGTTGTGTATATGGATGTGAGCGTTTTGTTTGAATGCGTATGTCAGAGGAAGGCACTCTTCGGATTATTCTTACCTGAAGGAACTATTCCATAAAGTAAACCCAGAATTTTATAGATTGGATCTAACAGCAAGTGAAATCTAGATTAATTTCGTTTTGTTTCTTCGTTTTTTTAATACTTATGTAGATGACAGGATATCTGTCCTCGTGTTTCAAAGACAAAAGTTGATACAATATTCCATAAAAACGAAAAGCAAAACATTTCTAATATGTATAGTTTGTGTTTCTAAAGAAATATGCTTGACAATGTTATTTTAAATAGATTAGAAACTCTAAATACAGTCACCGCAAAACACTTTCTCCAACAGCTAACGCAATCAATTCGTAACCTATAAGTATTAATTATTTTATGATTAATTTTGTATTGGATAAAAACTATGAGAAAGAAAAATTAGAGCAGTGTATACATATCTACTAATAAAATTATTTTTGATAAGTAGAAAATTACAACACGCAGAATCTAATCATAACGAGGCTTTCATAAAGGTTATTTGTTTTTCCTTTCAGAATAAACTTGCAATAGAAAAATTAGATTTCCTTTGCGAAAGTGAAATTTCTATAAAGAAACGTACAGAAAGGAAAAAATTCATGTATTCATGAATCATTATACATAATTATAAACAAATTTATTTTAGAAACTATTAGGTGGAAAATATACAGAATTATTTGAAGGCTTTCGCATCATGTACAGGGTTGTAATAAAAAAAAACAAATCAGTCTTTTGTCTACTTGATCAAGAATTGCACGGACCCGCCAATTTTATTTTCTTGAAATGCATTCCTTTAAGAAAAAAAAAAATAAAAAAATGTGTGTCAACTTCTAACTTCGACAAAATTTCAAATTTTTCTAACAAGTGTCACAAAATTATTAATTTTGTTTTAAAATTTTGATTGTGTTACGTAGCGAAGATAAGAGTAGATGACATAGAGAAGTCCCAAATACCCAAATCAGTCGCTTGTTAGTCAATCAACAGTGGAGGGTAGCAATGAAGTGATCGTACTGTTAAAAGATAGTGCTATAAGTGGTAGCCCTGGCATGCACGAAGAGATAAAATTAAACATATTATCAGCACCCAAGTTAGACGTAACAACGATATTCATAAAACCGCCATAACAAGATTTAAAAAAAAAGAAAAGTGGAATCTCTATAAGGCACAATTTGCTCAAGAGTTATTGGAACATGCTTCTAACAGGCAAGATAATTTTTTTGAAATGAAAAGATTAATGCCTTGGCGGGTGTTGTTGAAAACAGGTTAGTCAGACCGTTCTTCTTCAACGAAGCCGCTGTCTTCCCAGATAATAACGATCCCGATTTATAGAGTTCATCTTATGGTTTCAACAGGATGGCGCTCCTTCGCATTATGCAGTATATATTAGTAGTCCCCAACACTGTGAGAACCCCAAGTAGCACAGACGGTTGGCGTAACATTGACTCCCGATCACGGGTAGCTTAGCTCGACGTGAAAGTGAGAACATTTTACACTTTTGATCGAACATTGGCTCGCAACGTTCTCGCATATTTACCTGATCTTTGGATGAACTATCTACTTTAGCGTTCAATGACTTCTAGCGAACATTCTCTAAAAATTGGCTACCAGTTATCTGTCGACCGTGACGTCACATGTTTAAAACACTTGGCAACTGATTTTCAACCGACACTGCATTGAATTGGTTATATCACTCAAGTGTTTACTGCCAAGCATAGCTGCATAGTTGACCAACGCTTAACCGATTTTGCTAACCCAAAGCCAATCGGTACGCAACGTTAGAAAAGTACCATTGGTAACACTCTACCGATCGTGGCTAACCGTCACGGATATTGCGCCGACTGTGCTACTAGGGATTCTATGCGAAACCAAATAGTTTATGTTATTAAAGTGTCAAAAAGGTACATAAGTACTGTATATCTCCAAAGTTTAGGTGTTAAAAAGGTATATAGCAATAAAGGCATAGAAATGCCACAAAGGATAAAATCAGGGTACAATACATATTAAAAATACGAAAAGTAAAAATATAATTAAAGAAGCTAAGGGTATACAAAACAGCAATAAAACCTACAGTTACGTATGCAATAGAGACAATGTGCATTACAAATAACGATGCAGAAAAACTGAAAACGTTTCAAAGGAAAATAATAAGAAATTAAATTGAAACGGATACGCTGACATGGACACATAAATAGACAAGAAGAAGAATCAATCGTAAAAAAGATAACAGTTTGGAAAACGCAAGAAAGAACATCAACAGGAAGACCCAAAATTAGATGGGAAGATCAAGTAATAACTGATATTAAAGACGGAAATAACTAATTGAAAGGACAAAATATAGAAGGATAAAAATAGAGGAATATAAAAAAGAGCTGACGAAACAAACAATTTGTAAAAAGGAAGAGGCAAATGGTGAGGTGTGACGACATGTATATAAGACGTCGCAAATCTTAGGCGTACACTTAATCTAGAAATATAGCTTTTTGCCATGTTCTCCATTTCATATTTGAAATATAACTTATGGATGAGAATGTAAACAAAGGAATATTAAAATGGCGTTGAACTGGTTTGAATTATTTCTACAATTTCAGAAATAATCTTGCTATTCCAATTTCATACGTCACAATTACGTTAGCAATGATTGCATTATAAATATAATTATAAATATAACTACTCAATTTCAGGATTATACACTTCACAAGTATAAATTAATTTAAGGACATGTGTTTCAGATATCTAAGGCAATGTAAAACATGTGCTTTGTACTCCTAACACGGTTCCAAATGTATCCATAAGTATAAGTGGTATCAAAATGGTAGACGTATTGCACGGTAAAAATGTGACACTTCCTACGAGGAATGCAAAAATAAATAATCCGAACGTAAAATAAAATATGCACGTTAAATAACATTGAAATAGCATAATAATATAAATAGCAACCTTACACTTCCAACATCTCTTTTTTATTCAAGGTTGACTGTTATTTTAGCTCACCTTTATGTAATACTTATGCTAATTCCTTTGTTACCTAAAAAAATAAGTATTACAGTATTCTTGAAATGAAATATTGGATTCGTTAATAAAATTAAATCGATTGTTGACTGAAATAAAAACATTTCTGCTGATTAATTAATGGCAATCACAAAAAGCTCTCTGAATAGTCACGTACACGATTTACATTGCAAAATGTTTCGCAAATTATTTATTAAAGCAATATTGCGATTTTTATCAGAACTCAGTGTTGAACTTTAACATGACACAGCGACGAAATTCCTGAAATGAATAACAATAAAGAATACAGCAAACGATTACGGAAACATTGCTGTAAAGCAGAATAAAGTTATTACTACTGCTATCAACTATTAGTGAACAAGGTGTAGTGCGAAAGTTTGCACACAGAAAAAGAATAAATATTATTGCATTACTTATAAACGTTAAATATTGTGATATTGATCAGAAAAACGTCCAAAAACTTACACAGACGTGTTTCCTTATTCTTTAACTGATCAATCTTCTCAATATCAGTAGTGTGACTTGTAGTATACATAAACGTATATCTTTAAGTAGTAATGTTAGTACAGCCCATTTGTAATTGATTTAGATATACATCTATTATGCAAAAGTCTATAATTTTTGGGTTTTTACGTTTTTTTAGAAACTCACAACAATACTCTTACTAATATTTAAAACTAACTAAGAGAAATTCCCTCGCACCATTATGTGTCAGAATGATCTTAAGTTAATATATATTTATTTTTAAATCATCAAAATACATTAAGCTTACAAATGTATAGTACCTAGTAAAAATGTAGAAATAAATTAACATTAAATTCCAGTATTTTCTTTAAGCTCTCAAAGCAGAATTATTTTCAACAAAATCGGTCAAAACCTTCTTTTATGGTGTGAATTCATAACATATTTATTTAAAAAAGAAAATATTTTTCGATTAAAAAACGAATAATTTGAAGTTATTTGTCAATTTTGTATTTTTTATTTTAACATGTTACATAGCTATATCATACACAAAGAGTTAATCAAAATAAATGTGGTAAATAGTAAAATATAAATTAAAAAAAAAACAATAAAGGAAAAGGAGTCGTGCTGTGCCTTTAGTATAATCAGCTATACCAATACGAATTAAAATTTAATCTGCAATTAAGTTTAAAGTGACAGGTGGAACGTGACAATCACCCTCAATTAAGAAGAAAGATTGTCAGATTTTACCTAACATTTGGTTTAATCCGAGATTAAATTTTAACTTATATTGAAACTAACCATAAGTTTTATTGTATATAATTCATTTTGTAATTATTGCTTAATTTAGCATTTATTTGCACTATTCAACTATTTGAAATAAAAAAAAAAATGTATTATTTTAAAATCTGATAATATCTGTAGTTGTAATTCATTTCCAAATTAACTCGGTCACGTGCAATAAATTAGGGTAAAATATTGGACCACCCAAGTTAACTCAGGGTTGTGCATTTTTGTCGATGAAGCGTGTCCAGTTTAACTGGGGACAAAAAATCTCTCTGAAAAACACTGACTTCTTCAAAGATGACACCACAATAATGAATTTTTTACTATTTTCATATACGTATACTTGGTTTTTCAATTATGCGTTCTTTTCTTTTACCGATTGTCATTAAAATGCTTTGTTTTAGCATTTTGGAAGCCATTAATTTGTTTATAGCTTTATTAATAGCTATCACTCAGGATGCATTAACTAGTAATTGAAATTTTACGTTTGTGTCAAAGTGTTGTGATTATTTTGCAAATTTAAGGTTACCCATTCCATCTATACCATGTACAGGTGTACGTGTAGAACAATCTTTAGTTACTGGTTAAAATATAAAACAATATGGTGTACATAATTACCACACGGAAATTTATTAAATTTCCATATCTTCTTTTTTCTTATTTTTCATTTTTTTGTAATTATAGAGCGATAGTTCTGCTTATTTTGGAATGTGCAAGCAATACGGGGCATTATCAACATTTAAAAATGTGAAATTCCTCTTAAGCAAACTATTCTTATTACTATGGGCATAGCCAAATTTTTGAGCACGGTTGAGCAATATCTTTGAGGTCTCATCTCTTCGCTAAAAACGCCTGTACATTTTTTACCATGCCTAACACTAACACTTCATGTTAAATCCAACTACGAGAAACTACCTACATATCTTATTGGATAACATATTGTAATTCTCAGTATAAATTGTTATTGTTAAAAATACAGAGGTGCTGTCATAAAATTATGTAATCGTTTATCCTGTGTTGCCAAACAAAGGGTTAAATAAAGTAAAAATCATATGAAATAAAATAAATAATAAATATAAATAATAATATAATAATAGATAAATAAATAAAATAAAAGAATGAAAAATGATGCTTTGATAAGAGATGACCACATTTTCTAATCTTTATAACACCTTGTATGTTTCCCGCAAATTTCACCGATATAATCAACATTCCAAAATAAGCAAAACAATTGATCAAGAATGACTTTTCAACAAAAAATAAAAAATAAGAGCATTTACAAGTGTAGGATACTCCATTCAAAGATGATTGCATATTTTTCTTTTATAGTTCTTAAGCACGTATTTTACCCATACCGAAACCAGTAAGGTTTTTTGCAATTAAAAAACATCTTGGCAATGTTGCCATATCACCTTTATCATACAGCATGTGATTTTTGCATTACTTTAGATTTTAAATTAGTTAAAATTATTAGCGTATAGTTCATTCTAAAGATTTATAATGGAATATACTATACAAATCTATACAAAAAAATAAATAAATGTAAATTAAAAAGGCGATTACTTGTAATGTAAGTTCCACCAAGCAATGAATCTGTAAAAAATGCATGAGTAGACTGGGGCTCTTCCGCGATTCGTTAATTTTTGAAATTAAAGCCTGATACAAACATATCTAAATTAATCACTAAACTAAATTAGTGAGAAATATTAATGCAATATAAATAATTAATTGGATGAAAATCAAAATTAGGTTGCCAAAAATGAAGTGTGCAACATTTTGAGTGACGTTTTTCATTATATCAATTGATTTGTTAGGGAACTGCTGGTGCAGTGTGTCGTCGTTTAAGCATTTTTTCTTCGTTTTCTATGTTTTATTCGTCTAGCCTTTATCTTATTACCTACATATATCAATTTTTTTGTCATCATTGGTTTCTAGCAATTTTATAGGTAAGAATTCTTAATCAAGTCTAAAGTAACGTCTATCCGATGTTATTCTTATTGTCGGGAAATATCCGAAGTATACTGAAAAATAGGAACGTAAATAAATTGGGCTTTTTTGTGTGACGTCAGCAGATTTCACACGCTTGGTTCATTGCTTGATGGAATATATTAGTCTCACTTTTAACATTATTAAAGGCAAATTAATAAATATTAATATTACTAAGTGAAGAAAAGTTGCAGCATCTGATCGGTCCAAGAGGACGACATTTATGTCAACGTGCGCACCGTAAACAGCTGATTTTAAAATAAAAATATAACAATCAATCAACGCAATATAGTCAGTTGAAATAAAACAAAATTGATTGCAAAAAATCTAGTTAACCGAACTATTTCGTCCCCTTAACCTCTTTCTTCTTTCTTGCAACTCCAATAAGCAATATCTGAAGAAACTAATTTTTAGGTTTGGTTAACATGTAAATAAGTAGAACGCATGGCAAAGCGGATTTTAAAAATTCGATTATGTAATGGTGAGAAATGTATATAACTCTTTAGATGTTTATAAAATAAGAAACCAGCATGTTCGTGTGTCGTAAAAGTTTACCGCTTTCCTATAGTTCTATGTAGTATTTCGGTATTTTCTCTATGCCTTTTCGAATTTTATAGGAACCGCATCGCGTACACACGATATCATAGCCGCATTATAGAAAGTTTTAAAATCCATGGCATTTGAATGTGGCTGTTTCATGGCGATTACTACTACTTCAGTCGGCATTTTGGGGTCATTGAAAATCTCTCGATTATTGAGGCAACAAACCGTGCTCTACATAAGCTGACACACATCTACAAAACTGAAATGTATGTGGGTGACATTATTGTATTAATGCAATTATGTATCCCTCTAATATCATATTATATTGTGATGTGTATGAGAAAAAAAAATGATGTGATACAGTACAGAACTGTCATGCATTTGACAGAGAGATATGCGAACGTGTGTACATGTATTGAATTCATACAGTTTCACTTAACGCACACTTAAAAAAGTACGTGCGTCTACGCTAAAAAACTAAAGCACAAAAAAATTCGAACTCACCTAGCTAAAGCCATTTTGACATTTGATAATCCAAAATAAAACGTGTGTATGTTGGAACTAATAATATCGAGCAGCTGAAGATTCGCCTTCCAAAGACTGGGAATTCAATACTCGAAGTACACAGTACGACCAGGGACGATAGACAAAATCCCTTTTGCCTTTTAAATCCTAGAAATTCTAGGCGACAGAAAGGGATGCTACTACCTACTGGTAGTACAGGAGAGGCGCACGATAATGTATAAGTAGACGAAAAAACGAATAGTGAAACAATGGAACGACAATAAAACACAATAATTTTTACGAACACATCGCGAACTGGAATTATCAAATTAGATCACTGGCGCGTAAACGTGGAATTGCGGAATTTAAAACACTAAACATCACGACAAAACTACAAACGAGTTCCTAAACTTCCTTCCCATCTGCCATAGAAGATAGAACTACACCGCACAAAACGTCAAACCTCGTTACTGCTCGGAAAAGGTTGTGCGCTTTCGAACGGATGCGAATAAGCAATAATGCCAACCTAAGAATATGGGTAGATACTACGACAACAACTGCAAAGTACCAACTCTACTAAAATTACTAAATCTTAATTCGTTTATTTGAATACGGGTATAGCTGATTATTATCATGAAATTTAAAGCTTTCATAAATGAACCAGTTTTATTTCAAATATTAAAATAAAAAGTACATTTAAACTATTTATTTTATTTTATTTATTTTACAATATATTCAAAGATATTTGATTGCGCCATCTATTATTGTAAAACTCACGTGTGTAATTTTCAATTTAGGCCTTATTAGCTAGACAAAAAAATTACTCCGCCTATGATATATTCAGAAAAAAACTATTTAAAATATATCTATGCTACGCTATTTAAGACAAAAAATTCTAGTTTACTTCCTTAAATAAATAAAATAAGTTGCTATGATTCTACATTACGAACTTCCAACATGTTTATGTTTATAAAAATCTACTTAATAATAACTCAAAATGTACTTTCCATCTAAATTATACGACGAAGAACTACATTTCCTGCATCGCCTGTAGGCAGCCTTTATTCCACGGGAAAGTTGCAAAATTATACCGTACCCAGCGCGACTTCAAAGCGAATGCGTAAAGGACGTAATGGGATATAATATTATTGACCTCGATGGAGGAGGCCAAATATGCACGACCCAGAAGATCTGAGGTTATAATAACAGGTCAAGAAAATCTATGAGATTTTGAATGGCGTAAAATTACCGAAACGAAGTTAACGACGTGGAAAACATTATTAGAAAATTATATTAGCGTCACATTTTTTTTTATGAGCTTGCCTTTATTAATAAAATCTTGTACCAAACACTTAAATTTCGAATAAAAAATTGTTTTATTTAGAAGTTGTTTGGTGTAAATCCTTTCCAACAAAAAAACTGCTTTGTTTGTATATTTGAAATAGAGTATTTTACTGTGTTTCTGTTTCAGATTCAGCGCACGACTCTGTTTACGTATTTCAAAAGTATTTAGGTGGATACAACCATTCGCCGGATAATAAATAATCCGCATGTAATATATACATTTTGATTTTTATTATCTGATCCAAATTCATAAAAATAAAATCAGGTTTAAATGTATATATCTGCAATGTCCTCATTAGATATAAATACAATTTACCCAATAAAACAGCTAAAAATAAGAGCATCCTCTTTTAATAGGGTCATATATTTTTATCGCACTTTATTGTAAAATATATTTTCCGGCGATTTTTCGTTTAATAAACGTGGGGATGACATGTTTACACGTGCGTTGCGGTTATTATAAATAAAAGTGCAAATTACCCCGTGTTTATACAACTAAACAAGCTCAAAGGAGAGTATAAGTACAAGGTCTTCCGGAACGTATATTGATTTTTGCGAATTTTATTATTTTATATTATATTAGTAACTTAAATTCCACTAGATCCACTGGCCATAGGCGTAGCCAGAGGGTATCATACAAAAGTCTCCAAAATGTCAACTCTAATTATTCCTCCCTACCCTAACCCCACCTTAACCAACAAATTCTAGGTACACCCATGATAATAATCATTTTGATGTGTAAATTCCAACAAAATTATTTAAAATTCACCATTACATGGACTAGTACATGAACCGTTTTTTGCGGAGTTCAAAATGTATTGCTTGCCAACCAATTACCGACATTTATTGACTTAGAACCCGCTTGTAACCGATACCAATTGTCTGTGTTTTTTTAACTACGCCAGAACTGCAACATACATTCTGCGCATGCCTCTCATTAGGAGTTCCACAATCGCTCAAGTCCGTTGTCATTTATGTTGGAAAATCGTATACAATTTAGTCAAAGGTTATGTTGGAATGCCAAATATTCTTTGCGCATGTACTCAGCGGTAGTAAATATGTTCCAACTTCGAACAAACTTACTATAATCGCTTGGCTTAAAAAATTCTTTAAGTTATAATTAGAGTGGGCCAGGATGTCTGTATTCCGGGACCGTATCCAGTACACAATATCACGCGCAATGCTGAAAGTGAATTAATCACGTTTTGTGTTAGTTCATCTTGGATCCCCGCGCGAGTTAGTAGAACGTCGTTTGTTTAATTCATAGTATGTCGGGTGTACTGTAGCGCAAAAAAAGACCATCCCTTAAAAATGGAAAAAAATACATCGGTGATTTATATTATGATGATGCTAAAATAGTGTATAAAGTTTGCCATAAACCGTTATTCTGCTGGCACAAATACGACTATACAAAACATGTCAGCAGTATACAGCACACAAATCGAAAAAGTGATTGCCATCGCGGGAGCAAATTATGCTGGATTTACTGTCCATGTTCCTCGAGTGTGGATTGCCGGTCTTACATCCGTAGATGTCGAATGGTCAATCTCGAAATATAAGAACATTTTTTCATCGATTGATCGTTTCCCCGCGGATTAAAAAAAAAATAAGAAATGAAACTGAAATTAGTTCAGAGGTTTAGCCATGGCCATGCCCCCTCCCTGCACCCTTTGGTTGCCAACATTGCGCTGTTAAATATATTGTGGTCTCCTACCTATACATCAGAAATATTGTATTCCATATCTCTTATCTATGCTCATTTACTAGCAGGATATATGTATATATAAACAGTTTATATATATATATATATATATATATATATATATATATATATATATAT
>LR737045.1:1141-12864 GCA_902654985.2 Oryctes borbonicus | reverse complement strand
CTTTACTACGGCCAAAATGAAGATCTTGTTCGATCTAACACTAGAGGTGGCGAAATCGATGGAGAACTTATTCGGAGAGCATGCGATGAAGAAACCTTGCGCTTTCCATTATATTACAGACATCATCGGAACATGCTCTTTCGGACTGGACATTAATAGTTTCAAAGATGGCGCATTTAGCGCATCGATTAGGAAACTTGGGGAAGCGAGTTTCGGCTTCGCCAAGATGTCTTTTTGTTTAGCTTTTCCGGAGTTCGCCAACTTCCTACGCATTCCACTATTCGCGAAGAAGCAAACCGAATATTTCTGCAATTTGGTGGACGAGACTATGAAGAGTAGGTTAGCAAGCAGCACTGTCAGAAACGATTTTCTTCAGATAATCTTGGATCTACAACGCGAAAACGTAATAGACGATATCGAATCGAAAGGCTTCTGCATGCTATTTCTTTTAGCCGGTTTTGAACCTATTGGTGCGGCCTTAACTTTTACATTATTCGAGTTAGCCAGCAACGAGGATATTCAGGACAAGTTGCGGGATAAAATCAATAAAGCTCTTGAAGAGAATAATGGCAAAGTGACCTACGAGACGGTCCACAACATTAGATACTTGGATATGATTGTCTGCGGTAAGTAAGAAAATAGCTTCTTTTATAGTTCTTTGAGATATTTTGCTTATTATTCACTCACCGCTGAAATATCGCTACCAACCTTGATATTAGCTTATGGTTTAGTATACAGCGTGGGTACAACGTAAGAAACATCGTTCCTCATCAAACGAGCACCGTTATTTCAACATTTCGGATTATAAAAAAGGCGTAAGCTAAAATTTCTGCTGTCTATATTTATTTTTTTTAATTTGCAGAAGTACTAAGGAAATATCCACCCGTAGCAATCCTCAACAGGACATGTGTTAGAGACACTAAACTACCGAATACGAATTTTACCATCGAGAAGGGTACCAAGATAGTAATTCCTGTGTGCGGATTGCATCACGATCCAGAATTCTTTCCCGACCCGGATAAATTCGATCCAGAACGTTTTTCTGAGGATAAACAGAATATAAGGCCGTACACTTACATGCCCTTCGGCGAGGGTCCCAGGAGTTGTATCGGTAAGTAAAAATTTTTCTTAAAGGCTTTGATTTATATCTACGAACTAAAACATTTTTCAAAATAACATTAGTAAGAACTTATTCTCGTATTATCACCCTTACAAATGATTTTTAAACAAACTCTGAATAATAACAAAATGAAGCAGCGGCACCTTACCTTCTTTTCAGCAAATCGTATGAATTTACAGGTGATCGTTTTAGTAAGCAGCCGCTCAAAGTGGGGATATTCACAATAATCAGAAAATACAGGCTTAAACTGAATCCAATGGTGAAGCTACCGTTAGAGCTGGGGTCATCATTTGCGCTTTCTCCGACTACCGATGTATTATTGGATGTTGAAGAAATTGAGAAGTAACATGATGAAAACGTTCAATAAAGTAGGTGTTGGTTTACTTCTATTATTGTACTTTTCGCAAAATAAATGCCAAGTTAATAATCGCACTGTTAATTGATCTAAGACGCTGAATTTCTTATTTATCCCAAGTCCCATGGAGTCGATCACCCATGTTAAAATACATAAGGAGAAATAAAGAAATGTATATATTCACAAATATAGCAAAATTTTGCAATAAAACGTATATTAACAAAAAATTGAAAGCGCGTCAAGTATATTAACGCTTCGCTCTCTGCCGTACAAAGCTTCTTCTGGGCTGGCAATTACCATAAGCACCCACTTTCTTTATGCATTTCTGTAGTATCTAATTTCAAAACCGAACAAAATTCAACGAATGTTTCTGGTCATCAAACCAATGAGGTGGTCCAACCAAAAGGTTATTTCAGGCTTGAGATCATAATCCTTACCAATCAACCTTGGGCAAGGCCAGTAGTGCCGTGACGGTTTCTTTTCTTCTGTAGGCTGGAGATAGGTACGAGAATTCCATGTTAGCTTGCAAGTATTTGAGTTCATCGATAAATGCTGTCATGATACAACAAAAAATTCTTTTTTAATCTATTTCGCATGGGTTGGGTGTCTGCAACAGCACCCAACCAAACCCAACCAAAATAAACCATGTTTATTTTAAATACGTATATATCGAATGCTCCGCTACTATTTTCGTAATTCGATATATTTTTTTTATCTCAAGCTATCTGTTTGTCTCTTATCTCAGCTTTATTAAATATATCGACTTTTCTTAAATCAACGCGTTATTTTGCACAGATTGTTACACCTAGACGAGTTTTTCACAAAATAATGATGTAACCCATCAAGTGTAAAAAAATTAGATGTCCTGGAAGAGAATATAGGTAAGGTTACAACTGAAAAAAATTAAAATGTATAAAAGAAAACTCAATTTTTAGTACTTACACGGTGACTTTATTATTCGTATTCAATATTTACGAATCCACCTTGTCAAAATCAGATTTCAAAGGAGGAGCAATTGGACCGTAGAATTAATTAAGGTAACGCATACATATTTCCTTATTTGGTATTCTGCAGTACACCCCGTTTAATGTTATCAAACCAAATCAAATTTAAGATCAAACTAATGTAAAAGAGGCTGGCTTTTCTATGTTTCTTATTGTATTTATCGAACATTGAGATCTTCCAAAGGTTTGGAGTATAGAAATACAGAAATACATGGATGTAAATGGAAAGATGAATATTTTTCACTTCTAAGTCATGCATTTCAAATAACTAATTATTTAGTTCTATTTACATTGCTGTTTCAAGATATATTACCGGTTATAGATCACTTTCGTTCCCAAATAAGCGGGATCCACTGTATAAGGTGGATAACATGGATAACTTGCATTTGAGGAAATAGCGAGATAGTTAAATTGGTAAAAAGGGTAATAACAAGCAATATTTGAAAATGGATTCTTAATGAGGTTTTCTGCTATTTTAGCCATCTCCCTAATGGCTCATTTACAAAAGTTATCCATGTTGTCCACGTTCTGTACAACGAATATTTGTATGTAGTCGAAGTTGTAGGCTATAGACCGAACAAATAAATTTCTTTAAAATAACTACGAAGAAATGCAATAATATATCTGAATCTCGAAACTATTCGTCTACCAATCAACGAAAATATTACCTTAGAATCCATTGCTTTATTCAGATAAAATACCACTGTTACAGAGCACCCAAGATGTCATCCGAAGAACACGTTCCTGCAGATCAATTTCTGCAGTATCCTGTTGGCTACGCTAATTCTAGGGAAATAATTAGAGCCTTGGAGAAGGGAGCAAGTTTAGCAGACGAACTGCTTCTGGAAGAATATACTCTGAAAGATGTGGATCCGAAAACGTTAGAATTGCATCTGGACAGTTGTATTTCTGCGAAGGTCGATAAGATTCACAAAGAGAAGGTCGAAGTTACGCTCGACTACAACACCATATTGTCTAAGGATTTGGACGCGAGCGAAATGAAAGCCATTCAAGCAATAACCGAGACATCATGTCTTCAACATCTGCTTGTTCATCCATTGATCTCCAGTTTTATATACATAAAATGGCGTAAAATGGAATGGTTTTTCTATGGAAATCTAGGGTTGATATCGGTATTGTGGATAACATTAGCTTCCTGTACGACTTTATTAGATAATGCAAGAGGACTGTTTTACCCATTCTTTGTTCTCTTGATAATTTCTTATATCCTAGTAATCATTAGGGAATGCTTCCAGATAGCAATTTTAAAAGGGAAGTACTTCCAGAAGCTGTCGAATTGGTTCGAGGTATTGATGTTGGCCCTCTGCTTTTGTCCCATATTTCTTCCTAATGTGGCCGGGTACAAACAGCTTTCTGCGTTAAGTTTGTTAGTGGTAGTTCTAGAATTGGCAATGGTCGTGAAAGGTCATCCAAAATCTTCCAGCTACATCGTAATGTTGCGTACGGTTACTATAACATTCTTCCATTTCTTCCTATCATACTCGGTATTACTCATCGCATTCGGGTTAAGCTTCTACAAGTTATTCTACGAAAGAACTTGGAAAGACACGGAAACGGATGATTCACCAGGGTTTTTCCATGGAGTCGGCATAACTTTCTTCAATATGATCGTAATGTTAACCGGCGAACTCAACGCCTCCTCCTTTAAATTCGAAACATTCATTCACGGCGTATTATTCATTGCGTTCGTTCTTGTTGTACCAATTATCCTCCTCAATTTACTATGCGGCTTGGCAGTCTACGACGTGGATATGATCCGAGAGAACGCTGAGATAATCGGCTACAAGGAGGTCGTTAAATACATCGTCTTTACGGAAAAATACATCGCGGCCATTGCCGGGCTGCGACCGCGTTGGAATTTTCTAAGGAAGAAGATATTCTTGCAACCGAACGATTTGAGCAGTAGAACATTATTAGTCCTTCCATATCAACCCGATGAGAAAACGAGGCTACTTGGTAGAAGAACTCTTGGGATGATCAAACGTTTCCTGTTCTTGAACGAGAACAAGCGTATCATTCAACATTTGAAAATAATCAAGGAGAATAGAATCGAAATTCGTAAATTGCTCGAGGAGGTCAAGGCTCTTAGTAAAGGATCAGAATAGTTCTTCTGCAATATTTCTACAATCCCTAATATTATTACGAAATAAATTATCTTCCTGCATTTTTGTTTCGTTTAAAGCAAAAACAATATAGAAAATATTTAGAAGTTCTGGTAAGATATGATTTATAGCTTTCATAGAGCGTGTTCAAATATTGACATTGTTTGTTCTCGTTTCAAGGTATGTATAATTTTGAATTAATGTTTTTAATTTGATTGTTTTTCAATTGTTTCACCCTGATGAAGTATGTAAAAGCACCCAAAAAATGTCGGTGTTTCAAATAAAGAAAACCATTATTTAAGCCTTTCTAACTTCCTTGCTTTTCTAGTTTATGAAGTCTGTTGGCCGCATTACGTCTGGTTAATGCTTGTTAAGTTGCATAAGAGGCCAGGTTTCAAATTAAAGAGTTGTATACCGGGTTAGTAAATAGCAAAAAAAAAAGGAAAGGCTTAAAAAAGAAACAATAATTGTGTCAGCCTTGATTTTTATTAAATTTTCAATTTGTAATAATGTTGCAATTAAGAATTTAAAAATTTGCTACGATTTCAAGATTCATGCAATTGCACATAATACACGCATTTTTTTTTTTATTTATTTTTATATATTTTATATGTTAGGCTGAACTAATTTAATCCTTTAATGTAATCGGAAAGAAAATCTTAATTTTTCATTTAATTTAACAACAAATCAAACTTATACTACTTTTTGCAAGGGATGTCAAGAGTTGCCCCCTTTTATTATTATTTTTCGGTTCTGCGGAGTCGATGTCGACAAATCGACGAATTAATCTAATTTAAACTGACCAACGTCCGGTATAACACAGTAAAAAGTACTTAATTGACTGAATTTCCTACATCTGGTACCCCTCTACCGCAGTAGAAATAACCGAGCTTCACATTTCATTGTATATCCAATCCTATACTGTGTTGGTTGGTACTAAGTGGAATAGTACCAAAACCTGTTCTGAAGCTAATTTTTTGTTTTCGTTTTGTTATGTGACGATTGCGTCTTTTGAATCGTTTCTGACTTTCTGTTTTGGTTTTGGATGCTACTTGTTGTTTAGGTGCTATTTGGTGTTTGTCAGTTTTCTGTAAATAGATCAATTTCGCTTTGGGTAAGTTCTGTTTTGCTTTTTTATTTCTTTGCCGAACCCGTCATCATCAGAAAAGACTCACCAACGTGTATGTATGTATATACACATTGGTTTCATTTGCGACGCCTTTAGTGCTTTATAATGTTCAATTTCCGATGATTAAGCAGTACACCCGCGGGCATGTTTATGAAATAATCTGCACATATGTTACATGACACCCAAAGGAAAAACACTTGTTGCTGTTTTATTCCAAGCCGAACATCTGTTCTGTGCATGAAGTTAAGAAGTAATGAAGATACTCGCATAAATTAAAAAAATAATTGTAAATTAATGTAAATTAAAAAAGAACGAATGATTCGGTCAAAAATATGTTAACAAGTCACGCAATATACAATGAAGTGTTTAAAATAAGCAAGAAAAAAATCTTTTCAATTTGCGTTTGTTTTAAAAGCTTGTTATTTACCGCTACCTCAATACCTTTAGTTTAAGTTGGACCCAATGAGGTCAATGAAGACCTGAAAGGTTTATAACAGAGTTGATAAGTACGATTTTTCACGAAGAAAGTATAAAAACAATTGCTGGCTCAGGTTATTTCTAATGCTTTTGTTTTCATATTGCATAGGATCAAATCACTAATGTTTATGTATGCGTGTATGTACATGCGTATTTGACTTTTATGTGGTTTTATAATTTCCCAACATTAATCTACGGTCAAACATCCCTTCGATAATAAATATCACTTTCAAAACAAGCGATAACAGTGGAAAAGAATATATTGAAAGAAAGGATTACTATAAAAACAAATTTTACGAGAATTGTTCTCTTTCCGCTTTCGTTCTTTGCACGCCTGTTCTGAACGAAAGGGATATGTAAATACAATAAAAAAATGTACGCTAATGTAACATTTATTTTAGTACAATGGATCCAACGAACGAGTTTATCATCTTAATAAATGGCTGAATATATCGATGAACGCATACTTTCGTATATACCCTGTATACAAAAAGGAAATTTATTGATATAAAGAATTCATTTATTAATGTCTTATGAAAAATCCCTAAAGTTTGTTTCGCTTCTTACGTAAGTTGATAAGCGAGTGTTTATTATATTGATAAACACGTTTCAATTTAATAAATGTTGTATTGAATTTATCAGTTAACATAGTCACTTTTTTTGTTCCTTTAAAAAAACGAAATCAACGAAGACGATTCATTGAATTAATTTTTCCAATATAGTAAATTTATTGACAAAATACATTTATCTATCGCTTCTCAATGTATTACCTTCCAATCTTTCCGCGTTAGCTTATTTATTTTTTAAATGCGTCAGCTGCTGTGGGAAAGGAGATGGTGATCCCACATATCGTCTTAGGCGAAGTGATACCATCCTAGAGAATAGGTTAATTTGAGAAAAACATACCAATCACGTTGTCAATAAAGCGCGGGAAGCTCTGAGGGCTTGAAATCTGATCATAAGATTCCCTTCTACCTTTCTGTGATCCCCCCTACATTAACTTAGCGTAGCTATAGGTACCTAAAAAAGAAAACAAATAAACACACCGACGCTCATTATTATTGTGGTTTCAAATTTAAAACAAAAGAAAACAAGCTTTGAAGCAATACATGTTTTAAAATTTGAATTGAATTAGAATATTCGTTGTTCGTCTAAAAACGAGAAGTTAGCGTTGACTTGTCTTTAGTTCGTTTTCTCCGTTATTATTTCGCACTTCTCCCTCATATTTTCCCAAGCACCATTCCATTCCTCGATTATTTTTTTCCTACACGTCCATTCAAATCAGCCATTATTATGTTTTTTTTTTGTCCTGTCTCTTTGTTCTTGTAAATCCTTTTTGTTTTATCCTCGATGCGTATTAAGTAGTAATGCATGTTCATTTTTGCTAGTTCTTCTATTAGCTCATCTTCTTCTCCGTTTAGACATTTTATTATAGGTAGAACCATATTGAATAAATTCTTTGAACATCGATAAGTATAAGCAAACTTTAGACTATAAATATTGTGCAATAACATTGCGAGTTATGTATACAGAACAACATTTGCGTAAGTCCCATTGTATGTAATCTTAAGATAACATCAGCAGAGATAGCTGAATAAAGCATTCCGACGTTGTGTTTGCTGATGCGCTAGTTTTAAGAACATATGCTGTTATGTTATTATATTTGCTTGCTATATTATCAACCGAAAGGTATAATAAAGTCCTAAAGATTTTGTGTTTTCTTTGAATCAATGACCAAGATAAAATCAAAAATTATTGCGCAATGCAAAAAACTACCAAACTTTCAACATTTTTTTTCTTAAATTAATCTTTTTTTGTGATAAAAAAAAATGTTTTGATGACGATCCTCCACGCTAATTTTCTACAGATAAATTAATCGCCCATGTTACTATCCTATTCAATCAGCGGTGGCGTGTAATGCATGCTAATCAATCGGATATATAAATGAAAATATACCTTTTCAGTCTCGCCTAATAAGTAACAATTGTGACGACTGTACGATTAAATTTATTGCGACCACTTGAACTGAATACGTTATTCGATGTTATTCCTTTGTTTACGGTAAAGAATAAGAAACAATATGCACAATATAGGGTATCCACCAATGTGTTATTCGTCTCCGACGAAAAGCACATATCCGAAATTTTAATTACAAGGAAAAGTGCCCAGCATGCACTTGCGGAATTTAATGTAACTTGGGCGGCCTGGATCTACGTAAAATAGAGTTTCCGTTTTGGCTGAGAAATTGTAGAAATTGTAAAATCGGGTTTCGAAGATCGGGGGTTTTTGGGGTTCTCGTTTCCTAAGATTAGCAATACATATAGGTGTTTAGCACTTTTAAAAGGTTATCGAAATATACTGAACTTGATGCAATCCCCCATCATCTGCTTTTACGGTGATTATATCCAATTGGGCGTACCATTCGAAACAAACCTACACTCCCCGACAAAAACTTAGACGTGGTAAGATGTTTTAAAGGTTTTAAGGGTTACAACATTTCTTTGCGAAACTAGCAAGATATCTAATTAAGTTTTTATTCATAAAAGTAAAATAAACTTAAAAATATCTCATCCAGTAATATATGAACTAAATAATAAATTATTACTCCAATGTTTAAACAATTTCTGCGACAAAAATTTAGACGCTCTGTTGCAAATGTGAAACAAAAATCAACAAAAGAGTGATCAGTAATGCGTAGATCCTCCATTGTTCTTAATCACTTTCAATAGTCTGTTATTAATAGATTTATATAAATTTAACACATAATTTTGATGGATATTCTGCCATTCAGTCACTATTGAAGTTTTCAGTTCCTGTACCGTGAAATATTGACGGCCTCCGCCATAAACGCGACGTGCCAATTCACCCCACATGTTTTCAATAATGTTTAAGTCTGGTGACCGCGCCGGCCACTGTAAAGTTTTAATCTTTTTCTCTTTAAACCATTCAGTAATGGTTTTTCCTTTATGAATTGGCGCGTTATCTTGCTGAAAAACAAAATTGCGCCCGGCCCATTGGTTTCCAAAACGTAGAAGATTGTCACGCGATAAGTCTTTATACGTCACAGATGTCATTTTGTTTGTGCAAAACACTATCCCACTTTTATCGCGAAATCCAATCGCTGCCCATATCATCACAGATCCACTCCCTAATTGTCTGATCATTTTCACTTTTGGTTCCTTTCTCAGATCATGATAATAATGCGAGTACCCATCCGGTCCGTCCAAATTAAAACGTTTCTCATCGGAAAATATAACTTTTTCCCATTGTTTCTTCCAGGATACGTGTTCTTCAGCAAATCTCAACCACGCTTCTTTCTGTTTCGCCGAAAGTGGCGATTTTCTCAACATTTTCTTCCGTGATATTACCGGTGACGCCTTTAAAATCCTTTGAACATTACGCACGTGCGTTTGTACCCCCGGCCGTTCTGCAATAACTCTCGCCGACGCAGAAGAATTAGATGCACACTGCAATATCATGCGTTTATCCCACTCACTTACAGCTTTCGATCGCCCCTGGCCTTTTAGTTTGCCGTAATTTTCCCGATTTCTTAGGAAATTTCTAACGAAATGATCGCTTCTTCGTAACCGACGAGCAATTTCCTGCTTACTAACACCATCCTGGTGCCAGGCTAGAACTTTACCCCTTTCTATTAAGGATAATTGTTTTTTTCTACCGATATTGTAAACACTTTATAAAATATAATTTCTCGCGGTGAAATGTGTACACTTTACCAGCACAACCGCTGCATATAAAGAGAAGTATCAAATTAAAACGTTTTCGCTTATATTAATGTAATAAATGCACAGGGTCTAAATTTTTGTCGCATTTAAAATTCCTATTTTGATCTGGGAAAATCCCAATTACCCCTAATAAAGCAATAAATACCCAGATATATCTATAAATGGACTATTTACATAACAAGTATTAATAACCCTCATTTACATTTTATATAATGTCTATAAACTTTGTTTCGTAAATAGAAACGCTTATTATTATTATTATTATCAACACTATTGTGGTAAACTTTTAACCACAGTCGCCATTATCGTCTTTGGCGTTATAGAGAAGCAATTGAGTCCGTTAGAAACTAGTCTACACGATATAGTGTACATTCGTAATAAAATACACATGATCACAACGGATTGACTAATTGCCTGCGGTAACCATAGATCGAAGAAGTATCGATGTCTATCCGTTATTGCTTTACATGGATTTGCTACATCTACCCTTTTTTTGGAACTCGAAATGTTTGTCAAAGAATCCGGCGAGATATGATCCTCTGGTTTTATTTTATTAAAAATCTGACACGCTATCTCCGTAAGAGCTGATCTCAGAGTGATACAAGCATAACTGCGAATTTATAACTTATCTGCGTGTAGCGTCGGCGGAGTGCATAAACTTCAAAGGAATTTCAAAGAATAAGTTTAACAGAAAGCTTTATAGATCTTGATACGGAGAACATTAAAATTGAATGAATAAGTAACACAAATAAAGTGATTAAGGTAAAAACAAACATTACAATATGTTACGACTAATAAAAAAAAATACGTTTAAAGTAGAATGAGTCGAACTGAAATGAATGAAAGTAAGTTTATTTGATAGATTGCATTCGTTCTTGTCAGATACAAGCATAGTTTCCCAAAATCTGCAAGACGGCCAAGTCTTTCCGCAATGAGCTAACGCGTGTGAGAATGAAGACTTTATGGAATTAAGTCCCGAAGAAGTGTATAGATTTAAGTGAATCTGGCACTCAAAGCGACATTAGCCCAAACATGTACAGTGACATTTTTTGTCTCCCCCTGAGACGATGTATCTACACTTTCTACCACTCGTAGCTGTACGTTTGGATTATTGTAGGGTGTTTCCCATTTTAGTTTATGATGGGTATTCCCAATAAACGCAGTTCTGTGCTTTTATTTGCTGAACCTAATTTAAAGGGAAGCCAGTAGTAGTTCTTTTATATCATTCTTATTCGTTCCATTTACGCTAAGATTTTTAGCTTCCATAGAAACCTCTTGGCATACGCTTTCTGTTACATCAATATGCTGCTCGATGTTAATTGGGTGTGTGCATGCTGTACATAAATTTCTGCAAACAAATTCATGCGCGTAAAATTTAGGTTCTTTCCAGGACCCAAATACGATGTAACAGTCGCGCCTACCTTCAATGGCTATTTTTGCAGACAATGCAAACAATAACGTAAATTTATACTTTCAAAAGACGTCCGCCATATGAAACGTGTCTCTTGTGTTTATTCGATGGATAACATACATATACGATCGGCGTATTGTTCTAAAAATATCGTTCTGCTGGTGCCGTTTGTCACTATTTATTTAAAAAAGAATCTATACAAAAACTTGGAAATATACATTTTAACAGAAATTATTTCTTTTAACTAGATAAGTAAATTTACAATGGAAATGGACATTTTATTTTCTACAAAGGTTGTTAAAAGTGAGATTTTTAACACGACTAACTTCACTTAAGAACTATATTAGGTATAGACTAGCGC
>LR736880.1:6141988-6243928 GCA_902654985.2 Oryctes borbonicus | reverse complement strand
AAACGGTCGAAAACGGACGGAAAATCGACATCGCTTCGGTTTTCGTCGATTATCTCCTCAGGTATGCGTCTGCGGTACGCGAAGTGGGTACGCGTTTGATAGAGAATTGAACGGCGAATCGACCGCGCCTAAGCGGAAGCCCCCGGCTCTTCGCTTTTGGTCGGTTTCTTGGGCTCCAAAGTTGAAAAAAACAATTTTCATTTTTCAACTTTGAGGCGCCGTAGCGTCCGAACGGTTAGAGCCAGGGAGTTGAGATTTCCCTCGCTTACGACGCTCGTCGAGACCTTTCGAACGAGCCCTAACCTATCGTCGTAGCTCGTCCGGCTGCCGAGATCTCGACACGACGTAAAAATTTGAACCCAAAATGAAATTTTTTCGAGGTCAAGAAACAAAGTTCGGAGTTCCGCCGATCTAATGTTACACTCTACGAGTAATTATGTACGTTTTCTCCTTTGAAAAACTCTGGGTCCTTGGGTTTTCCTTTTCTCCAGCTCTACTTGCAGAAGATAGAATTGTGTGACATTTTTTGAAGCTTTACCGTCGGTACAATTTTCTTTTTTAAGGCAAAAATTTTCGTAAGTAAAGAGCAAAAAATTAAGCGGATTGTTTGCCGTTAAAAATATTTTCGGGTATTCTTTGATGATCTCGTGCAACTTGTTTTTCCCTACCGCGACATTGTTGGATATATCTAACCATTATTTATAGGCATCTATTGCTTATACATGTGTTCGGTGCGTAGATGGCGCCACTAGTGATAAAGGATGTAAACTTTGTATGTAAACTGACTACGGCAGTAATGCCTTCGTTTTATTTTTTCCAGTGGGTTGGTCAAGTACCGAAGCTGAATGCATGGCTATTTCGGAAGCTTCCAAGGAAGCAATATACTTTATATAACTTGGTATTTGAATTAACGGGTGAAACATTTTGTATTAGTTTATATGATGATAATCCAAGTGCGTTAAGCTTGTCGCACGATTCTGTACATCATGGTAGAACTAAACATATTGACGTTCGTTATCATTTTGTTCCTGAGGCGATTAATAATGAATTTATTAATGTAAAATATATGCCGACAGAATTAATGTTCGCGGACGTTTTAACGAAGGGTTTATGTACAACTAAGCATACTACGTTGTTAAAGAATTTAGATATTGGCCAACATAAATAATGTTTTGATAGTGGGGGTGTTGGATATATCAGACCATTATTTATAGGCATCTTGTAAACTTTGAATAAATGAGCAGAGCAGTGTCGTGTGCTGACTACGGCAGTAATGCGTTCGTTTTATTTTTCCATTGCGTAAACGGACATCTTCTTCGTTTACCTGACCTGGCTTCTCCCCAAATGGATTTATTTTATTTGCCATCTTTTCCACAAATTTGCCCCGCTATTCGTTTAAAACTTTAAATATGACAAGTTGTAATTTTTTTGCATCTTCTACGGCTTTTTCTTTTAAAAGTACTCCGGAGATTGATATTTATTTCTTACTTTTCGGAATCGGAAAAAAGCCGGAAACGGACGGAATATCGAGATCGCTCCGGTTTTCGTCGATTATCACCTCGACTATTCGTCCGTGGGTACGCGTTCGATAGAAAATTGAACGGCGGATCGACTGCGCCCAAGCGGAAGCCTCTAACTCTTCGTTTTGGCAGGTTTCTCGGGCTTCGAAGTTGAAAAAAGGAATTTTCATCTTTTAACTTTGAGACGCGGTAGCGTCCGAACGGATGAAATTTTTTAAATGATAAAAAAACAAAAATTCGCGGTTTCGCCGATCTAACGACGCTAATCGAAGGTCCTATTGACGTGTATGTTCCCCCTAAAATTACGGCCCGCTACCTCTGACGGCTTAGCAGATACGGGCGTTTAAAGTTTTCGAAAACTTCGCCGGAAACGGACGGTTTCCGTTGGTTGGATCAACGTTAGGTAGTTTTTATTGCGGAGAGCCGGTGTTATTTTACACGTCGTCGCAGATAATTTGTCCTAAAGTACCTGTATTACGGATGGTGATCGACTACGTAATTAACGTTGTAAGGCTTCGGAGGATATATTGCGATTCTTCGTCCGAGAACGGTACTCGTGTAAGCGGAGGAGTTACGGACGTAGGCCCGCTGTACGTACGATTATAGAAGAGTTTTTATTTAACCGTCCGATACTGCCCCGACACTATAATTAACCGATGTAGTGATGGGTAAATGAAATAATTACACTCGGTATTTATACTATTATATATTCATCTTTTCGTTTTTTGAACTTGAGGGTGTTACATGATGTTAGTAAAAAATTACGTTATAAAATGTTCGGAAATTAGCGAGATTTTATTATAGTTTAATTACGAACTAAAACTATTAATAGTTAATTAAGCTGAAACGAAAGAAAATGGAATCGATGTTAATTTATATTTTAAGGATGTCTCTTTCGAAGCGGTACAATTACAAAGAAGACTACTACGTAGTAGAGTAGAATACCTTTTACATATATCGCGTAACCCAAATTCAAAAAAAAGAAAATAAGTAATATACGCAGATAAAACAATCATGATGCAAAAAAATCGCTAGTTACTTTTTCGTTTGTGGTGACTGACATAATGTGATACGTGAAACAGTATCAGGATGAGATATATCAAATTGCTAAGGAAAACTAGATTAGAACATAATCATCTTAAGTTTTAAATAAACTCGGTCGAAAGTCATTTACGTAACGATAAACGTTCTTTCTTTAAACGTATGCGCAAATCTAAGTAAATAAATAAAAATGATACCAAACATTTCCCCCCGGGGAGTCCCTCGACAAGACTTTACCTTTTACTCATGAAAGACTACGAACAAATACGCCTTATACTTAGGGAAAAATAAAAGTACATGTTATTTATATCCTTGTAAACTATTAAAATTTCTATACTAATATCTAGAAAATTATCACAAATCAGGTTGTGTATCTTCATTTCTCTCGATATAAAAAAAATAAAGTTCCTTACGAGAATTTCGCACATATACAAGATAAGTTTAAACGGTACTTTTGTGACTATATACAAGATAATATACGCTTTTACTTGATCGCACGCATTCCTGATTAGTGAATCCTTAAACTAAATTTTTACAACGTTAAATTAACCATCAAATAAGAGCTTACGATCTAATATTAGAATGTTTCGGAGCAAATAATAAATCTTTTAGCATGCTGTAATATCAACCGGTATGAGCCACGAGCCAGACAAACTTGTTTTGACCTCCAGAAGAAACTGGGATAGTCTTCTCTGGACGTTCGCTCAAGTTGGTCTAGGATTATTTTTCAGGATTTCGTAACGTTCTAGGCCAGTACGATTTCCTTATACGATAGATTAAGATGGCTCGTATGATTTTTTTAACTCACAATAGATGATACTACAACAATAAACCAATAAAGTACTTGCTATTTCCGCCAAAACAAAAATGAATATTAGAAATTGCTTTTACCACAGACAAAATATTTCTGAAAAGAGATTTGTATTTCAATGACTATGTTAGTAATAAGCAAGTTCTAATGGATACCGCCGTATTTTCGGAGATTTTTGTTGTGATTTTAAATCCAGGTATCACGATGACGAAGAGGAGGAAAAAATATAACATAAAAAAACTGAGGTGCGAACATTTTTTGGAATAAAGGAATAGTTGAATAAGTAACCGATGGTGCGAGATAATTCTGAAGACGTCGTCATTATTACCGAAAGGAGTGTGTATACACCGATATACGGGTTGACTGGTACGTTAATGTATATCTTAGAAGGCATGTAAGCGGAACTTAATTGTAACTGATTTGGTCGAATATACCCGCAAGAAGATAATTATTGAGAGTAGGTAGCGGGCTTCTAAAAATCGCTAAGATGAAAATGCCCCAAAAACACTGTCGATTTCTGTACAACTTATCATTTATGTACCGATCCTCCTGTATAGTATAGGTACCAAGTATCCTATGTTTAACATTTTTGTTATTTATCGAGCAAGGATACGCGGAAATATAAATATAAGAATAAGTATGCTAAGTTATTGTACATCCCGTTTCGTTAGTGCAACTTTATAAACTAACAACAACGTTTCGTTTTGAAATCCGAATAGACTTCTTTTTATTTACTTCCAGTGTTCGATAACCATCTCGATGGATATGATGCATTGCGTAGCAGATGAAATGTATTTATTCAGAACGATTTATCAGCGTACGTTCAGGGTTATTAGCGTTTTCTATAACACCGGTTATGTAAATGGAAGCATTTCATTACAAAGCCCGAATAAATGAATTAGAGCAAAACTAAGGGTGAATAACCTCCCATTTACGAATTTATAAACGTATCTATATTAATGATTGAAATGAATTATTTCTTGGATCTAAAATATCACAACGTGCACTTTGTTCTAGTCGATATCGAGAATAGGATCATTTTTTATTGGTAATGCAATTATTTATTTAATGAAACTTTTTTTGAAGGACCTATTTATGCATTAGCGATAACGTTAATAATAAAGATATTGAATAATGATAGTGCTGACCGTGGAGTAATATGACAGATGACTATGTCTAAAAGTTTTCCTTTATATAGTAAAAAAAATAAACTTTAGACCCTCCACAAGAGACTGATATTTATTCTAACAAACGAAGATTAATCAAAACATTTTTTTTTGTCTACCTTACGCAGAATAAGAAAATGTAGACTTTCAAATATCATCAAAGATCGTATAATTTAAAGCTTTGGTATTAAAATATCCATTTCATATTAACATTTTAATAATTGAAGCAGCTGTTTAACCAAATAAAATTCTCATTAGAAAAAATTTGGATCTCTCAATAAATAATGGAATAACATACTTTCTCAATTTACGACATCTGTCGTTTAATTAGTACACATGTAACAAAATAATCGACTTTTGGGGATGGTAGGGAATTATAAAATCAAGGTCTTTCAGTAGGAATGTCGCACCGTCTAACTTTAACGTTAAATGGGAAAGTTTTTTTTTTAAACGGCTTGAATTTTATAAAGTATATACACACTACCGTTCGTATATTTGGGGACGACTAAGAAAAACTCCGAAAAATAAGCAAAATTGAAATATTGACCATTGATTGTGTTTTATATGAAAGAGTATACATTTCTATATGCATGAACGTAATTTACAACAGTATTCTCTTCTATCATATCAAATTTATAACGCATTTATATTCTACCGCAGCCTCG
Organism: Oryctes borbonicus; assembly: GCA_902654985.2. Classification (NCBI taxonomy): domain Eukaryota; kingdom Metazoa; phylum Arthropoda; class Insecta; order Coleoptera; family Scarabaeidae; genus Oryctes; species Oryctes borbonicus. The sequence continues at coordinate 6,238,725 of LR736880.1, read as the reverse complement.
GGCAAAATTCCTCTTAATCCTTTTTATGGGGTTATAAACGTAAACTTGAAAATATTGTCGAATATTTCCACAAAGGAATAATGTGAGATTCACAGAACACTTAGTACAACAAACGAAGCAGATATCGTCTTGTATTTAAAATAAAATCGATCTTGATAGTAGTTTAGTTTAAATTTAACTGTCGTAATAAACGGGAGGTGCTGAAATGGCAAAACGAAAAGAAATTTCCATCGAAACGCGTTCTGCTATTATTACCTTACGTAATGAAGGATACTCGATGGCAGTTATTGCGAAAAAATTAAAAATATCGACAAATAGTGTATTTACAACATTAAAACGGGTGGCGGAAACGGGTTCTTTGGCTGATAAGAAACATTCTGTACGCAGAAAGAAGATAGCTACTGAGGATCAGTTCATGGTTCTTGTTTCAAAAAGAAACAGATTCCTAACGGCTCTGGAAATAACGCAGCAAGTCAATGTTTCACGAAGAAATCCTATTTCGCATTCGACCGTGAAACGAAGATTAATTGCGGCAGGCTTAAAGGGACGATTAGCTGCCAGAAAACCGCTTTTGAAAGTTCAAAATAAAAGAAAAAGATTGCAGTGGGCACAAGAACACAGACACTGGACATTCTGGACACTGGAATAGTGGTGCAACGTGCTGTGGACAGATGAGTCCAAATTCGAAACATTTGGCTCCAAAACTGTATTTTACCTACAGTGAAGCACGGTGGAGGTAACGTAATGGTTTGGGGCTGTTTTGCGGGAACAGCTGTAGGTGATTTAGTAAGAATGTATATGCAGAAACTATCTAGCATCTCTGGAAGAAGAAGATCGTTTAAAAAGAATGATTTGGCCACCTCGGTCTCCTGACCTGTCGCCTATCGAATTAATATGGGATGAACTGGACAGAAGGATTCTCTAAAAAGGAGTGACTAGTTCACAAGATTTGTGGAGAAAGCTCCGGCAAGCATGGACCGAGATCCCAGCAACATTTTTAAAATCTTTAATTCTAAGAATGCCACGAATATCGACGAACATATCGACGAAAAATCCATATAGACCTAATTATAATTAGTACATTTCTTTTTGGAATATTTTTAGTTCTGTATAGTATACTCAATGTACAGAAGTAAATTAAATTACCGATAACTTTTTGTTTTTATTTGAATTAAAAAAAAACTGTATTTTTTAATCGTCCCCAAATATATGAACGGTGGTGTATATATATTTAAAAATGCTGTATAACAATACCATTATTTAGTTGTCAAGGTAATTGATAGAAAATAACATCCTAAGTAAATACTTAAGGTTACGAATACGTAATGGAAATATAATGAAGTTTGATGAAATTTCAAAACTAAATAATTTTTAAATAACATTTCGGTAGTCTAAACCAGTCGCCCTGTTTTACTTAAAAAAGAGATTATGCGAACGCAGTCTCGCATGTTCATTTCTTCGCATTGCTCTCGCTCGCGCATTTTGCAATCGTCTTGTTAAAAATGTGGTTGCACAACCTTTCCAACCATCTGGTTTTGAAGAAATGCAATTCCAGACGTTTAAATGAAGGATTAACGCCATTTAATTACGACGTTGGATATTTCTGGGAAAAATATTTGGAAAAGACCTCTACGTTATAATTCCGTTATTTGCAAAGGTTTCTCGGTGATTTTAGGTTTTAAACGCGTTTCTGATTTGGGGAGAAAAAAAAATTAAAATATAGTTTGTCAATTAGAATATGTAAAAGGCTGTAATTTATTACAATTTTCTGAATATCGGTTAACCTAACACCAGGTTTTGCAATAAACGACAATTCGATAAATCGTATACGATGAATTTTGGAATACTATTCGTCAAATCTGACGCCTTTTAATCGTATACTTTGGTCATTATATGGTATAAATATTACTTACAATTTTGGATTTCATCGAACTCCTGCAAAATATTTTATATCTTTTCTAAACGCCCCTCTAACTCTACATATTTCGTGCTTAATATGTTTTGCCTACATTTTATGCTATCGATAAAACCTTTGAAACTTATTAGTTTCGATTTTAATGTACCACGTCTTGTAATGTAATTGTTTTGAGTCGACGGTACTTACATGTACAAGAAAAATTGATTAGAAATACATAACAAAGAATACGGAAAAAAAAACGGAGTACTCACAGTTCTAGTTATGAATGTCTTGATTATCTTGTATTTTACTGCTAAGCACCGACATTGCTGACCGTCCGGCTGGAAGCACCTCTATGTTCGCTATTTTACCTTTACTGTTTACCTTTTGTTTGCAATATATGGACTGTATTTCAATAATAAAACTAGTTTTTTGTAATAATGTGTTTTATTGCAACGAACTCTCTTAAAAAACTTGGAACTTCTCTTCTCTCTTTTTGCTTCCAAATACCTTTTTGTTTTTTATATAGATGTGTCTTACAGTAGGCATGCCCAAAATTGGTACTGGTTAAAGTTACATAAATTAATCACAACACTAGTAATAGTAATAATAATATGTAATAATAATAATAAAAATAATGATAATTAATAATAATTAGAATGATAATTAATAATCCTAATAATTAATAATAATAATTTTCTTCGACGAAAACCAACATTGCTCCGGTTTTCGCCCATTATCTCCTCGGCTATGCTTCCGCGGTATGCGATGTGGGCACGCGTTCGATACAGAATTAAACGGCGGATCGATTGCGCCCGATCTGAAGCCTGTAGCTCTTCGTTTTGAATTTTCATTTTTCGAATTGGAGACGCCGTAGCGTCCGAACGGTTAGAGCTAGGGAGTTAAAATTTCGCTCCCTTAAAGCGCCCCTCGAGGCCTTTCGAACGAGCCCAAACTTGTACTCGTAGCTCGTCCGGTTACCGAGATCTAGACAAGCCGTAAAAATTTGCACCCAAAATGATGGAATTTTTTCGAGGCAAAAAAAAAACAAAGTTCGGAATTCCGCCGATCTAAGGCTGGCAATCGATGACCATATGGCCGTATATGTTCCCCATAAAATTTCAGCCCGCTACCTCTAACGGTTTAGGAGATATGGGCGTTTAAAGTTTTCGAATACTCCGCCGGAAACGGTAGAAAACGGACGGAAAATCGACATCGCTTCGGTTTTCGTCCATTATCTCCTTAGCTGTTCGTCCGCGGTACGCCAAGTGGGTACGCGTTCGATAGAGAATTGAACGGCGGATCGACTGTGCCTAAGCGGAAGCCTCTGGCCCTGCGTTTTGGCGGGTTTCTTTGGCCTCAAAGTTGAAAAAAGGAATTTTAATTTTTCAACTTTGGGACGCCGTAGCGTCCGAACGGTTGGAGCTAGGGAGTTGAGATCTCGCGCACTTAAAACGCTCGTCGAAACCTTTCGAACGAGCCCTAGCTCATCCTCGCAGCTCGTCCGGTTGCCAAGATCTAGACAGGCCGTAAAAATTTTCACCCAAAATGATGGAATTTTTTCGAGGCCAAAACACAAAGTTCGGAATTCCCCCGATCTAAGGTCGCTAATCGATGAACCGATGGCCGTGTATGTTCCCCATAAAATTTCAGCCCGCTACCTCTAAAGTTTTCCGAAATCTCGTCGAACACGGCCGGAAACGGACGGAAAATCGACATCGCTCCGATTTTCGTGGATTATCTTCTCAGGTATGCATCTGCGGTATGCGAAGTGGTGATAACAATAAATGAAAATTCCTGAAAATAGACGCCAAATCTAAGGAAGTAGGCCATGGTTCCGTTAGCTTAAATCCAAATTCTCAACAACAAAAAAATGGGACTTCTACAACTCGCAATATTTGTAACGAATGGTTTCAATCGACCAGCCTGTGTAAGATATAAGTATAAGGAACCTTGATACAATTTTGTAAATGGTTAAATTTAGAATCTACAATAATACGGTAATGAATACAGAATGTTCCTTTTAATATGAGAAAGTTATTCGGCTTTAATGATAATCTAAATCAAAAGCATATTTTCGTCCATACTGTATAATTTTTGGGAATCATTTTTTTTTTACCATAGAGCCTAATGTTGCGGCAAAAATAAATACAATTTAAAATATTGTAAAAAAGATTTGGAATGAACTCTATTTTTATGTTACTATTATTTTTGACCTGTACCGTATTGGGGACATTGTTTTTGCAGTTATGTCCATAGATAATATATTTTGTTAATTGGTCGCTTCCCCTATCACAGATGTTATAAGTTTCAACGACCCCACACCATTGTATGGCAAACTAACCTGTAATATTATTAAGAATTAAGTTAAAATGTGAATTATATGTTAGAATATTCATGCTTAATTATATAATGTATATACATACGGATGTATTTCGCGTGTTTATATTATGTGTTAAATATTTGAATTTGTAAAACACTATTTACTTCCATAATGTGAACGTACTGAAATAAATCTCCTCCGTACAAAGCTAGCTTAGATTAATATGTTTCATATATAAATATTTAAGATAAGATGTGTAACCACCTTAAATACATCCTTCTAGTACGATATACTTATGCATGAATATTCCGGTAAATAATCTGCATTGTTAGAAAAATATATATCGGGTAAAAATGAAACTACTCAACATTATATACTTGTATACATAAATATATTTATTTATTTTTTTTATTTATTAATATTATTATTATTTATTATGCGCACATAAAACAATATTAATTTCTAATTATTAAATATTGTATTTTATAATATAGGTAACTTACGATACATACATTTACATTTTAAACATAAGACAGGTACAAATTAATAACATGTATATTTTAATCACATATAATATATTATCATACCTTAATTAATAGGAACTAGTATCTAACATTTGTGCGCTGTAGTTGTGTGCAAGTATGTAAATTGATCACAATACTTTTGACAGAAACGGTCAGACGGCTTTACTTCATTTGTATTTTATTGCATGGGTTTTGGGAACGCGGGTTAACTTAGTTTATCGATCAATAGGAGCAGCAATATGATCAAATTTAATTTTTGAGTGTGCGTTTGATTTATATGCACTTATAAATTTAGAGAAAAATGTATCTGCATAAAACGTACCAAGCATATTTATTGTTGGTAGTGATCCTTTTACAAGTTTTATATTTGACTTGCAAACATCTACAAAATAAGCTCCGTACACAAACACCTTATTATACAATTTGGTATTTGAATAATCCCGCAAAAAGGCACCACCAATCCGTTGCGACCATATTTCTTTAATATCTTCACTTTTAATGGGAAATCTGTACCTATAATAACCATTTCATGATATCTCATTTCTACATTTTCACTTTTACGTTACCTAGTAGACATTTAATCTGTGCGATTAGGCACGGTGCATTTACTTGTAAGCCTCCTGCGCTTCGTAATTCCACAATATGGAAATGATTTAACTCCTTAACCAACGATTATTTTCTAGAGTAAGGAAGATCGTCGGTTTTACCTAGGCGAATGTTTACGGCCTAATCGCTTAAGGGGTTAGTAATATAAAAAAGCTAAAAACTTCAGAAATAGAAAATAAACAATTTTTATCAAATGAGTGATTACTTTTAACCTACCTGTACACACGCTGCAATACTAATAACTCTAATAACTAAAATGTTTATGGCACTATAATATAACGTATACGATAAAAAAACAAAAGTAACACAATTCACTTTACTTAGGTTATGTTTACCTTTGTAGTTCGTGGATCTTCCGTTAAAAAGAAAACGATAAAAATAAAAACTTAAACTAATGATGTAGTAATAACTTCACAAGAATAATCTAATCGTTAGAAAACGTTCCTGTTATGGTCGCATGTGATAATCGTTTAGTAAACTGTGTCGATAAATATTTAAACGGCTATATAGTAGACGCAGCGGCTACTCGGTCATTTTGAATTTTGGCGATTAGATTGCTGATATCGTCGTGGTCTAACTGTCAGAACTTTTGGATTGGTTAGGATTTTAAAAGTGCCGATTATGATATAATTGGCAATATGGCCTTGCGTTTGCTCTTGAAACGGGTTCAAGGATGCAAATACCGCTTGTAAACGATTAATAATTCTAGTCTAATCGTGTGTCTAATTGTAACTCCGATAGTGCAAACTGAATTGTCATAAAGGTAAGACGTATATTCTTTTGTGTTACAAGTATTACCGCTGCTATCAACCCGTGTTTCTTATACTAGATGTCAAGCGTGATTCCGTTGAAAGTTAGCTATAAAAGAGAAAAATTCAAATGTCTGTTGAAAACTCAAGATCATGCCGATTGCACGTTTATATGTGGCGATGAAAAGATATCTGCGCATAGGCTTATACTTGCCTGCAGTAGTCCTGTTTTTGAATTGATGTTTTTCGGACAAATGGCTGCAACAGAGGTCGAACTACCGGACATAAACCCTGACGATTTCAGAAAAATGCTTGAATACATTTATACGGACTACGTAGACATCGGCTCCGTACAAACTGCCTGGAGTTTAATATACATTGGTCAGAAATATTTCTTAGGTGACCTACTAGAACTGTGTGTAGATTTTGTGAAGACAAATCTTACCGTAAGTAATTTACTAGTTAGCTACGAATACGGGCTACTGTACAATCACCAGGAATTAGTGAAACTATGTTGGCAAGATATATTGCGGTATTCGAAAGGAATTTTGTTTAACTCCGATTATCACATGAAAGAGACTACGTTGTGTAATATTTTAAATCAAATTGACATAAATGCTAGCCCTTCGGACTTAATAATAATTGCTGTTAAGTGGGCAATAGAAGAATGTACATTAAATGAACAAGAAGTTATACATAAAAATATATGGAATATCCTCTCTGAAAATAAATTATTGAAATATCTAAATTTTGATGTGTTCGATGCCAAGTATTATAACGTCTCTGATTATTACGATGAAAATCATCCTTACTATAGTATTAATTATGTTTGCGATATTGTGAAACAGTTAGTAAGTATATATGGAAAAGAATTGTCTAGTGATGTACGTTGTAGAACAAAACCGAATGTGCTGAATTTTAAATTCAGGGATATATATCGAATATCGAGGAATATTATATTTACTTCTTTGTGGTCTGTTGGAAATGTTATTACTACCAATAGGACAATATACTTGTTTGGCGTTGCGATAAGTACGTTACATAGACCGCAGAAAGCTGAAAGTACAAGCTATACTGGTAGCATTCGAATAAAGGTCACCTGCAGCAATTGCATCTGTTACAACTGCCTCATAGAAGACCAAAACTTGGACTACGACCATGTTCAACTCATAAATCTCCCAATGCCGGTAAAGTTAGAAAAAGGTGTCTCGTATAACGTCCATATTATGTACTATAAGGAGCCACAATTTGAAAGAGGAGAAGTTGTGCTACAATACTTAGGTCAAAGAGTTGCCGATAAGCGAAATTCTACTGTGATACAATTCAGTGATGAACTTGATGGTTCGGTTCTTGAAGCAGTTTCGTTTTATCCCGATTAAGTATTCATTAAAGTGATAATTGTCTTAGATGTTATAATTTTGTTTTGGCAATCAAAGTAGGGTATGCTAATGATTGTGTTCCATATTTTATATATTTAAAAATTAAAGATCGGTATCACCACTACTAGAAAAATAAAACGAAGTTGTAGGAAAGTTTGGTTTGGCTTTACATTTTTTATGATCGGCTTAGTTGGAAGTAATCCTGCACTTTATGATTTCCATTTCGTACGATTGTAAAAACCGATGCCATGTTGCCAAAGCGGACTTTAAACATTTTAGTTGCAAACTTTTTTGTAATGTAGTTTAATTTTCAAACTACTGTAAAAGGCATTTTTTGCAATTTTGTGTCTAATAGGAAAATTAATAAATAAATTAGACTACTTAATGTGCTTCTTTTCGTACGGATATTAGAGCGATATGAAATGGGAGCCGTAAACTGCAGAATTACTAGTATATTTCTGTTACGGTTTCTCAATTTTTAGAATTATTTTCAATGCTAATTATCTTAGGATGTTCAGTCGTTTTGTCACTTGTTATATTTTATCTCTGTTAACAAGATGTTATAAATTAATTGTATAGGATTAAATTCGCGTTTTCATAATATTTTTAATATATCGATGCCAAGTAATATGAGGTAATAATCTTATTGATTCTTGGGTATTTAATGTCACGCAGTATATAAACTTAATTGTACCGATAACGAATTCACGTTCGGCTATGTATTATCGCGTACTCGGTAGTTTACTATTTATCAAAATGTGCCTTAACCTTCCTTGCATCTTAAGAAATAATTTTAGCAAAGCATCCAATCCTATTTAAAAAAATCTCAACAACTTTTTTTCTAACTTTCGAATATTACTTGTACATTTTAATATTTTTAACAATCTCATGGTTCTGTTTCCTCATTTTTCAATTCTAAAACAATTATACGTTTTCGTTTTACAGTTGGTGACTTATTTCTATGTTCGCATATTTATACGTTTCGGTATTATTACACGTATTAGATTAATCGATCTCGAGAAAAATGCACTTTCTTAACTCCGGGAAAACCAGGTTTGTCCGTGGAAATTACACGGATGTTGATTTACATATATTGAATTGTATACAGAGAATGTGTATCACTTTTAAGACTTCTTGACTGTAAAAATAAAATGTAATTCTTTTTATACTTATTTATTTCAAATGTGCCTGTTCGTGTTGTTTGTTAGTATGTTTTGAAACATTCATTGAAACTTTCATAAATATTTAATAGTTCTCGCTAAAGTTATTCCAGGCGGATAATTGCGTCATGAATTGACGTCCTCTAATTTAATTACTGAGAATCGTCTATCACCTTGAGCGTATTTACAACAACAATAAAAAAAAAGAAAATGGTTTAAGCTTGTTGACGATTATTTTTGATTGATTAGCTTTCGTCGATAGTACCTTACTATTCCAAAAACGTTAATATTATTAGCTTTAATTTTAGTCTTCGATAGTATTTCGCTTGTTTTACCAATTAATGAGACTTAATCTCTGTAAGATTAATATTGTTTATTGTCGATAAGTAGCTGATTCATTCTAAGCGCAATTAGCGTAAATTATACAAAACAGGTTATCTAACGACCCTGAAGTCGTAAATATGTTTTACGATTTTGTTTTATAAATTCGTTCCCTGTTTGTTCACTCTTCCCTGGTGTACCGATCCCTGAAACCATAGAGTATTTAGTTGAGCTCCTAAAGCTCAACAATATTGAAGATGCCGAAATAGCAGAATATAAAAGACTAACGTCACTCTGCATGAAGCGAAACTGTTTTCAAGTTGAGGGCAAGTACTATGAACAATTAGAAGGTACAGCGATGGGCAACCCCCTGTCCCAACTGTGCCTTACGAGACGCTCGCAAACACTAAAGATTTATTGTTAATGTTATTTATGAAAGTTGTATTGGAAATTTCCCGTTAACTTATTGAGGACTTGTAAAATAAAACAAAACGCTTTACCAAGATTAATGTACCTATTCCGTCGAATTGAATCTCATGCTTATCTCTTACAATAAACTAAATCCTAATAACGGCGCTGTTAATATATATAATCCGTTGTACTTCAACCGTATTACAAATACTTGTACTTTAAGTTGCATAATCAGCTTAATTTTGAGCAAAGAATCGATCAAAATTGGTTATTTGGCTATTTTAGCCGTAATAACGATTATTTAAAATTTTGGGTTGTAATAAATAATAAGAAAAAATATCGTACAAATAATATATTTAAATATAATTTAATTACAAATCGTATCGTTATTATTACGCTATGCTACTGATAATAAACAGAAAAGAGGCGAAATATTCACATGCAGAAAAAGTAATGGATGCCATGTATAAATTATAGATACAGAAAAATTCGTTAACTTTACAATATTCTCTCTTAGTCATCGGTGCCTACCTAACATAATAACGAATTCTTCCATATTGAAGGTACATTGTACTTTTTCTTCTTCTTTCTTATAGACGGATTCCTGGATTGCGCGAAGCTACAAAGTTCAAAAGTTCTTCGCTGTCTTCGCAAACGAATGGTTTGACGTGATGGCAGGCTACGTCGTGCCACTTAATACCATCGTTGTAGAAATTGTTTAAAATGGAAAGGCATGATTCGTCATTACCCTGGAGAAATACATATTTGTTAGATTTTAAGTTGTTCTTGAAAGATTTGCTAAATTACCTGGGCCGCTTCGCGATTATCCGGTTGTGCTTGACCGAATCCGCCCGTTTGACTCCAGTCGCCAGTATTTCTTTGAGTAGTTGGTCCGATCTTGGCACCAGAACCAGACCAGAACCATCCGTTAATGTTTGGAGGTTGAAGATCTTGTCTATCGCAACCGGCAAAGTTGCACTTCCTTCCCGACGTCCATATATAACGGACATTACCCCGTGCAATTCGTTGCTTGATGAACTCGTTTTCTTGTGGAGTTTCCAAAGAGACGGCGTCCATACAGTGTCTTCTACAGATATTTCTTGCATCTAGCCAATCTACTTCTAGATTTCTCGTGGGCAAGTGCTCCCAACTGAAGAAGTACGAATGTGTTACACCTCTAGCATCTCTATATGTCGCTTGACGGACTCCTGTAAAAGAAAGATCAAGTACGTGCTCTTTATTGAAGATATAATGCAACAAATTAATTTCACCGTTTATATTGTTAATTATGGTACAATCTATAGTTATCATGTAATTATGGTCTCGGAAAGCTTTGATGATAGATTTGGAGGTCGCACGGTTTCTTCACCAAAAAAAAAAGGGGGAAGTGTAAGAGGTACCATCGTGAAGGTACTGTTTAAGTAGTTAATGTTCATTATTACATAATTGCGTGCAAGCAAGATTCGCGACGATGGGCTATTGGAAAGAATGGAACTATTCACTTTCGAGTAGGAAGTTGCGATAATATCGTACGTTCGCTTTTTTTCTCATCACACGATGTTCATTTTCTTTCATCTACAATGAAACACCGTGACTTACGAACCGTTTGTTGTCGGCATATTGCGAAATCGACGTGTTGATGTAGTATGGTGCTGACAATAAATAGTAGCGCTTCGCACCGTTGTGTAATTTCCCATGTCGCAGGAAACAAATGCAGGTAGGTGAGCTAGGTGCCATTGTCCTCGTAAAATCAGAAAGTTTATTTTTGTATTGCTGCCGAAGTCGTGAACATACATATAAGTACCGTATAACCTATACATATGTACGAATACCGAAGAGCGGAACAATTTCAATTTACGATGGGTATTGCACAAATCGGTCCTAATTTATACTAATAAGGATGGTCTCGATGTCGACGCTCTTACCAGAATGGTAACGTTTATTAACAGCTTTTAGCATCGAAATGCGAATGAAACGATACCTTTCGCCCTACCTATTTATTTAGCTATACGAAATCTTCGGGTACACTCCAAATAGATTATACAAAATAGATAATGAAAATGAGTTAACGAGTTTTGTCATCATGTTATTATGCTTTACTACGATTTTAGTAAGTCTTCTTACCTTTTAATATCGGGTATGTCTTTTTTAATAACATATATTGTAGCGCCTAAGGTATAAATAATCATCATTAGTTGTTAGTTGAAGTACAAATATCACAAATAGATAATAATAAGCAACAATAGGAAATGTTCAACTACAACGACCGATATCTTTTGAAAATTGTATAACGTTATACTTACTATTTACACAACTTCTTGGATCCGGTAAAGCTAATCTTCTTTGGGCAATTACCATAGCCGCTCCTACAACCAGGAGCGATATTTGTCGCAGCATTTTCCTGGAACAACAATCAGATTAAACTACATACATATGCTTTAAGGAATTTCGTGAAATTTTAGGTACACACGTGTTCCCTATTCAAATTTTCTAATGAAGCTCAACACTTGTAATTACTGTATATACAATATTGAGATTGAGGATATGTTAAATGACTTCTATTTTATGTGATATTAAATTTAAATATTAGACTTGTATGAATTTAAACAATTTAATGTCGTTATTTTTATTCTGGCATTTTAATGGTTTCTCTTTCAAAACCTGACATTTTGCAAATTGTAAATTATCCTACCGCATTTCTACTACTACCGAAGCAGAACGCATAATAATCGCTGAATAACTATCCGATTGGTTGCTAATAATGTTAGCATACCATTTAGGTCATGCCAAACAATTTTTTTGCAGGCTCGGTACTCCCTACGGAAACTTTCTAAAGAGTCAAGACCGAAAAAGCACGTTAATTCGATCGAATGTGAAGGTTCTTCTCTCTGAGCTCTTTTAGTTTCTAGTTAGTTTAGATTCTTCCATCGAAATCTGAATGTTTGGGTTGCCAGTGTTCCCTTGTAAGTAGTAAACCTTGTAGACAGAAATCCTTGTTTGTTAAGATTAAAACAGCTTTTTCTGATCTACGGAGCTGAGTAAACGTCATGGTTTTGTGAAAATGGGAAACGAATGAATTTAATCCAGTTATTTTCTTTTGTCGATTATCTTGCTACTTTTCACTCTTCAATTTTATCCATCACGCTGATGTCCTCCCGCCAACCTGCTTATTCGTAATATTTTATTAGTATTTATAAAATCGTTTCTGGTGTAAACGGAATGAAAATTCCGCATTCCAGATGACTAATTCTGCGTACTGAATATTTTAATTGTTTCGTAAGATAGGCGCGGTAACGGTTTTGACATTGTCGCACTGATTGGCCGTTAATTTGCTCAAGTTCATTGACACGGTCTACTATTACGATCGCATAACGTCGCCTCTACGGCTGATGGAGTTTTGGCGAAGAAATTGGCGAAAACAAATAAAGATATTTCATCAACAGAAAAGCTTGAATGACGTTTTCTGCTAACGTATCAGATAACGTCCGCTATACTTTTTAGATATATCGAGCCATGTGGAGGATAGTCTACGGCGTGATAGTTAAACCGTGCTCGAACAAACCGAAGGATATTGACATTGACTTTAGAGAAAGTTCTTTAACACATTAAATAGCCGAACTGTGTCAAAACCTTATTATATATTTGGTGTAAATTTATGACAAGTTCAAAGCGCTGCGTACGCTTATAGAATAACTATTGTTTAAACGTGTCTATGTGTATCTACTTTTAATTATGTGTAGTAATTCGCGTGTACATATGCATAAATTCCATTTGATAGAAAGTGCACGTTGAATCACGTTTATAGAAGCTATGCATATGTGGTGCGCTTGGAAAAACCAATTTCCCTTGCTATATTCATAACTTGAAATAACGAGTTTAGTTTAGTTGATAAGAATGTTGAAGTAATTGCTTTAACTCTTAAAAAGTATTTGAAAGTTACTTTGATGTACTACTAAAGTATAGGCAAAACAATTAAATTAGGTTAACTACTCAAAACATAAAAGACAACAAAAACAAAATCTCTCAAATTAAAAGTGAAATTAAATTAAATTAAGCGCTCGAAACTTCTTCCGTTACATTCTACACATTTTTCATAGCGCCTAATTAAGTTGCTTCCCAGTTTCTGGCGCTAAGCTGAGGCAGATTCTAAAAAGCTCTTTCAAATTCTTCGACATTCATGGATGGAGTATCGCAGACTATACTTTTTAAAGAAAGTAGTCTAAAGGACTTAAATCAGGAGAATGCGTTGACTATCTTATTGGACCATTTGTACCTAATCATCGTCTCGGAAATAGCCCGAGCAGGCGTCTCCGTTGAAAATATAACACTTGTCGCGAATTAACATTCTCAAGCTAAAGAGGTATTCCGACTATTCCCTTGTTTGTAAAGTTGCTTTCGTCAGACTACAGAATGCCAGGAAAATTTTAATTTTAATATCTTATGATCTGAACTAATATGGTATAATCTTCACCAATAAATTTCACAGAGTGGTGATGATTGTAAGCAACTCTTATAATAATAATCCACGCCTTTAATATCGTCCAATAGCTTTCGCCAATTACAAGGAGCATCGGCCGGCCATGGGTTATTATTACGCCTGCGCCCGTAGAGTGTCTTAAGATGTTCACCCTCTCAGGATTCGTCAAATTTGGAGTAAGGAAAACTACGGAAAAATCTTACTCTGAGGGTGACGACGAGCCCGGAGTTCGAACCCCGAGACTGCTAGGACAGCGCGCTAGGCACTACGCCACCACTCTTGCTAGTACAGTAGCTTCTTATAGCTTCAAGGTATTATCTGTTTTACATCTACAGAATACAATCGTTTATCGTTGATTTGATACAACATTCTTCAATAATTCGACTTTTATGCGTTATAAGCATTTATATCTTAAATTTATATAATATATAACATTATTTTCTCGACAAGTAAACCAGGTAAGTTGGTAGCAGTTATAAGGAAAGTTATCACGAATATGTTACAAATACAAAAAAATGAATAAAACATTCTGTATACGTATAAATAATTGTCCTCTTTAATAAACATACATTTCCGCTTTTCTATTTTGATGCCCTATATCAAATAGCGTTAAAAGTATAAGATTTCACGGTGGATTTTGGCAACATTGTTGATTTTCTTAAAACTCTGTATCTATAGGAAACTTTTACGTTCATTAAAATCTAGGTGATCTTATTTTAAAGGGTCATAAATTAATGATTTTATTATCAAAGTAACAGCTTTCTAAAGAAGTATTTAACCTATTAATCAATTTCCAGTTATTGTTAGAAATTTAAACCGTCGAAGTATATGAATACAATCCAGTTTTGCTGTAAATTAGCAGTTGCTCCTTTAACAAGATTTAATTTATTTAATGGGGGATAATTAATTGAATAACTGAAATTAATATCATTATTACGTACATATATGTATGCAGTGCCCCTATTAAGACATCTCGTCACAACTTCCTCCGAAAAGCCTATTTCGGTCTCGCAGAGAAACAAAAGGATCTCTTTGCATTAAGAATTAGAAACAACTGCCTTACTGGAATATTTTAAAATATGGATTTTTCGAAATTAATTCGATAATGTCTTCTTATATTTGTTTTGAAAATTCTAAGGTGAAAACGATGTATCACAAGCATTACTTCGTTTTACAGCGGTAAATAACATGTTACTTCCGAACATTTAGTTATTGATGATTTTTTTCATTTTTCGCTTTTTTTACATTATTTAGTCCTCTGTGCATAAATACATCAACAATGCATTAAGAAGCTATGTTCTAGAGCTTCTAGTAGTGTTTGTCGTCTGTGTCCATTTTTAAATAATTTTTATTGTCTTCGCCTAATTAGCTAAGACAAATATTGATTAAGATGATTCAATGTTACCATAGCCTTCTGATTCAGCGATCTGTCTATTAACGGTTTAGTTGTTGTCGAAGCGTGCTCGTCTGGCATTCAATTGTCCCGGATTGCTCGCCGACGTTTCCGGACTATCTAGGTCAAAGTATGACCCCGGGCTGGTTGCTTTCACGGTCACGAACCGGAGATGTCCGCGATCGTACCCTGCGTTCGCTGCTCCAATGCGTCAACACTCCCGGATTGCTGTCATCTCTACAGAGCAGGTGTCAACTGTGTAATTGTCCATTTTTCAAATAACCTATACGCGGATTAGCGTCGTATTTGATTACAACAGATGAGAAATGTTCGCGTTGTCGCCGTTTATTCATACGACTCGAATTCCGGTAATCTTTGTATGCGTGCGCGCGTATGTACATACGTACATATTCTACATCTTCTTTGTTGTTAAATCGTTCAATATTTGCTGTCGAGAAAGTTAAATAAATGTTTTGACGTGACAGTTTCATTTCCCAGAATCGTAAAAAATATTTTACGCTGTTTGTTCGAAGAAAATATGTAGTGCTCCTGATCTCGTTTTTGATTCATTGAATTGAGACTATTTGCTTACAGATGATAAACTTAACCATTATAGAAATGATTGTAGTGATTATAGGCACTCTCTTACTTACGCAGCTAGCACGCTCTTGAAGCCTTTGGAATTTATTGACGATGATTTATGATTTTATTCAGGACAAAATTAAAAGAAGTATGATTCGTTATAAAATATTTGAGGATGATAGATACAAGAAGTCTGATAAAAGTGATTTGGTTTTTAAGAAAAAATAAACACTTTCCAATTTTCAACTTTTACCAGAATAATAGCGGTAGTACTAGCAGAAACAATTATAGCAACAATAACAAATAAGTAAATATTTAAAGTTAAATAACACGAAAGAATGCGTAACATAACTACAAACTAACACTATTCTTTAATTAACGAGTTTTGCTTCGACTAAATATTAAAGGATTTAGTTGTTTATGTTCCAGAAATCGTGGAAAATCGATAGGTATCAGGCGCCCGTTGGATACTTTTGTGGAACTTAATGAAATATTCTAACATATCATGCTTTCGGAAATGTTGATAATCTCCACTTTATGCGGTCTTCCAAATCAATTAACCTATCGATTCAATAGCACAAAGTATGTTATTCATGCCCTCTTATTTAAAAACATCAAAATTGAAATATTGGAATTGCGTAAGTGCCAAAGTCAACTAACTATGCTATTACGCTCCAATACTTTTTATAATTTGTCTGGCTTATTTACAGCAAAAATTACGAAAACATATATTTTCGTAAAAAAACTGAATTTTCCCTTCATTATAACTACATATGAATAATACTATTTCACGTTAAAGAGGATTGAAAAAGTTTCAAAACATACAGCGCATTCCGTTAAAGAATCCACTTTGTATCAGTTTAAATTTAAGTGTACAGTATTGGTGACAGGTAAATATCAAACAACAATTTACAAAATTAACAACTGAATAGTAATGTGGCGGTGAACAATTAACCAATTTAATTCGATAAAACAGCTTCCGTAGATAGAATAGAGTATAATGAGAACGACGCGCAAAAGTTACCGATTGCGCGTTATATGGGGCGTCACAAACTCAGATGGGAGGTTGTACGATCCAAAATATACAGGGAAGTTTTAATGAACATGTGACGACTTCAAAGATATGACATTTTGCGTTTATGCTATTTCTCCAAACAAAAACAGCACTAATTCGTTCAAACTCGTTAAAATCGCTTCTTCTGCCTCCATGTCCGACCTTAGTCTACCGGAATCAAAGGACCCAAATGAACCGGTATCACGCATTCTTTGGTGTAGTTTTATAAAAACACGAACTGAAGTGATCTGGCGATTGAGGTGAGCGTCTGCATAAACGCGTTGCACTTTTCTGGCATTTGGCATAACTATACACGAAATGCGCGTCCGCTAATTCAATATTAAAGGAAGCAGGCGTAGGGAAAATTCGTAAAATTGTGTATTAACTATTGAATATCGACTATAAGCTGTATGTTTGACAGAATCTACGTCCTATCCTAGTAGGATAGGATTTTGTGAAGTAGAGCGAGTAGGTGAAAGAATGCATAAAGGCGACAAAAAGGAATAATCCTCCGTAAGTCTGAAGGCGTCGATTTATGTTCCATTAAGATTTTTCTACTCTACTATCCCTTCTCAAGGTCGGCGACGCATTTTTTCACATCTTTATACATGCGTAAGCTTTGCAACAAGTCGCGGACACACTGTAGATATTCAATAAATTCAGCAACCTATAGATTTATTACTCGTAAATACTTAAAATTCCGAATGTATTCTGTATATTAAAATCATAATTCTGTTATAGACGTACCTTATCAATTTAATTATCGTCTGGTAGAAATACGTCAGTGAATAGATAGATAGTCCGATACGTTTGACATTGCGTTTTAAAAGTTCACCAGCCATTCACTAATTCGTGTTCCAAAAGTACACATTTTGCAACCTACTCTAGAAATGAAAGTATCATCCGTTCTTTTGCAATTATACGATATTATGCTAGACGATATATGCACCCAATCTACTTGTCTACAAACATCCATTCCAGCATTCGTGTAGACTTCATATTACTTTGTCATATGACGAAACCATTAGCGTTGCGTAAAGCTACACGGAATACACATTAACCGACTAATTGCGAAAGTAGTTTTATTTAGCGAAATCGAAAGAAAATAATGATTAATGCCATCACGTGATAGTTTAAATATGCGAAAAACACAGGACGTTTCTGCGAAAATTTGCCGGTGGTCGTATTATGAAGTAGCAGTTTCGCAAATGTATTATGTAAGCATATATGACAATATTTTAAGATAAGAACTCAGTGCTAAATATCCCTAAACTTGCGCAACCAAAAAATTGTACGTGACATTTATTTATTTAGAAACTCTAACATCTTTTGGTAAGAGACATTAAACTGTTAGAATACCGGTTTTCGTAATTGCTCAGGTAATTAGCATAAAACAATAAGTTAGTTAAGCAAAGTTAATACCTAGTGGTATTCTGGGATGATGTATTTAACGGTTATTACTCTTTGAAGAATATGAGGAGTATACGAGCTTCAGAAAACAAAATCTAACTGCGACCTGCTTCTATTTTCAGGATATTTTTAATAGTGTATTGGTTGGTTTCAGAACACAATATTCAAGAAATTATTTCGTGCTTTAACTTGTAAACATGGAGTATATTACATTGTTGTTCATTTGTCAAACTTACTGCAAGTGTTATATAAAGCTGTAGCTAAGTTGTAATATTATCTCCGCGATTACCGAGGTAAGAAAATTATATTTCTTTAAACGGAAAATTCCGAAGCCTGGTCTTAAACAGTTTGCAACACGTACAATTTTGATTTCGAAGTTTAGGCATTACCATGGCAAATATATGGAAACGGTTGGATTACCATGAGTAACAGAGACGAGCTACTAGAACTTCCACAGATTTGACATAGGGATTCGCAATAGACTGTACACCTTTCATATGCCAAGTTTTCTAAACCTTAGTTCTTGTGCGTGACGAGGAATTGAAACATTTGCAATCTCTGCAACACTATCTCTGACAGCAGCAATGTTTTCTGTACTTCCTATAATTTAACGTATCGTTAGTGTTTTTGCATCGTGACGATTCGACGACAAGCACAGAAGGGCGATTATTTTCATAGATCTTTTGGATAATAACTTTGAAGGGTGTGTTTAACCGTGATGGATGGTCTAACACAATTGTTACCTGCTGTAACATCTTAAACGTGGCTGCCAACTTATTTCAAAATCATATCGTTCCTCTTGAAATATTTAGACGGTAATATAGAATGCAAAAATGATCTCTTTGTTTGTTATTGTGTTTGCTGGAATTTATGGGGAAAGCTAACCATGCACTTTGTGTATTTATCTACTAAGATTGACAAGATTGCAAGTCTATTTTTTAACGTACTTATGAAGCAAGCAGCAATCGTTCTCCGGTACCCAGCAACCGATATTTTACCATATCTGAAACTCACGATTTCTACTATATTTAACTCCAATTTATAGGATCGCATTAGAAAATGAACATTGTATACACTAATAATGCAATAAAGTGACGATTATATAACAAGTCAATCGATAAATTATAGGGAAACGTTGCAACGTTCGAGAGACGAGCCTTGTTGATCATCGCTATCGACATCGGTTTCATTCTTCCTGGTCTGTGTTAGCCTCAATACAACGTTTATGTGATATATACGGTAGAATATAATGAACAGGAATACAATTGCCGTGGCCAACTGTTGTGAACTCTGTATACGATAGTTGCGTAATCGCAGAATTTGTGCTCTTTTCATTACGTCTGTTGATGCTATGAGAATTATAATTATTAGACGGACAAATTAACCGAACGTGGGAACGTATACGGTTTCAGTTTTATTGTATGTATGTATTTGGAATGGATGTTTTCCTGGTTGTTTGCCTTGCGTTTATAAATTTTAGAATGTCTATTTCACTTTTCACTTTTTACTAAAGCTTTATTTTAGGGTAAATACGAAAAACGTAGACCTTTTTTTCGCTGTTCGCTAAAAATCATATTCTGACAAGCGTTTGAATTTCTGTATTGAAAGCATTATATAATTAACTCATAATTAACACAAGTAATCGAATATTGTGGATCCAAGACACTATATCTTTAACACAAACGATCCTATTAAATGCTTGTTTGCCATTCTTCTCAGCCGGCTTTTCATTATGTTCATTATGTTGAATTATTAAGAGATGTCGGCGATCGCATAAACAACAAACCCTATATGTTTCTACTTCGCGGATATAAATAATTCCTTTGAAAGTACACAATTTTGGTTATGAACAACAGCGACTAACTACAACGGTACTTAAAAGTCGCTATTGCTCTTGAGATACTTTAGTAATCAGTGTATAAATCTCTTATAGGGTAGTTTTTGCTAATATCTTAAGATTAAGTAGACATTACCTATATAAGTCTATCCCGTACTGGCAAAACATGGCGACAGTGTTTTAATGCCTTCGTAAACTAATAATGAATGCCTTAAAATGACACAATACAGTGTTTTGCTGCATAATTTCCGTCGATTCTTCAACAATGTAGGTACCAGTACAAAATAAAAGTGTGAAATTGAAAGTATGGACAAGCATGTGAAAATACATAGATACCGTTGCTTCTGAATGATTAAGCTTATTTGTTGCTAATTATTATATGTGAAAATTTGTATGTTTGAATACGGGCAAACAAATACGATGATTCAAACAAATTTGTCTTAAAGCATTAATTTATAGTGATACCTTCTACAAAGGTGCACCGATGAACCGTATTACAGCGAATTTGCTCACTCTTGTAGAGATCAATAGAGCTATTAATTTCTGATAATATTAAAACTAATATAGTTAAGTAATAAAACTTACTTATTACTACCTGCTAATAATTGTACACTGAAGGATCGATATGGTTGATATAACTAAATTAATTTTATTAAAAGACACATACGTTGTTTTGTTGTTCAACTATATTTTTTGTTTGAGTCAATATAATATTTGAAAATGTAATTAAAAAAGGGCTAAATCTCACAAATATCTAATTTAATCTTAGCAACTGTTTTCGTACGTTTTCCTCTGCACGTACATCCGCAGGTGAAGATATAATAAATTAGATGACAAGAGACATCACAGTATGCATATTTATCTCACATGATAGTAAAATAACGAAATTGTAAAATGGAACAGATTAAAATGAATAAAAACAACGTAAAGTGGGGCCAGAAACATCACATTAAATGTGGATGAAACAAAGAAATTTTAATTATTTTACGTTGCTTTTATTAATTTTGTTACAATTTTGTTATTTAGATGAGATTTAGCTAGATGGGTTTTCAATTTTATTTATTTATATTTAGATCAGCTATATGTATTAATAAAAAAATATATAAGTTATGGATGAGTTTATTCCGGTATAAACGAAAAGGATGTGCTAATTTAGATCAATAGATGTGAATAAGAAAAACACGTAATATCTTCAAGAATCCAGAAAATAACCGAGTATCAATAATAAAAGTAAATAAATTGAAAGGCCCAGCAATTATTAA
The DNA here is from genome assembly GCA_902654985.2 of Oryctes borbonicus. Lineage (NCBI taxonomy): Eukaryota > Metazoa > Arthropoda > Insecta > Coleoptera > Scarabaeidae > Oryctes > Oryctes borbonicus. The sequence continues at coordinate 6,217,340 of LR736880.1, read as the reverse complement.
GAAATCAATGAACTAGTCGTACAACAGAATTGGTTTGCTAAACGTGACGAGTGTCGTAAATATCTTTCTAGAGATATAAAATGTAATAAATTCTAGATCGGGCTATCTTAAAACAAGTTTTAATGACGAAATCGCAGATTTAGGATCTATATATCAATTTTAATGCTGCTATTAACATGCATTTCCGTAGAAGCAGATTCAAGCGGAACATTCTTTATGGCTCGACTAACCCAACGATGAAGGCTTTCGATAACATGGTAAGCATACTGGATGGAGATAGCAGTCATTCGTTTCTCACTTTAAGTAACCTATCTGTCTAGTCTCTTGCAATCATCTGGACCGTCGCTTTTCAGCTGTCTGTGGCTTACGGCGATCATATCTATCTACCAGGAGTAAAAGTAAATTGCATTATTCCTACAGATATCTACTGCGGTTGCGAACAACTAAAAATGTGCTGGGAAATGAAAGTGCATCGAAGCTCGCAATTTCACCTGTACTTACATGCGACTACGGTATATACATCTCCCACATAATTTAAACATTACCCGTTTACCATTTATGTTTGGTTTCCAGTGGGGTAGCAGTAATAATTTTAAAATGATTTGTAACGTTATATATGAAATATACTTAAAGATATGAATTAGTTGTAGGTGACTGTTTTCATACTAAACTTTGACTTGAACGTCGTCACGAAGAAAAATTTTAAGACAGCAAGCCCTTGTATTTTTAAAATAATAACAATTTATACTATAAGAATTACAACAGGTTTATTTAATTCAATAAAACATGTAGTTGTTCTAACAAGCGATTGATATTATTGTAACTAGAAATTTGGACATCGTCACCATGGAAGTGGAAGGTATTTTCAATGGACTTCAGAGTCATCAAGGACGTTACTTGATTTTAATTGAAATAGTAAACTAAAAATATATAGATCTAGGTGCAAGAAAAGTTCTAAACACACCATGCAATTCTATTTTTCGGAAAATGTAATGAAGAACTATATTGCCTATCATTTTCGTTTTGGTTAATTTTAAAACTAAAGTAAAACTGAATAAATGCAATTTAAAATATAAGTAGTTTAAAATTGAGTAACAACGATCCCGAAAGTTAAAAGCTGGAAATTTAACTATTTAGTCCGCATAATATGTGGTAAGGTATTTACGCATTAATATGAACTTTTGTAGCTGTAAGTTACGACGCTGAATTGGCCATCCGCGTATCTAAAAAAGTGCGAGCAAAATGAATGAAAGTTCATGTATCGCCCAGTTTCATATGGAAGTCGTTTTCAATGAAGCTCTCATCTTATTTTTTGTTTTACGTGAGATGACTGATCGTATTATTGACAGCGTATCATTTTTAATTGGCATCAATTTGACAAGTAAGCGGGTAAAATATGCATTTATTATGAAGTAGAAATGCTGTCTTGTTTTCATTATGGCTTATGCTAAGATTTCGGGAAGATCTTAAGCTCTAGTTTGTTTAGAAAACACGGTTTAATATTGTTCTTTTAATTTCTGTTATTGCGTTATTTTTGTTAACTTTTTTTTACACCGTAAATTTCTAAACTTAAAAATTAAATTGAAAATTATATTGAAAAAGGTATTCAGTACAAACAGAATTGATTCAACAAAGAAGGAAATATAATTTTGAGTTTTTATTTAATTTATAAAAGTACGATACAAGCGCTTGCATCCAAAAAATTACAATCGTACGTATTTACTCTAAGCTTCCCAATACAGTAATTTAACAAATAAATTTTATTTTAATAGGATATTTTTATAGAAAGACACTCAAACTACTCTTGTATTATTTTAAATGGTACCATCAAAGAATAGCGAAATACGAAATAAAATGACGTAAATATAAAATAATAACCAAATTTCATCCGGAAGCGTTTAACGAAGATTCACAAAAATAACAACTCGATCTTCGATATTTGAGCACTGTTTCGCACGTGAATTATTTCAATCGCACAGATATTAGACGGAAAAAAATTGTACATAAACATCACAGACTTACCTGTGATTGTTTGTGAACGGGTAGCGAAGAATGAACAGATTGAACTACAGTGCTCGTCTCGAATCGCTGTATATAGCCGGCCTACATCCCCACGACTTCTTAACCTAGATAGAAGCATCGTCCCTCCGGGGGGATTGCCCTCTTCGCTCCCCTTGACTACTATGACATTTGTTCACTATCACTATCACATGACCGCGAAGGTGCTGTATCATATAGCGAAGCGGCGCTTTTCGGAAAATGAATGTATAAAGTTAATTTTGTTTCGTAAAAACAACACACATACTTATTGTATGCATGTATGTATGTGCAGGTATACCGTGCAAGTACGTTTGTTGCTGGACACCGTTTGGCATTAAGATGATTAGAGTTAATACGCCGTTGCTATGCCCAATTAAAGTCGTCTTTAGAGTAATATATCTGAAATCGATATTCTTTTTATCAAAGGTATTACGCATCGTCAATCCAATACTTTGTAACTATGTATGCTCTGCGCATATGACGAAAGATTTCGCGGATGAAAATTAAATAATTTTAGAGCAGTTTACCTTCAATTTTTCAGTACATCATTGAGGTGTCTACATCATCTCATTCTAAATGCCTTTCGGGCTTTAATTATTACGGGTCCATCATAAACGTTAGGAGAAGAATAAATATTTGCGAAGCTAAGGTTTGTAATAGTTACTGTTTAGAATGTACTGAACAATCGGATAGTACTCGCAATTAGCTTAAGAATATTTAAATTAGAAAGCAGAAGTTTTTAGATTGTGAATGAGTGATTGATGATTAAATTGATACCAGTGAGAGGTTGAACTATTACTGCTCTTATTTCACTTTTTTTGGGACTATGCGTAAAATTATTAAAAATAAAAAATAAATGTACAGTTTATACTCTGCAAATAAATAAATTACTAATGAAACGCATGTCCAAATTCCAATATTTATTAAACTTGAACCCAAAGTTTCGTTAAGATGTGACAGGTGATTTCGTCACAACAAATTTTTAAAACTGACACTCAAGTCACTCAAAAAACAGAACTGAGTTGAGAAAATTTTCGCCCAATAATTTTTTACAACCATCGGAAAGGATTATCTCAACAACAGCGTCTCATCGAGTTGATTTTTGTTTCTGGTAATGAAGCACCACATCAGTCGACAATTGGACAATAATGGATGCTGTAGTCTCAACGACGTCTTTAGAACACGGCTACCGAAGACAGATGTTACTCAAAAAAACATCGCTGTTACGCGCCAACTCATAAGACATCCTTAGGTATTTTAAGGACGTTAATACAAAAAATTCTGCACGATGAATTGCCTCTGGCTCAAGTCGTAATTTCGGTTATCAGTCGCTGATATGCTTAGCTCTAGCATGGCTTAAGGGGAAAAGAGCGAGCAATTTAACACGCGAAACTAGGAAAACTAAAAAGGGGGAAAGATGAGAGAGCATCATATGACAACAAAAATTATGCGAAGTATGTGAATTCGTACTTACAGTGTTTATCAAAAGTAATAATACAAAAGTATCGTTACAATCTTTAATAGTTACATATTAAAACGTCCTTTGGATTCTCGTTTACAATGGTTTCCTTTTTGTTCGATCGTTTATGCGAACTGCTTTCGAAATTATTGTATTTTACATAATTCTGGTTATCTTCTCCCATGTACATTTTCAAGTAACCCCATCGTCTATAACAACGAAGTAAATCGTTACTGTTGGAGGTTGTTTAAGAATTTTTATGTTGCAACTTTCACTTAAGTACTCTGTACACTTTCTTCTTACATACACAGATTCCAAACGAATCTTAACGGTATCTCTACGAATAAACCAATAAAACAATTTATAACATCTACCTAGAAAAAAGTAAATAAAATATGGATGTGACGTTTTCTTAATTTTTAAGCTCCTTCATTTAGAATAACCATCTTAATACCTTCAGCGTCTTATTAGTGGTTAGCACTTATGATTTACAACCTCATATAGACCACAGTGTTTAGTTTCCTAGATCGGCGGTTACTTTCTTGATATACCTATCGAAAATATTATTGATTATTTATAGTATCTTGTATGTAAATCTAGTGATACATAATTTCGTTTTTTGACTTGACATGAATTTCACGAATATCATTACTTTATCGACATTTGCAAACTTGCAAATTCTGTTAAATTTTGATCTAATAAGGCACTATGAATATCAATAAATAAATACAACGTGAGTCAACAGTATATTCATTTACCTTTTAGCTATGGTTGTCCCAAAATTAGATGTTGTTGCTGAATCAAATCGGAATGCAATACTGAAGATTCCGGTGCAAAAATAACCAAATTAACCATGTCATAAGCGCAGTTTCCTGTATAAATGTTATTAAGTCAAGAACCCTAGATCCAAGAATATCCGGAGGACCTATGAAGGCGTTTAGTTGTGAAATGTGTGGATTGAGTAAAGGTAAGATGCTTAGTCACTTGATTTGGCTCTCTGCAACTTTTCCTTCAACTTTTGAGTATCGCCTCCGTTATAAGAGACTTCATAACATCTCTGCAAAACAGAAGTTCCTTAAAGAAAATGTACATAATATTTTATTAAAAAGATAATAAATAACATAGTTGCATTGGAGACAAACCTGTGAGGTTACAAATAGTCCGACAGGCCCTGCATAATTAGAGCATACCATACGAAGCATGATAAACCGATAAACTATGAAATTCCCATCATGAAATGTCACCACATTATCAAGTGCTGTTGGCAGACTGCAAGCTATGAAGAGAGTTATTACATCATTTATTAATGTAATAACTCTCTCTATCGGGGATAATATCCTTTTTGCTTACGTTTAGTAAGTAATTTTGCATGACTAACATCAAAATAATCATAATATTGGATTATACCCTTCGAGAATATATTAAAGATCACTTTACTTTAGGCTATCATGTGCATTATGATCTAACATTAGGATACGAGCCTGAAGCAGTTTCAGATCATTTCTTAAAGATCTGACACAAACGCGAAACTATGTTTGATTGTATAACAACTCTTTTAGTGAAATAGTCGTACGTTGGTATAGCAACTTGTCTGGTGTGGTGGTCTCTTCGTACGCTTACTTAACCGCCTACTTATAAGTACGTACCTACTTATGGAGATGATGTTTTCACGGAAGGTATTTAAGAAAATACTATTTAGAGACATAGCAGACGGACATTAAAAAGAGTTAAGTTTGCCGCCAAGTCGAAAAAGAGTGGTTTATTAAAAGGTTATTCAAGTAGCTCTCAAGATTACACACGCGATCTGATGATGGTTAAAAAAGACTGTTTAGACTCCTCATTTTGGGTTTAAATATTTTAAATGAATATTGCAGTTTAGTTTGAGAAAGGGAAAACTTCTCGTCTTGTTCACCAAACAAAAAACAAATTGAAACGGTCCGTTAAGCAATCCGATAAAGATCAACTGTTACCAACTTTGTGTGCTTTACCCAGTCTGTGTAAATGTTTTAGGTAGCTGCGGCGAACTAGATACAACCTATGCTGATATCTCAAAAGCACTTGGCGGAATAAATCGTACTATTTCTCCAATTTGCTGCTATACTATGACCGCCGCTGGATGTTCGGGTATCATCGGAAAAACTGGCTGCTATCTTTGGCAGCCCTTTTCACGCCGGTTAATTTAGTTTCAAAATAATATTGGCAGATGTATATACAAATAAATAAATCAAAGGCTTAATTACAAATGAGTTTTTTGTGATGATACGAGCTTATTTTAAAGATGTTAAGTAACTACATTCACACATATTCAGAACTCATTCATTTATTTATTTTTTCAATAATTAGCAGCGGTACATAAGTAACAAAGTATATTTTCACTGCCACTATTGTTATCGCAAAATAGACTGCTTTCACTATAACTATTTGCATAATTTAATATTTATGTTGTTTAATTATTAGCTTGGTTGACACGGATGGAATATTCTGGTTGTCGGCTATTAACAATTAATAACACTAATTTCTTTCTAGTTTTATTTCTGATCCTCGTTAGGACCAGCTTAATTCAACTATATCTTCAACTAAAAATGATAATGAGTACTATTTACTTCAGTACTTCTTGTACCGAACGTATTACCTCTTAATTAATTCGCGAATATTTTGAATTCCCGTGTAAAAAATGCACGGAATTCAAATATTAAATCAGTAATTTGCTCTTTTGTAACCGTAATAAACGATATTGTTAAATTTTACGGCTTGCTTACGTCGTTTTGCATGTACACACAGTTTGTATCTATATAAAATTCAGAAACACGTTCAACGAGATGAAAACAAGTGGTCATATTATGTGAACCATAAACAGAATTCAAGAAGTTGGCTTTTAGAAAGCAAAGTTTAATGACTTCTGTTTAAGTGTATTAAAATTTTTTTGAATGAAAATAGGATATGTAAAATTTGACGCATGCATGTTGTTGTTAAATTGATTACAATCTCTCGTGAAACGGTCTTGTGGAAATGCCTTTTTAGTCGTACCAATACGCAGAAATGTCTGCAGATGCTTGTGGTCGTCCTTGACCCTTGCGCAAACGTATGTTTTCTAGTTTCTGGGTTCGTTTTTGCTATCGCTTTGCAGGTCTTGTAGAATTGAAAATGCTTGGATAATAATTTAACACGTATTCAGCAATGTGCAAATTAAATTTAAAATTACACTCGCGGATCTATATTTTGTGAAAAATAAAGCTAATGAAGAGATCAAATCCAAAATTATGTTCAGCTTTACTGACTTCGTTATCATTGTAGCTCTAAATACAAAATCGATTAAGAAAGAGAATTCACTAATTTTTTTTGCATTAAAATAATAGAAACAACTTGATTAACAAAGTTAATAATAGTAGGGCAAAAGTGAAATACGAGGATGGTATGAGAAGTACCCGTGTTAGGAAGTAGATGTTCATTCGACGTTTGTCAATTCATTGTCATTCATTGTTTGGGCATGTTTAAGCGCGTTTCTGCGGCGTTAGTTGGCTGTAGATGAGACATGGGGCCATCACTACTCGTCAGAACCCAAAGGACATTGGGTAAAATATATTTTTCAGGGCGAACGTGCATCGTAAAAGGCGAAAACGGTTCCATAAGCCGGAAAAGTTATGGCGACGATTTTTTGGGATTCGCAAGGCAAAAAAAAATTAATAAAAAATAAATATTCTTCGTTGATTATTTGGAGAAGGGAAGGACAATCACGGAATAACACTATACTGATTTCTTGGACCTACTCGACGCCAGACTAAATAGAAAAAGACCCTACCTAGCAAAGGAAAAAAATTCTTTACCGTCACGATAACGGCCTGGCATACTCATCAGAAATTACACCAGCAAAACTAATCCAGTTACGGTACGAATTGGTGTCTCATCCACCGTATTCGCCAGATTTGGCCTCCTGTGACTTCTTTCTTTTACCAATTCGAAAAAATAGCTTGGTGGAAAGCGGTTCACGTCAAATGAAGTGGTCATTGCTGAAACAGAGGCTTATGTATTTTGCACAGTGCGACGAATCCTGTTATTTAGATGGCTTAAAAAAGCTTAGAGCTACAAGGAGCACTATGCATTGTATTGTTTGATTAAAATTTAGAGTAATTTTCATTGGCATACAACATATATTTAAGCGGAAATTTATTGAAACTTAATAACTAGGCTAGAATTAATTTATTTAAGAACGTTATATTACCCTTTATCTCTGGTAACGGTGAAGGTTGCAAATTATTATCCTTCTGTCGAAAAATGTAACAGAAGCTTTCCGGAATGAAAATGAACTGCAACATTAAACTTTCATGTCTAATAACTAATAAAGAATTATCTAAACAAATCTGTGTTTGTACAAAGAATAGTAGGCACCTGTCAGATAAATTAACCGCATTTTTTCTAGAAATTCTTTATGCCTAGTTGTATCACGTGTAATATTTATAGTTTCCTTCCGTTTTATTTTGTATTAAAAATTACATCAAATATTTCTGTGGTGAGCGAAATATTTCAGAATTTGGAAAATTTCATGGAAAGGATTGCCAAGCTACGACCTTCAGAATGTTTTGTTTGTATATTTATGTAAATGTAACGTATTGCAATATTTCAAACGTACATCAACCTCGTTATCTTGATGAGGAAATTAAATCTCATTACAGAATTTAGTGTTAATAGCGTAATTATTAAGTAATTGTTAACGGTATTTAAAAATTAAATATGAATTGTGCTTGAAATTTTTTTTAAGGTATGTGTTGTGCAAGAACTCTTACATAACACAATCTGCAAAATGAGAAACACGCTAACATGATAGGAGGCAACAAGACATGATAATTGCATGACTATTACAACAAAGTGATGAAAATTCTTACGTGCATAATGGTAAGTACTTAAACGTAGGTTCGTATGCCGACTGTATTTTACCGGGGTAATTTACGTTACAAAATACCATTGTTTGAAAATGACAAAATCCATATTAGGCCGTTTTTACTAGTCGTTAACACGGGTGAAATATGTATTATTTACAATGTGACCCTGTTTGCCTCCGTAATGGCCAGGTAATCGTTAGGTGCATGTCAACATTTCATAAATAGACGATAGAACGTCTACTTTTATCAAAGAACTTGTAGGGAAGAACGTGGAATAAGGACTTTTTATCAAACAGGAAATCGACCATCGGTATATAGCATCTTGTGTTAACGAATTCTTTTCAGCAAAGTAATTGAGAAAAAGAAAAAGAAGAAATAATAAATATAATAAACGGAAGGTGGTTATTCATGCTGATAGAATATCACCGTATACATTAATCCGGAATAGAAGCGTATACCAGGCAGCCAACAACTTAACAAGGAGGACGAAGAGATAGAGCACCTTGAAAAATAAGAAGACTTTTCCATTTAAATGTCACGATCTCAAAAAAATGAAACGAAAAAGAATTATTTTCTGAAGAAAATGATTAGATAATTGTCGAAAAATAAAATATGGTCTATTTCATTCATGTCAACCTTAAACCATTAGAATTTGGAAAACAAACCGTTAAAATCAAGAATCTATTTTTAATTTAATTAAAGAAACGGCTAAGAAAATCATATCATTCAATTAAAATTTAAATCGAAATAAAAAATGTAAAATTTAATTAACAATAACGAACGAAATAATTTAAATACAGTCAATTTATAAATAGCTACCTGCGTCGAAATTTTTTAATCTACAATTTAAAAGCGTCAACGTTAATACTTTTGTTTACTATTGTCGTGGTCGTGGTCAAATAAGATGCAACATGCAAATCCAAGACTCGCCACGAACACGTCCAGATAGACCCAAGTGAGCAATTTAACCTTGTAAAAATGTACCCTAAAATCTCTTTGCTTTTCAAAATTCTCCAAGGAAATGGTTACCTCTACAATACCTTGTTATTGGATTATGTTCCTTTTCTAATTTTTGTTGTATTTTGTTTTATTGTTCTGTATTCTAGTAGTTGCCTTGTAAACTTGCTTGCTTCCTTACAGCAAGTGTAACCTACTAATATTGCCTTTGATATTACTTATTGGATTGATTTTTTTTTTGCGAATTCGCTCCACGTTTAGTATTTAATGTTTCCATTTACGTTGCGATCAAAATCATTGTTGAAATTAAGTCTGTTAGCATCCGTCGACCTTTACTAGAAACCTAATTGCAAGAATTTAACCATAAACAAAATGCAAATTGTGCAAACAACGCAAACTGCAAATTGCTCAACTCTCCTTATTAGTAGGTACAAATGATTATGTGATTGTAGAAGTAAAAAAAGAAGATAGATTGACGATATCGAAGCAACAACTAGACATTCACATTGTCGTAATCTCTTCTTAATTGCGGTCCTTTATCTTAAGAAAAAGATGCATGAGTGCAAGTAGACATTTGCTATGTAATTGTACATCCATGTTTGCACCTTTGCGCATACTGTTTTGAAGACTTTCTTCTCAATTATTCCAACGCTAACGGAGGTGAAAAAAAGTTCACATACATACTCATGTGGAAACGTTTTCGCAATACGCATACAATTGATACGACTATCGCCTTGCGAGAGATGTCTATTAAAGCTACGGCTAGCAAGTAAAACAATATAAATATTACTTTTACATTTCCTTAACGGCATACTAGCATCGCGCACGTTTACTTTTCTTTCTTTAAATATTAATTACAACATAACTGCTAGAATACCACTATGGTCCGAAGAGAAACAGGTTCTTTTTCGTAACTATTGTAAGTGTATATGTACCTACGTATGTCTGTATATACCAGAAGTATATATATGTCTGTATATGTACGAAACCGAGTATTAAACAATTTATTTCAGATACGTGAGTTCATCTTCCCAAAAGAGATCACTGAACTTTAGAGCAACTACTTGTAAAAGCGCCTAAGAAACTTCACTCCGAAGAGTTAGTTTCTAATAACCCTTCACAAAGAGAGAAGACATTATTGTATCCGAAATTAATGATGTTGGTTTAAAGCTGATTATTATTAGGATGCTTCGCTGTAGAGGATCTCAACATCTATTATACCGATTCTCGTAATCAAATGAGGACATCGGCTTATTTTGCAACTCACCTTTACTCTCGTAAGTCGAAACATTTTCAGTGTGTGAAATTCTACGTTATTAAAATCTTATTCACGAATAAAATTGAATTATTATTTACAAATTGATTAGCGAAAGGTGAAAATCAATTTTAGCAAAATGCAAATATTCAAATCCGTTTCGAAACGTGAATTGTTCACCAAATAGGTAATACGCATTAAAATGGTTTGGACACACATTTCAGATTGTTATGGTGAATGCTTTTACGGCTAAAGGCCATCACATTACTTGCAGCAGTTTATTATATAACAGGCTCTTCCTAGCATAAAATGAAATTTATTGTCCATTGGAAAAAAATTCAATAAAATGTTAAAATACCATAATATGATAACGGTGATAACAAACAACATTAATCCAGGAAGTATTCTCATTAATATCTATGTTTAACTAAATTGACAAATTAAATTAAACAAGTTATGGTGAAAAACTTAGTGTGCAGAGTACGATGCTTTAAGTAAATCTCTTCGTTCTATTCTGAACGGGTGTTCGGAATTAATTAAAGTTTAGTAAATTGGGAATTTTGCTATTAAAATTTGTTCGGTGTGGTTGCTGACGATAAGAAAACGTTCAGCGTAATTCGCGCTAGCATTTTCAGAGATTCTATTTGCTCCTCGAACATAACTTTTTCTTCATTTGAATATTTATGTGCCATTATCAATACTTATTAATCTTAATACTTGACAACAATTAGTTAGCACTAATCGTACTTTGACAGCTTATTTTACTAATTTTATTAGGCACTCTAGCTTATCAAGTTTATATTTTTAGAACAGCTTCTTTTTTATTAAAAAAAAAAATTGTTTTAGAACAATGTAAAACTTTAAAAGCGGTCACATTAGGTGTTATGGAATTAAGGAAGACTAAAATCGGCAACTTTTGGTTTTTTAAAAATATTTTAAAATTAATTTAAAAAGAAGTTAGGGTGAATTTGAAATTGAATTCTGTAAAACATTTCCCATTTAATTGTTGCTCTGTCTTCATAACCAAGATACCGATGGTGAGCATCGAATACGGGCAGAGTGTATATCCACATATTGTTACCAGAAAATCATTTGCGAAAATAGCGACATCAAGCAAAGTTCAGTATTATCATCGGCTTAAAAATCGAGAATTTCAGTTGTACAGTTATATAAGTTCTTACCTACCATCAATGTTTAGGCAACCATGCTTTACGCTATTAAACCGACATGTTCAGAAGATAATATTTATTTAAAGTCCTTTTTTTATACAAATTTTAACCACTACCGTAAGCAGTGTGTCAACATATTAAACATTGCACAGTTCGTAATTTACCCAAAGTAACAGTAAGTTTCCATTAGCATTGTAATGCTAAATTTTAAACTGCTTCTGTATCCACACGAAGAATTTATTTCTTCTTTTATTAGTAATTTATTTATTTGCGTAATAAGTACGTTTCACCAACTATATACTCCCTACTGTATAATTATAGAATTTATAGTGTTTCCTTTGTCTTTTAAGGCGATTAGTATTCGCATATTGTGTGTGGATAGTCATGCTTAAAATTTATTTTCTTTCCAATTCTATGCTGGAAGGTAAAAAATTAATTACGTATCATCGAATAAACTACGTAGTTTATAAGGAATTTTAAATTAGCTCAAGGTGTATGCATGTTGAAGGCGTATGATCTCCTCTAACTAAAACTACACTTTTCAGCTATAGTAGAATTACACAACCACATGTTTCACAAGCAATAAAACAATAAAATACCCTCGAGAATTTGCTAAAAGCAACGAAATCGGTGAACTAGCGCCCACTACATCACAAGGATATGCGTACGTAAGCTGCATCGATACACACAGAATGAAGAGCACTTGCTCGCTTCATTTAAATCGGAGCATCGGTTATGTATTGGCCATTTTAAACTAAAAAAGGCAAAGGAGAATGCTACATGTTTAAGGTCATCGTATGTCATCATTTGTGAATCCTGTTTCCCATCAACTGATTTACAAAGTATTTTACGATATCGGTTCTCTTAACTTGGGTAAGCATAGCGAGGAGCAATTTTCAAACCTTGATGAACGGTGTTAAGTTTACGGCATTGATACTAAATAATGGTCATACGTTTATCGATGAAACGGCATGACGTAATTAATCGATAATTAGAATTTTTTTAAAGGTTTTGTGGGTTTGTCCGATGAGTGTAATTTTACTATTTATGAGAGCCGTATACAAGAAAAAAGTCGCAAGTTGCCAAATTATGTCATAAATTTTAAAAGATGTGCTTGTATGTCTGCTGTATACATATCTGCACCGTCTAATTGTTAATCATCTATTTGATAGTTGTAAAAGATCTATAGATTTATACACAACTCTAATTAGATACGTAATTGGATATAGGTTACCTCTAAACACGCAGTTAAATTTAGAAATGGTAAAGGTTGCCTTTCGTTACGAAATCGAGTTACGAAAATTTGCGGTAAATGGTCCGCAATTTTATTGTTAAAGGTGGTTTACTTTGAAGGAAAAACATACCTATAGAGTAGGTAAAAGGCATTTTTATATAATCTAACATCTTCGCTTTCCATTAAGCGATCAAGCTTTAATTAAAGTACGTTTCATATTTGAAATAAACCTTCAAGTAAGCATTGTACAATAAACCTTGATAGTTGTTCACGACGATGACGTATTATAATAACTTTATAAGTTTCAGTAAAAATAATTCGGTAGATTTCTAGAAATTAAATTTAAAGTAGCAATGAAAACATCATAAATATTGATGTGTTTATTTTCTCTAAGAAGGGTGTCCAATAGCATAAATTCAAATGAATTTGTGCCAACACGTTATTAGACTTGGTACATGAATAATTGGAAAGGTTATCTAATAATATTTTCCACTACATTCTATTTACTTGGTTCGTTAGAATCAATTTAAGAAAGCCATCGTTACTTGAAATGCACTTTTATGCAACTGTGTCGAATATTATTTATGAAACATCGACACACAGTAAGTCTGCTTTACTAATAATTATCACATGATCACTAATCATCTTTTTTATTACAACATTGACAAGATAGCCAATAAATTCCGTAGAGAATTTGATGGCACTTGACAACACCGATTGCTAGATGAATTTTGCCAAGGCCAAAATTATTAATTAATTTTAATTCCTCTATGCAATAGTGCATAATGCGTTTTGTTAGTAATATCTTAAAAGTGAATGTCGCGACATTCATGCTCAAATAACTTTTTTTATGGAAGGAAAATTATGTAACATGTCATTGAAAGTGTTTGGAATATTTGAACTTTAAATTGAATATTAAGAAATCTTTTTATTTGTGCCAACAATTTAAACGGGGCCGCACCAGGTTAGTTGACGATCAACGTTCTGGGCGGCTAAAAACTGTAACCGCTACCGATAATATCGGAAAAGTTCACCAAATGGTGCTAGACGACCATCGAATTATAATTAGAGAGATAAAAGCCGCAGTGAGCATCTCCAAAGAACGTGTTTATCATGTATTTACTTCTTGTGGCTGACGCACTTGCTTGCTCAGGAGTAAAAAGGTATTCGAATAGACATTTTTAAAGCTCTGTTGAAGCAGTTTAGGCGAAATAAATAGAAGCCAAGGCACAGTCGCAAGGACTACGAAGGGCGAATCTGTTCCGAAAAAGGAGAAGACTTTTCCATCAACCGAAAAAGTGATGGCGACTGTTTTTTGGGACAGTTTTGAAGTTGCGCTATCGACTACCTTGAAAAAGGAAAAACAATAACAGCGGCATATTTCGCATTAATATTTCACAGACTTAAGGCAGAAATTGCAGAAAAACTGTCACATTTGAAGAAAAATCGAGTTTTGTTCCACCAAGATCAGTGGTTGCCACGGCAAAAATTCACAAATTGATAGACCACCCAATTTACCAAATCTGAATCATCAACTTTTTTATATTCTAGGTTCGAAGTTACACTTGGAGGGCAGAGATTTTCATCGGACGTGGAGGCCCTTACATTCGTAAACGCATATTTTGCAGAACAAGATGCCAACTATACTTGGACGGATTAAAACAATGGGAGCATCGCTGGGAAAAGCGTATAAATTTACAAAAAGTGGGGATAAATTTTCCTTGGAAAATTGTTTTCTTGTCTAATGGTTAGGTAAGTGATATTAATGTCTTGAGAGATGCTAGTCTTAAAATATCAATCGTAGATATTGTTCTTGAAATAGTATACATATAATTTTATTGAATGCAAAAAAATAATCAAATATATAAGTAGACGTGTTGAAAAGATCACCATGTAATGGTTTTGTTCGTGTGTTAAATTGGTACCAACACATCACCATCAGGCACCCTGATGCAGCGGCTTTGGTTAGAAATCTCGTAACTGGACGCGCTCTGTATACTTGAATATAACTTTTCGTTCTGCAGCATAGGTTTCCGAATATTTTTTCTTTGAAAACTTTTCTCTAAATTACTCAAGAAGTGAATTATCTTCCGTCCACCCACAAGTGAACTGTATTGGTAATCATACACATACATTTGTGTAATCTTATTATCAAAATAATAATAGAAGTTAAGGAAATTTCAAGTCACGATGCACATCATCATTTGTAGAACACTCTCTTCTGTTCTACTAATACAAATCCAATTAAACACTGATAATCCGTTTGCGTCGTGTATCAGCTTAATGTGGAGTATAATGACAAATAAGTCCCGCAAATTCCGTTCGTAAGTTATGCGTACTTTCAGTTTGTCTTCTTATAGAATATCAAATAAGTGAACTCAAATATTTTCTTAACGCAGTTTTATACATCGCAACTGTGCATGCACATGTACCTACATATGCATTGGCAACATACATGAAAGCACATTTAAGTATAGACAAAGTTCTGTCGCAAAAGTGTTCCGAATGGAAGTATGCGTATCATGTTAGTAGAAAGACGAACGCGAAGACGAGGATTGTTGAATATAGCACAACACATCGATTTACTTAAAGGGAAATCCGTATTTTTTTAGCCTTTGTTTTTTTTTGATTTCTTCAACGGAATATATTATTAAAACTAAGTTAGACTGTCCTCACGACTTCCAAAAACCAACTTCCTGTGCTATGTTAAAATTAATTTTGAAATCTATAGCATAATCTCAATGTTTTAAAAAATACTGCGTGCGCAGGTCGCCTCCTAAAGCTTGGGGCACTTTCTTCTTATTAAAATAACTAGGCGTTTCAAAAATTCCCTATTATGGCGAATAATTCTCCGGCCTTCCATCAAAAAGCCCCCTGTGGCAATAACGTTGAAAGAAATCAACATTTGTGCGTTATCTTTTTTTAAAGAAACATACTTCCGGAACGAATTTGTTGAATTTTCTCAGCGTGTAACCTAAGATTAATTTAAAAAAAAACCTTCATTGGTGACGATACTTATGAAATTGATGCTGATTAGAATAGGCAACCTAGTTAACTCGAAATTGCTTGATTTAAAAATTCTAGGCGTGGAGGCGTTATAATCTGATTTTGTAGTGGCCGGCCTGGATCGCCTTGGTGAAGTTTATAACCTAAAAAAGTGATAATGTGCATTTGAGCAAATTTTCAATCACAAAAACGAAATGGTGTTTTATTTCTTAAGTGAAGTGGTTTCACCACCAGTTACCCTATTTATGGGTATTGACAAATATGAAAGTTAGTATCGGCAAGTCTTTACATAGTCCCGCTCATATGTTTTTCTCTTTTAGATGAAGACTTAATTCATTGGGGATGGCCTGAAGACGTATGGTTCCATGTAGATCAGATGTCTTCAGCGCACGTTTATCTAAGATTAAAACCAGTACGTAAAAAAAAATTAGACTGAAGCATTACTGACCTCTATCTTTCATTGTAGGGCCAAACAATTGACGACATTCCCAGTGCTGTTCTTGAAGATGCTGCTCAATTAGTTAAAGCAAATAGTATAACAGGTAATAAAGTCAATGATATTAAAGTTGTTTATACAATGTGGTCAAATTTGAAAAAGACTCAAGGTATGGATGTGGGACAAGTTGGGTTCCATAAAGAAAAAGAAGTCAGAAAAATAATGGTAGCTAAAAGAATAAATGAAATTGTAAATAGATTAAATAAAACGAAAAAAGAGGAGTTCCCAGGTAATATTAATTTGTGTTAGATATATATGTGTGGAATATAACCTTTTCATTTATAGATTTTAGAGCAGAAAGAGAAAAGCGCGATAGATTAGAACGAGAAGATAAAAAGAAGCTGTTGAGAGAGCAGAAAGAAAAAGAAAAAGAGGAAGCTAAAAGAAAAGAAGAGGAAGCAGAATTACGTAGCTATAGCACTTTAATGAAACCTGAAAATATGGACTGCTACGACAAAGGAAACGATTCAGATGAGTTTATGTGATTTTTACACATGGTTATGTTAATATATTTCTAGCATTTGATGAGTGTATTATGTGTAGCCTAAGTACGCAAAGAGAACCTCTTGACAGAAACTATTTTAGCTAAATTAATGCTATTATGTTCTGTACTTCCTTAGCATGCATAAATGTTAGATTGTTAAAAGAGATATCTCAATTAAAATAAATATCTGATTGTGCATTCATGCATATGTATTTAATTAAATGAATTAAAAACAAAGGTTTTCAGTACTGCAAGTGAAATTCTGATGATTTCGCGAGAAATTGTTTGTAATGTAATAATAGAATAGTCCTGTATAATTTAACTAACCATTAAGGTCTGTACTCTTAAATAGCCTTTTTCTTTGAAAATCTTGTCCAGATTCGAATCTTACTGACTGCGTCATATGTTATGTTTTATAATGAGGGATTAAAATGCACATAGTTCAGTTATTTTAATCGTCACATAACCGTTTGAAATCAACGCTTAGCACATATTATATAGAACATATTCAATATAAAATGTGTGCCAATTTTTGATAAAAGTAATGTTAAATAATATAATGAGAAATTTATTTAAAAATTGATAAAATATAAACATCATTCATTTAAGTTTATATTAACTGACGCTAAAGCTGTTGTAACCCATTCAGGATAATCTTTTTCGGGATATAGATCGTTCACAAAATTTTTCACAAAGTCGGGAAACCTCCCTTCCTTAATACTATCTCGAATAGACTTCATCAAGCGGAGTTGAAATGCTACATTATGCACTGTTAATAAATTACAAGCAACTGGCTGAATTGTTACGATTCCATGCAGATATGCTCTAGTGTATGTTCTACATGTTGAACATGTACAGTCCTTGTCGATTGGATTGAAATCCTTTTTGTATTGTTTCTGTTTTAAACTTAGCTGTCCAGTCATAGTTAATGCACATCCAAATCTCTAAAGTAACCAGAGTAAGACATGGAACATTAAAAATAAATACGATGGCTTACCGCTGTTCTCGTCGGGAATACACAATCAAACATATCAACGCCCATTGCGCAGCATACAATTATATCAGTAGCAAATCCAACTCCCATCAAATACCTTGGCTTTTCTTTGGGTAAAAGTGAGGCTGTGAGACGAACAATTTTTGAAAAATCCATTTTGCTCTCGCCCCCACTATAAAAAATATTTATATACAAGTCTTATCAACATTATGCTACAGTCTGACATTAAAGAATCTTATGAGTGAATAAAAAGTTTGTATAAGTCATTTGTGAATAATCTTTGTAAGAATGCTTTCATTGACGAAGCAAAATCTCAGCAATCACTTCTGTAACGAATTATATATTTTTTACAACTCAAAAGTTATATAACTATGTTTAGATCGTTTTAGTTCACCAATTAACTTTTTGAAAATGCGCAGACATGCTTCGGCATCTCTGGCTTATCAGTGTGTCTGTGGAGTCCAGCGGTTTAGCAATTGGTTTAACAAGAAGTATATCTTTGTCAGATACATACAATGTATCTGACAAAGAGTTAGTATTAGGCTACTGTTATCTTAGTTTTATTGTTCTTTTAGAAAGTACCACTTTAATGAATATCTTTTACGTAGCATTTTTATATAGAAATATAGTATGGACCATTGTCTTAGCTATTATAGTTAGAAAAATTATTGGCTTCGAAATCTGCTTGTCAGAAATTATCTGAAATACTTTTTAATCTAACTTGTGTGTATTTCATATGCTGCTAAGTCTAAACTATTACCTTAATCCTCCGATAGCATAACCTCTAACGTTTCTTTGCACTAAATCACTGGCACTTATTTTTCTCAAATCTTCAAATAACGTGCCTTGTACAATAGGAAAAATATTCTGCGTATCAGGATTTCCATGTGCATTTAAACAACGGTCTAACCATCTCGTCGTTCTACAAATTTAAAGTCTCATTTTACTCTTGTTAATTAAACATTTTATATGATGCTATTCACCTATGTACCGATTCTTCTATTCTTTTTTTATCCAGATTTGTAGTTTTTACTACATCATCTAATTGCATTATGATATCTGCACCGATTGCATTTTGTATCTCAATAGAATGTTCTGGTGTTAACATTACTTCCGATTTCTGGTCGTTCAGTGATTGAAACTTGACACCTTCTTCAGTAATTTCTGCTAGCTTAAGTAACGATACCATTTGAAAACCACCCGAATCTGTTAATAGGCATTGTTTCCAACCCATGAAGTTATGCAAACCACCTGCTTTCTTTAATATTTCGGGACCCTATCAAAAATAGAACTGTTTGCCTCTGAGCATTACATATTTTACATCTAAATACCGGATGTGTACCTAAGTGATAGGTGTTGGAGAGTACTATTTGTACACCTAAATTTTCTAGCTGTCCTGGCAGTAATCCCTTTAAAGTACCCTGAAAATATTATGTAGGGTATATTAACATATAGTACTATAATTATAAGTAGATATACTTGAGTTCCAACTGGCATAAATACTGGAGTATCTACTTCACCATGGGGTAAAATCATTTTGCCTACGCGAGCCTTAGTTGTTTCACATTCGGCTAGGATATTAAAAACAAGAGGATTTCGTTCATTATGCATTGTGAAGATCCCTTTATCGTGATTTTTATTAAGGTTATGTATTAATTGTACTTTAGATAACCTCAATAAGATGGATGACATCAGGAAAGCGAAACTCCCTAGAATCAATTTAGCAATACCAATCTACGTGGCAATGAGTGTTTTTCTTTTCGAATAAAAGTTGTATTAATTGGATAATTATGTCATGATTTATTAAAAGCAAAGGTTTCGATTTTATTAATCAAACTCTTAATATTTCCAAAATTATATCTATCCCTTTAGAAGTATAGTTCCTTTCTTATTTCTAAAGCGGGAATGTTTCAAAATGACAGGTGTATTTATCAACGTTTTTCAAGTTCCAACAAGTTAAAAAATTTACATATAAATGTTTAAGGTAAGTAGATATTATCTAATCGTTCTAATTGTTAAACAATAACTTAACAATAAAAACGTATTTTATTTCCTAGTTACCCGTATAACATTTTAAATATGAATCCAACTCGGGAAGAATACGATGAAGACCCTCGAACGCCTTGTAAATATGGTATCAATTGTTATCAAAAAAATTCTTCGCATATATCAAAGTACAAACATCCACCAAAAAGGAAAATCCGAAATTACGATGAAGGTAATTCATCCCAAAAGAAACCACGGACTGAAACTGGAAGTACCACATTCTCTACCAAAGTAGAAAACACTTCCCCATACAATTGTGCTACAGCTGAAAATAGGATACCTGCAAATGAGCCTAGTGTATTGAGGCCAAAAATATTGAATAATATTAATGAAAGAGATTTTATTAAAAGCAAGTTTTTGGTGGAGATGCCGCCTGATTTCTATAGTTTTTGGAATTTTTCTAAAAACTTGAATGCCTCCAATCCGCTAATGGCTTTAAAAGATGTTGGTCTGGTTCTGGTTGGTCCATTTGAAGTTCTTGCTGGTAAATTTAATAATACAGTGGAGAAAGATATTGAGGAATATTTATTGCATTGGAGGTACTTCTATGATCCACCAGAATTCCAAACTGTAATAAGACGTGACGATAATTCTGGTTATCACCTTGGTTATTTCCGAGATTCTCCTGAAGAAATGCCTGTATTTTTAGCATACAATTTTGCCAAAACAGATGGTACCTTTACAGTAGTAGGTGAAAATTTATTTGCTGCAGTACTTTCATTTTTGGATTTTTTAAAGAAAACCGCAAGCCCATTCATGAAAACAACTGTGATGAAATATTCTAATTTGATACAAAAGGAAGCAGAGTTCTTAAAACTAAGTAGGGATAGAAAAACTGCCAAGATTACTAAAAGAAACAATAACATTTTAGCAAGAACATTTAATCAGTTAGGCTTTATTGTTCCGTATGATAAAAAGACTCAAGTAGGTTACAGAACATTAACTATTTCCAATAAGGAGTTAAACACCCTTTTAAATAAGTTACGGGACGCCACTGACGGTGAAAGAGATAAATTAATGGCTCAGTTGCAACAAGTATTAACCAACACAAACATAGCAATAGATGAATGTGATTTTGGAACTGGGATTGAACTTGGTTTAGATATCTTGTGTTCAGGAGCTGAAACACTTAATTCTATCATCTCAAGGTTGTTGGCATCTTGTTATAGACTTGTGAAACGAGATGCGTTTGCTGTTATTATTGAAAGTCATATGAAGAAAAGAAAGAGGAACTTTGATTTAAGCATAATATGAATTTTATACCTATATATTCTGGTATTTTGCTGCCATATATTTGTACCAATAAAAGAATACCTGGTTTACTGATCCTTGTTCATTTATTGTATTTGTTCATGTATAAAATAAATAATAAATGCTTTATTTCAAACACTGGACTTCTTAAGTAACATGTGAAGTATCGTCACATGTTAAATCAATGTCTTGCTGTTAATTCTACTCAGAGCCTCGAGAAAATTATAAAAAAGGACGCAGACATGGAGGTTTCTGATTAAAGCGATAATTCCGAAAACAAACGTTCATCTTCACTATTTGTTGTTTCATGTAAAATTATAAAAATTTTAGAATACATCATCACTTATGTTCATTTTATAAAGAGAGAAGCCCTGATTGATTCATCAATGCAGCGCCGAAACTATTGAAATCAAACAAGAAATTTTTGTGTGCAGGTACGTAATTTTTGGAAATGTAGTCTTTAAAAATGTAAAATAGAGGAAATTCGTTTGGAAGCCTCGGTTTTTTAATTTAGAAAGATGACCCTTAGTGTCAGCAAAGAAATACTAGCGAATTTCGGAACCTCCTCGTGCACAATTATTCAACCCCAATTTAAAACATTTAACGTATCTTATGGATGCCAAAGGTGCAATGGTCTGAAAGGATAATCTATTTTTTTTTTGTTTATGGCATGAATTTCAATTGGAAGGTCCATCCTCAATCCCTTGCGAAATTTTAATTTGTATCAGGAAATGGTTTGTACAGTGACTTAAGAAACGTATACCTTCCAAAAATTAGCACTGAAAACTTTTAATTTTAATTTTATGCTTTTTATAATTATTAAAACCATTAGGCTTTAAAAGCAGATACGATGCAATGATTTCATATTTATTTTTTTTTTACAAACTTGTTAGCTAAAGCCTTAGTTTTAAAATATAAACTGGCTACTAACATTTAGAACATATTTTTTCTATTTTTATTTCTTATCATTTCTTTCATTCTTATCGTGCCTTTTTAAAGATTATATTAAATTCCTCTCCGCGGAGAATAATTATCTGTTATTTGGTTAATAATACCTACTACTAGATTATATGGTCTAGTAGTAGATACACAATTTTTGGAAGATTTTTAAAAAGACGTAACAAGGTAAAAAGGTATGATTAGTAGTAAATTGGGGTAAAAATAAACAAGAATATATAGTAGATTTGTATTTTTATTGGTGTCTTATCTATATATGTATATTTTACAAATACTTTTTGTACAACACAAATAATATGATTTTCAATTTGCGCATATAATCATGGTTATTTGAATATTGCAGAGAACTGGAATGGTTAAAAAAATATGAAACGCGACTGTATTATGCTTATTTAAGTATTGTCATTCAATAATTATTTCATATATTTAAAATAATGGAACATATATTTTTTTTATATAATAATACCATTAAAATCTAAGAAAGATGTTAAATAATAATAAAAAAAATAATAAAATAGATATTACAATAATAAATATTTACACTAACTCGTCGAGGCTTTCGCCGTAGCCATTTTTCAGTCTTAGAGTATTTACGTCCCTATTATCTTCGAGATTCATTTCCCCGTTGCGTTTCGGAGGAAGTCTTAATCTTAATGAGAGCCAGAACTTGTCTTCATTATTTCTCTGCCAATGAATTACATTCATGCATCGAATTATCGATGAAAGCGTTTCACCGGCAGAATTCTTTGTCTCCATCTCAGATCTAGGAACATCTTTTAATAGGACGCAAATTAGTTTGTCGTTGAAGGCCTGCAATTGTTTCAGAGCTTCGTAGAGAGATCGCGAGTCCCAATTTTGATTCAACGTTGCTGGTGATATCACAGCCACTATTCTTCGACTTCGCTTACTCGCTTCCAATAAACTTGTATACCCTAGGGCAAAGATACATTGAAATTAGTTTAAGTTGGATACATCACAAACGCAAGAAGACAACATTATTATATTACAACAATCAATACTTTATTCTTAGTCATTTTGCCTTTCGTGGTCTTCTAATTAATCTAATCGTTTAGCGTAATTAGCTCTGTTAATAAATGACTTTTGTCTCGGTGATCGTCCAAAGAAAAGTTTTGGATGAATTCTGATCTGATTATCGTACTTGTTGCTTCTTTTTATTTAACAGTCCTGTATTACGCAACATTACATTGGCAATACAGAATGGAAAGATTAGTCCGCTCATCTACATCGACCAATAAGGTCTAGTGTAGGCCGGTAATGTAGGTAATCCTAAAGTTAGAGTAGACTTATCTTTCTGGCGATTTCTAGAACTTTACTCAATCGGTTGATTTCAGACACTTGGTTACGCCCCACCAAACCGAGAAAATCTGATTCTGTAGACGGTACTTCTCTTATTGAATGAGACCTGACTTTTTGAATGAACTTCTGTTCTAGCGAGGACATCGACTACCTTGAACTTTTTTATTTTTATATCTCGCACTACAGACTGGCTAGAGAGCTGTGTCTGACACATCTATTCGGGAGTATTCCGACACCCATAACAAGGACTCGCAGCTTTTACTTCAATCAATTATATCCAGAAGTGCTTCAATTGTTTTCAATTCAATCGTACTAGTCTAGTAAATACTTAGGTACGCTAATACTTTACCGACTCACTTTGTTCAGCAATTTTTACAAAAACTTAATTCTCCATTAGCGTTGAAACATGTTTTCTAAAGACATTTTTGTTATTCAAAAATCTAAAATTTTTTCGGGCACTTACATAAATTAATATCACTTGGAAGTTGCCTAGAGGAGCATTTGTAATGATAATGGTTCTCTAATACCGCAGTCATTGTTCCTTGTGTTATTTCTTCATCTTTAGGGGAGTAGACAATTAACACATCGTTAATTTTACCGTCATCTTCTTCCAAAATACCGAATTGATCTTTTAGACAAACTCGGGCTGTCAAACCGTATCTAAGGTATACTGCAGATACGGTTGTTACCAGAACTGCAAGTATACCAAAAATCCAAAGAATTTTCTTGACTGGAACTGGGTTTTTCGGTAGATAAATTGGCACATCTGTAAAAAGAAAGAAATGTATTTTTATAGGTAATGATTTTAACAGTGTAATTAATTCATTGCAATGAGATGCAAACAGGTTGTTCCAGTTATTAATTTATATAACGTGCAGGATTGAAAAAAAAATAAGATACCGGACAGTTTTGTCGTTGCTATAATGCGACGAAAATTAATAAAATAAATTATTGTACTTGTTGCGTTGTATGCCCAAAACAATATTGAAAAGAAACGCAATTACTTTTTCAAGGTTTTCCGGGAAAATTGACTCAACGCTATTTGAATTGATATTTGCGTCTTTATTTCATTTCGAAATGTAGGTAATATCTTGCAATGATTTGCGTTTCGGAATGAAAAACAAAATGTCAAGCAGATCAGTAATCTGCTATCTGTTTACTAGTAAGTATATTAATACTATATAAAGCGGTAGCAATGTGATATGTAAACTAATTTTTTATGTTTAACGTCAACTCACCTTTTTCCTTCAATTCTACCTCTAATAATCTGGATTTTCCTGGCTTGCTGATCTTACAAATGTAGGATCCATAGTCTTCTGGCTTAACTTTGTCGATGAAGAGATAAGTTCCATTTGTAAGTCCGTGTTCTCTGAAAATAAAGAAATAAACGCATCTAAATTATATAACCATCAGTACTATAGTTATGTAGATTTACACGTGTTAGTAATTGTCATCTGTGTAAGCAATGTATTTAACAAAATATTCTCAAGTATCTGTACGTGTTAATTGCTAAACGGATGATGAAAATTTGGTATAATATTTACATTTGACGCATTTAAAAAATATAATTTTCAATTATTTTGTTTACATCTTTATATAATGTCCTTCACGGGACTCCTGTGCGGTATTAATGTTAGCGAACGTTTATTGTGTATCGCTTTAATCAAGTTCCGCCCATATACCAAGGTACATAAACATTTTCCTTTAATATCGCGGGTTCGGTTTTTGCTGCAGTGTCTTAGTTTTATGGTCTCTAATTTAAAATAAATCATAATAATATTTGTTGTTGTAGACTTCCGCGGTCGTTGTTTTCTTTTAAAGAATTTGGGTTTCCGGGTTGAAACCGCGTCGTAATTGCATGAGGATGCCGACGTTTCGCTCTCAATTGTATGGAGCTTCTTCTGGGCTGCTGCAAGTTGCGAAACGTCGGCATTCTCATGCAATTACGACGCGGTTTCAACCCGGAAACCCAAATTCTTTAAAACATAATAATATTTCTTTGAATTAAATTTTCTTGAATTTAGTGTGCGTCAGTCAGTGTTTGCTCATAGTGCAGTATTTGAATTTTTAAATTAAACATCGTACCCATTGGTACCATATTGAACTCCAAATTTTGACACAGCTACTGAAGAAGCGAAGTATTTTTCGCGTGAAAATTGGAATTGTATTTTATTTACGAAGTGGGCTTTCTTAAAATAGCGAGGGAGGCCCGATAAGTCCACTTGGGCCGCTAATCCCGTTTCGCAGGATGAGCCCGCTAGGGTCGATAAGCCGGTGATGATACCAAAAAATATATGTTTACATGCTCACTAACTCGGAAACTCGCTGCTGTCTGGCTATAAATAAAAAAAAGCTAGTTACAAATATTTTAATACACACAATACAATATAGCCGCCATATAACTTAATAACGTTTTATCAATTCTGTATAAAACTCGGTCGTCTGGGAATACTGTTACGGTATTTTGAGAATCTGCATCATCATTGATGTGCCGGACTTCTTGAGAAGTCCTCGTGTGAGAGAACAGGTGGAAATCATCGGTCAGCCCTCGCACGATATTTTTTAACCGCAATTTAAGACATTTGTCATAAAACGTTTTTATCAATCGATCGTTAAAATTGTTATGCAACGGTCATTATTGAATAATAGTTAAAAATTCTTTAGTAACAGCGGCACTTCACTGCAATTAGTTTTTCGCTACGCATCCAATCCCGAATATATATAATCTACTTTTGTTCGATGATACTATGTAAAAAATGCGGTCTCTTCCTTTTTCATATTGCCCTGCTCTTTCAGCCGCGATAAAGTTTTACAATAAAGTTAAATGGAAATGTAACATAAACTTGATAATTTGTTGTTTAACAGTTAATAGTTGCGTCCACCTGTGAGCTTACAGTCGAAGCAAAAAGCGTAATTATAGATAATTAGTTGCAATTCCGGTAGACGGCCTATAATGGTTGGTCTTCGTGGGCAAAAACACTAGTAGACCGACCATAAATATGTGACTGTCGTCGTGAGAACAAAACTCAACGCGTCGATGGTCTTTTGTCTGATGGTTTGCTCGCGCTATAGTCGTGTTTTGTTCTTTCCGCTTCTTTGCGGCAGTGTACGCACACACCGCATGTGCACACGACGGGAAGTTCGCCGAATTTGGAAATTCAACAATAAAGAACATAGACCGTCTTCCTTCAAATCGGCGATTACTGACTGGACGATCACGGCGGAAAAGCGAACTACAATTATCTATCGATTTTTTGAAGCAATCCTCGCTTTTAACCGACCAAAAGAGGATCTTAACGCTATCGTACGAAAAAATCACGTCTTAAAATCAATTATTTTGTACGTGGACGTGCGGCTACAACCAAACCAAATGCGTATGCGTATTAAGAGATAAAATAGTCTATTATAAAAAAGGCAATGATAAATGATATATAAATATTGCGCTAATGGTTTAACTGACTCGACGTCATTTTTATCCTCATCATTTGTCTTCCGCTGTTACCAATAACCATTTTGGATACAATCAAATATACTCCGACGGCTAGATTCAGTATAAGGCTAAATTCATAGAGAGTAAGTGTCACTGCCACATCCTAGTGTGGTTGCTTTATACGCAGTTGAAAATTTTCTGGTGTAAAGCTAAAAAAGTATAAAGTAACAAATTTGGGTGTTAAAACTAGCACAAAATTTGGTCAGTTACGTATTGGTGCGAAAATGTATTTGGTAAGAAGTGTTGGAGAAACAACCGAGAGGTGTCAAAAATCTCTGTCAATGCTTTTGAAAAGCTCAGTGATTGCGTTTTAAAAGATTAGTTTCTTTGAACGCTTTAACGCCCTGTATGTATGAATGAAAATATTGCAAAACGATTCTTATTTAAATGTTTGTTTATGAACTCAATTCTTGATATTAAAAATTGCTAAGCAGATGCGAATATCTTTAATTTACCGGAACTAAGCGATATATGTAAATATTTGGTTCGGTATTGTAGAATTGTATTCAATATGATTCATAGTAATCTCAAGAATAAAAAAATGCATGCCGTCAACATTCCTTTTAAGCGCATTTTACATATGTGCCTTGTTTGGTTCTTTATTATGTACGTATTTAGAATCAAATACAGCAATGGAACACTTGCATCGAACTGTGTCCAAGTAATTTCATGAATAGAACTCGGGGGCGTATATTTTAAGTATGGTGGGTGTGCTTCGTACACCTACAAATACACAGTGTGACATTATATACGCTATGCATAAGTGAATGTACCGTTAAGACGGAGATACATTAAAAGCAATTAATACATGTATGGCGTAATGAAATAAAAAAATAATGTTCCTTGCCGTATAAGATTGCATTATGCAATTACATTTTCTTTTATTTTTATTAATTGGTAAATTACAACAAAAATTGATAGCACCTCAAATGACACTGATTGATAGATAAGAGTTACATCAAATAAATGGAAACAAAAAGAATGATAACTTTCTGTAACAGAGCGATTACGCGGTGGGCGATTCCACATGGGCATTTTGATGTACAAGCCATTGGCATTGCTAGGCATTACGTGGCACTAGATGGCATTGTACCCTGGAAATTCTATGGTATTGGTTGTAATTGCCATGACATTGTAATGTATTTTCATGCAAAATACGCGGCGCTAATTCTGCGGTTAATTCCGTCATCGGTTTAGTGCTAACAAATTTCCAAACAAATTCTATAGCGTTTGTACAATATGCAGGTAAGTGGAATGCAGGAAATTTCAAAATGTAAATCATACAGTCTAATGGATTGGGGCAATATACAATGGAAGATTGAAATTATGTGATTTTAGCCGTATTTGCTATGATGTGTCCTAATTCAATTGTGTCAGCCTAGTTAGTAGTTAGCTGAACGAACGAAAGCTATACTGCTATGGTGAAAAGTAATTCATGTTACTTGTCTATTGTTTGATAGGACTGGTAACTGAATTGTTTTATATTAATAGTTTCATATGTAGAGTTATAATTTTATTTCTTACTACATTTAATTTTTTTTCTAATAAAATCGATATTCAACAAACCACTTTTTTAAAGAAAATCCGTGTGACTTCTCCATGAGCATTTTTTTCTTTCTTGACTTCATTTAAATTCTTTTGAGGAGCTTGAACTTTATTGCTAATATTCAGTGTATATTGCAAAACTTTTACCTATTCGCATATTTTCCAAGCAAGGTGGGAGGTTCAATGCTAAATAAACATTTTTTTCGAGTCATCTTACATTACCAAAGTACAGCTCAATAAATGAAGTTTCGTTGTAGAGGTAGCTTAATAATCTTTAAAATGACGTCCTCTTTGATGATAAGGGTTGGTCTGCTAATACCTCCTTGTGCCCCATAAGTCTGCTACTTCTCGACGTATTTTTTCATAGATAATCATTTTCGTTTTCGGTAGACCACTTTGTGTATTGATGATTAGAGAAAACATACATAATGATAATGATACGAAGATTATAATTATCTAGATGTTTAAAATACGTTAACATGAGCTTGAGGCATAGTTTCCCAAAACGTAATTTACGACCCTGTTTAATAGGTACTTACTCAGAACACCCATGTGTGTATCCACGCAACGAGTAAGTACTACCAAGCTTAAAGGTGTATTTATAAGTAATTACTTACGAGGAATATTACGTACAAAGTAAGTTAAAAATATACCTAGGTAGATGTATTTTTTTCCTTTGTGCAATGTTTCGGCATTATTGAAATTAAGGCTTGCGTGATACGGATGTGTACGCGTATGTAGCGCTGATTTAATTAGTCGTCATTTCATGCTCAATTTTCTCTGATTGCAGGCCGCGTACGTCAAATTATGTCAAAAAGAGTTTACACGCAATTTAAGATATTTTTTTGCCATTTCTTTCGAAACAAGTTGAAAATGTAATAATAGGAGTTCAATACAAACCTTGCTACTTTCTGCTGGGTAATATGTGGCCCTTCTACGATTGTGTTATTTTTCATCCAAACGGCTCCACTTGTAGCATCCGGTAAATCAACATATCCTGAAAATAATAAAAAAAACAGGTTTGATTAACACTTTCAATATCTGTTACATTATAAGGTACAAATATTGGATAATGAAACGGTTATCGAGAAGATTTCTGTTTATACAAGACATGCACTTTGCTCTTTTTAAACATTTGAAGGCAAGCGGTCTATAGTTTAATCTACCAACAGGCAGCAGAGAAAAGGCGCACTTCGACTTTAAATTAATAGACCCCATGTTATAACTATCTATTCAAAAATTTCAGAGTTCCATTTATAATGACATCATTAAACCTTAACTAACGAGTTTCGTGAAATACCCTGTTAAAAATATGACTGGTCCTGAATAATGAAAGATATAATAAATTATATTAAAAGATATATTATTTCTCATACCTGGTATTATCCATTTCTCTGAGCGTTTAACTGTATTTTCGTTATATTACAAAATAAAAGCAAATCTTCAAGGCAAACAGATACTCATAATTGTGAGGCTTGGAATAGAAACAACAAAATTTTTAATGGGTTTCAATGGAACAATCGAAAAGTTTTATAGATAAAATAAATTTATTAATTGAACATGTTATTGTTACAATTTGCCTGGACATCGAATGGTGATAAATAATTGGGATTGTTTGCTTTTCTTTATTTACAAACTTAAATTGTAGCTCTATAATATACCGCTTTGGAAACAGCTAACGAAAAAATCAACGTTGAAGCTTGAATGTTTAATTCGTTATGGCGTAATTGTTGAACTGTTATAAGAACAAATTCACATTTTGCTCTTACTCTAATCGCATGCTATCAGGAACGGCTTATTGCTTGTCAGAGTCAATACTTAAAACTTGGTAATTAAATCGTGGTTTATTTCCTCTAAGTCGTGCGTTGGTCACGACTGTTGAATTAAAATTAATAGTCGTTCCCGCTAGCGTAGCAATGTGATGACCGAGCCTTTATAGTTAGATCTTTAAAGTTAACGCTATACGGATTGGTATCTATGAATAGCCCCGGAAAACAAAGGAAACGATGATTCCTATTGTAGGAGCGAGATTTCTTCGGGTATGTGCAAAGTGACTATTGGCTCCGATCTTGCTTGATGTAGTTCGTCTGGGCGGGCAGGAACTGCACTAAATATTTGTGGTTTGGTAATGTTCCCCTTTGCGTTACGCCGTAAGCGTTTCCAGAGATAGATGATGTTAAAATTAGCATATATCAATTAATATATGGCCGTTAGAGAATGATTTAGCGGATGAAACGAATTTTGCAAGTAGACAAGAAATCCTTGTCGTATTCATTTACTTAATTACAAAATAAATGTTCCCGTCTTCTATAAGTACAGAGATTAAGTTGTTGTAATCTGTATGTTGCATATTGAGTCATGAATAATTTTCAGGGTATAAGAACAACTAATAAATATTGTTAGCTCTGTGTATGCATTCAGCAGTTTGATTAAATGGAACCTTCGCGTCTTGTAGACCCTGAACTATAAATTAACAGATAGGCATTTGTTTTAAGGAAGCAGATAACGTTATTAAACGATTATATACGACGATGGCTTATTAGGCGATATCACGGATAAAGATCTACTCGTTGAAAACATTTTCAATTTCATGTGACATCGGAATATGAACTTTCTGTATAAAATGGAACATCCTGTATATTATGGATCCTTTTCATAGTTCATTAAAATAAAAATTACTATAATATAAGATATAACTAAAGTTCTCCACTTGATACATCTAGGCCGAATTATTTAACATAAGTAATCATTCAAGGAGATCATGCAAAACATATATGAGCTGTTCCATAACTAAGAGTATATCCGCTTCCAATTTAGTAAATAGAGCTATGGAACTAGATACTACCTAGAAAAAAAAAACTCTATCCATAATATATTCAACATAAACATAAAAAGACTTTCAGATATATAATACATCTAATAGGTCATCGTACTGAAAGGCTGTGTGCATTAAACAAAGCGGTTATGCCATATTATTAGTGAAATCATAAGTGAACATACTCTATAATTGTTTGTGTAAATATGTTTGCAAATAAACAAATACTCGTAGAAGTTCAGCATAGCATGCCAATGCGTCACTTGTCTCCGTTTTTCACAATAAAACGGAAAGATGAATGCTATTGAACCTCACCGTACTAATGTAAGATAACAAGTTACGGTGAATCATTTAACTAAAATAAAATTAGATATTAGTCTGAGGAGAATTGACTACATAGTACTGCTATAGTGTCGCAATAAGTGGAAATATGTGCGACCGACGATGTATTATTTGTACGAAGCGCAACACAATATGGGTCAAAGTCTAATAAGATTAATTAGATTGAATACTGGCGTTTGAAAATAGTCAAATAAACAAATTAATTTAAAAGCAAAGAATACAGAAAAAAAAAACAATTAGTTTGGCGATGTTAGCTTCATATTATTGATCGTTACAGATCAAGTATTTACGAGATACATAAAAAGTTGTCCTCGATACATGGAGTTTATTTGAAAAAATTCAATACTTAATTTTGGCTGTTTCTTAGAAGTGTTTAATATCACGATTCCAAACATTGGTCTACATTTAGACTGTTAATGGACAAACTGTTGACAAACTAGTTTTAGATACGAAATGCATCAAATTTTGAAATCAAAAAGTGAACTATTTGCGCACGCAATCAGCTAATATGTCCATAAAATTAATGATGAATATGAAT
This sequence comes from Oryctes borbonicus, assembly GCA_902654985.2. NCBI lineage: Eukaryota > Metazoa > Arthropoda > Insecta > Coleoptera > Scarabaeidae > Oryctes > Oryctes borbonicus. The sequence continues at coordinate 6,185,068 of LR736880.1, read as the reverse complement.
TCTATTTAAATCTTTTTTAAACTCTATATTTAATTAAGCGTTCGTTTCTTTTCGAGCGTGCATCGTAATATATTACAATGCGTTTTTAAAACCATTTGCGCCCGGTTGGAATTTATCATTAATAGCCTTGACAGCTTACCGACCTCTTCATCGTATTGTACGCGCGGCGGTAGGATATCATTTTCTAATCTTTCTAACGCGCGCCGTCAGAGGCCGCTTTTGTACGCCTGATTACCAGCAGTAAATTGAATTTTTCGTGCGGCAGCCAAGGATCGCAGGTTACCGACAGCGCGGAGACGGATATTCGGGTTCGGTTGTAAGCTCGACGAGAATGAAGGAAACGTTTGGCTATTTAGATGCATTCACAGACTGATACTCACCGACGAAACCTTCGCAGAACAATCTCACTGATTGACCAGGAACAACTTCGGTGTCTGGTGATATATAGGTGGTTTTCGGGTCATCTGGGATAGAATCTGCGTCTGTAAAGAACAACAAAATAGACATTAGGGTAATATTGAGCTTTCGCTAAACGCTTCGTCAATGGAATTTTGTATTCTATCTTCTGTAACATCTAAAGCAATAGCTAATTTTTTTATCCATTCCTTGATTACCTGGTCTCTATGTTAGTTTAAGCAGCATATGTTATTTGGTTCAGTGTCTAAGAATCGTGGTTAAAACTAAGTCGAATCATCATGTTTATATGACAAATTATTTTCTTTAATTTCTGGGAACATTGATCTATATAACAGACTATAGGGACTATACGACTAATTTTGTATGTCTCTAAAATTGATGTAAGCACTTCGATATTGCCAATTATAGCAGACAATAGCACTATTTTCTCCGGAAAGAAGGTTTCCCAACCCCTTCATTGGAATCATAATTAGGTATTAAGTTAAAAGGACAGGATTCATAACGGACGCTTTTCAATATTTGTGTATTTTGCAATTGTTATGATGTTTAAAAATATTGCTAATATTACTTGCGGGGTTGATGATGTATATGCTTCCATTGTTCTTTTGACAAAGGTTATACTTACACACGGCTTCGAGTTTTGTCTGCGGTGTTCTAACCAGCCATTAGGTGGTTTTACGACCGGCAAAAGCGAGTATATAAGAAGAACGTGCCCGTAACAAAAGACGAAATTCGAAAAAAAGATTAAACACCACTTACTTCTATAATTACGTCGGCAACAAATCCCGTGACATATACAAACCGATTTTACACGGTCGTCGATTTTATTGTGCGCGAACCGTAATGTTCCTATATGTACTTACGTATGTTGTATGAACACACACACATGTAACGTATCAACAAATGTTGTATACACATGGTTCTACAAATACCCTCTTCAGCTGGGCGGTATGATGTTAAGTTCCCATCCGAGGCGACGTGTTTTGGATCACACTTCGCACTCGGAAATCGTTTTGCCGCCTCTTCTGATTTAACTCTTGGTTCACGGAAACTGAATAAAACGGAAAAGGCCAAAGCGGTGACTGGAAGTGATGAGGCTGTCACCCACAATGCAAAACTGATTTCCGTTAGATTACTGGTAAAATCCATTAAATATGCTACACATAGTTCTTATTAAAAGTGTTTGAAATCTGGGAGATCAGCTCAGCGAAACGGTTTCTGATGTTTGGCCGCTAGAGTGTATTACTTTCAAATTCTTCTTCAATCTTAATCATTTTCTAGAATTAATACATTTTCTTTATTAAAAGTAAGAAATTTATCAGACTTTTTAACACGCTTTAGAAAAAAAGTAGTAGGAAGACCTATTGTTAATTTAAGGTTAGTCATAGTGGTGCCATTTGACTTTCGTATCTCTGACATGTGATCGGCGGTGTTCTTTGTCCCCACGTCGATTTGGTCCTTCTTAAGTTGAATATTACACATTCTTCAGCTGCTTTTATACCCCCACTCTCTCCGAATCCGAGGCTTTAATGAAAATTCTTATATTCACTACTCTGTATTTTTCAAAATAGACAGTTAAGCATTGAAGTTCGATAAATCAGTCGATATATTGTTGCTTATTCTGTGTTGCAACGATTGATTATTTGCTTTAACTCGTAGTGGGTAACAATCGCTATACTACTATTGTATTGATCTAGCGTAGCTATTTGTAACGTCTTTTTGATTGTGAATATCAAAACAAACTTAATGGCGTATTCCTTTGCTGGTTTGCTCCTTGCAGAATTATTAACTCTGTTGTCCAAAATATAATATCGAACGACTGAACATTTTTTCCAATCGTTCTCGATATTTCGTAGTAAGTCGTACAGATTTATACAGCAAAGGTTTTTTTTATTTTAAGTAATTACCATACACATGCGTGAATGCCAATTTGCGGTTATTATTTGGACGTCCTAATTTCAAGTCAAAGGCAATATTGAAAAATGTTGAACCGGATGGAAAATAGAACATCAATCCTTCGGTTCGAAAGCTAACGCCCTATCCACTACTAACTCTAAGTCGCAGTATGATTTTAATAATTATTAAATATAATCAAAAATTCCAGCGAGTGAATGCCCTGGCTTAATATGTCAGCAACGCTGTCGTTTCTCGTAAACGGTTGCAACAACAAAAACCAATTCTTAGGTAACAAATTAGCAATAAATTAGCAACAAACTATTCTTGTCGAACAGTGACTCAAGAGTTACAGCGAACGGCTATACTAACTTAATATGATAGCCTTCCAAGCAATGTTGTCTCTTACATGATATTGCAAGAAACGTTTAGACAGACTCTAGCTTGAGTTGTATTTGAGAAAATGTTTGCTTTTTCACAAAGAAAGCGCCTACTTCGCGATTGATCTATGAAACACCCAAAACATCTAAATTAAAACGATTGCAAGCGCGAAGGAGTGTGTTTAGTTACCTTACAAAACCCTAGCCATGCAAAGTGCACAAACAGAGTAGAAGGTTGTGTTTCTTAAATCTGTGTATATATTCTATTGATAGGCTTCGGCGTTAGGTTGGAATCGATCGGTATAACGTAAGCAACGTCCGAGTGCTGTATATAAGAACATCGTATCTTGAATACCCTACCCACACATCTCTAAATATTTTGACTAGTCACATGGGGTCGAAATATACATACACATTTGACGAATTCAAGAGAGTAATTAACGGTTGTCGCCGTTTTAAGAGTGCGTGCGTGTTCGACGGATTCGAAAGTACTTCACTTTGCAATTGAATCCCCTACGTTGTGTTGGTTTCTAAGTATCTGTTATTCACTTACCACACGTAATCTGCACGAGCTAATATTTCGCAACGTAACATATTCTTAGCAGGGGGCGCGACGAACGATCGTATACAGTAGTAACACCGACAACAGCAGCCAGCACATCTGTCACATGCTGCTCCACCCAGGTGGTACGATGCGGAGGCAGAGCACTACATGCGATTTCAATGCACACAGGTGGCCATATTATCATATTACTGCTGCGAGTACTGGGATTTTTTTCTTTCGTTTGAATCTGTTTGTGTCAGCCTTCACAACTTCGGTTACCGCATAGAATATGGAGAGTAATAATTGCATTGTTGTAGGTACGCAATTACCCGGGCTATAATTATAGATGGTAATGGGAAGTTGATTGTGCATTGCACTATAGGTGTAAAAAGCTTTTTGACATAAACCACGCAATGTGTGCAAGTTTCATTAATTCCAAGTGGGTATCAGATATAGATCTCAATGGAGTGTAGGTATGCCTTTCAAATGGTGCACCAATATTACCAAAGCATGGAGGACGCCTACTACTAAAATCTAAAATTTCAAGACTATTTGAAGCCGTGAATAATCATTTGGTAAATTGTTATAGTTAGAACGATTCAGCAATACCTTAGGTTCCCAAAAAAAGAATGACAATAATAATTATTATCTCTTACTAGAGCCACACCTGCGTTTTCAAGCTCTTTTGTCAGCTGTTTCTCATTACCGGTCTTTAAGTATTGACTTGCGAGTTAGTTACATTTTCCCTGGCATATTTTCATAACATCTCCGATTCTGATTACTTTTGTTCTTAATGGAAGGCTATCCTGTAGCCCAACAACGTCTGTTGCAATAATTCATACGTCCGTCTCCAGGTGTTTTTTTGCCAGCTTTCTGGAATACTCTGCCATCTTCAGAAATTAGTTTGGACAATATCTCGAGCCGCTGAAGATATAACGAAATAGCGGCTGTGCTTCATTTCAAAACCCCGCAAATAAGTGTATGCTTGAGGCGTTGTTTATGTAAAAACAACTTTGTTTCAACTCCCGGGAAACTGGCTACGGAAACAAGAAGGTACAGATCGCATTGATGTTTTTCTCTACGAAGGTATGTACGCGATGCTTCTAGATGAGCTTTTGGTCAAAAATTAGAAAAAGAGCAACGTATTCACGTGTACAGGGAACGTTATTCTCTGCTATTGTAGTAAACGTCATGCATTTTCATTTGCTCGTATTAAAAGAAAACTTATTATCTGCACTCCATGATTAATTAAGAATTCTTCACATTTTCGAAACATTTTAGTTATCAACATATAACAAACATTGAGGTGAAATATAGTTAGTTACATTAAGGAAGATAAGAAATAGCAATGGGCCTAACGCGGTACCTAAAGGTACTTCGTGAAATATTCGTAAGATGCCAAACCACTTAAGACTTAATAAATGGGTACCAACAGCTTTCTATAGAAGTTGCTAGATTCACAGCTCTCCAAGTTTTAAATAACCATATTGTATTTAAAACAATATTTTTTTTCTTTATGCCAAAAACACATATTATTATTATTATAAAGCAAAATAATTAATTTGTGGAAACGTCTGAATATTACAAATTGATTTTATGACCTAAATGATGTGCAGTATTTTTCATAACATCGTATAAATATTTTCGCAATTTATATTAAGCTATATTTCACAGTGTTGGCTAACATACGATATCCAGATATCATCACCTCTAATCTTATCTGATGAATTTATTTAATCACGTTTAGATCTAGCGGAAGTTCACATTACAAGCAGAATGTATTTATAGGCCATTAACGAAAGCTATCGTGGATACATGATATATCACTATCATATCAATAAAGAATAGAGAACATGGATACATGTCTGAATAATGGGTGATAATATAAATGTTGGGGGTATTTACATAATTTAAGATGAGCCTTTCGATCTGGCAATATTTTATTAAATAAATTATAACGATAGTTTCAGATAGATGTACCAGATGCAATTTACCCATCACAGGCCATTTTCTTCCAAAAATCCGTACGCTATGAAACCTGATAACTATTCAAAATAAGCCGGCATAGTAGAAGCATTTAAAGATAAATGATAAATGAGTTTCTATAAGTTCAAAACAGTAACGATCAATCGTCGTTAGGTATACTTTGAACATAAAATGAAAAACACCAAAATTTAATTCTACGAAAAAAAAAACATATAATTAAAACTACATAACAACATTAAGAACTTAATTGTAATTTTTTCTGTTACGATTAAAATCTTTTAAAATTTAAAAGCACATAAAGAATATGAGTATTTTGCCCGAAGCTCGATAAATCGATTACTACGTGATATGGATTTTTATTTAAGGAAGTTAATAATTAATTCGTTAAAGGAGCTATGTTCTCGCTATTCAAGTTCGTCATTGCTTTCCAAAGAATGTATTAATCAAGAACAATGATGGAATCGTTTTATTGCGAAGTTAATTTGTTTTAGTCAAACTCATATACCGATCCGGACGATGAGACGACGAGAAAATAAATCAATAACTGTTATTATGGAAGAAAACCGTCGCATGGTGCTATCGTATCATGGACATGTACGGCCAAGCTGCAGGATATTCCAGGAAAGACCGAACATCGCCCGTCGGCAGCACCATTTGGAACGTAGCTACGAAGCAATTGAGCTTTCATACAGTTTGCCTTGTTATACGTTCCCATATTTACTGTTCTATACCAATGCAATAAATTAGACGCTTAGAATTGATGATATTCCGATATTTTGAAATGTCTGTCATAGACGTGCAATTGTATCGTGTTGTTTCCTACTGTTTACACGCTGGGCGTAATTTTACAATTCTATATTATATGGATTTCTTCAAGTTTAGCTTCTTCGATTTTCGGATGAATTTTCAATAGGTATTCAATTTTTAATGTGCTTATATGATGATATAAGGCTTGTTTCTGCAGAAGTTACAAGTCACTAGTTAGAAGCAATTTGATTGGCCCGAAAAAATATAAAAACATAGTGTTCACTCACAACGTGGATAAGTAAAATTAGCATATGCATATTTATGTATTTAGCTAAGAATGGAATCTTCCATATAATTACGAATAACGCAACATAAATCTTTCTTCCGGGTTAGGCTTTACTTACAAGAAGTTGAAATAAAATTACTCTTTATTAACAACGTTATAACTAATCTTTGCTAAATGATTAATTTTTTCTAGTTGTTAATGGTCCTATGCTAATCGTACTTTATCTGATAATTGCCCTTATCCCACATCCTCGAAGAAAAAGATAGATCTTAGCCAGATTTGTATGCATTCAAAGGTTCTAAAAGAGTCTAGTACTTCCAGCAAAGAGCGTGTTACTCTTTCACGTTAAGACTATCGTTGGTTCACCACAGATATATATTACTGCAATAATTTATAAAAAATCGGCTAGTCATTTTCAAGCATTTTATAAACGATGTATAGTTTCTTTTTTACGTTATTAGCTATTATACTTTAATAAGAAAACTATGGCATGAATATATTAGCCATTTATGATAGAATTTTATTATACAGTCTTTGTGTTAACATACTTTTTATTAACGTAGGCCGAAGTTAGTTATGAGTGAAGTTAATTAAAGTCCACTTTTAGATTTGTATACATCAGAAACCATTCCCGTCTGACGAACAACTACAGAAAATTAAATATGTACCCCGTGTTTACGGCAAAAAAAAAGCTCTAATCATACCAGACCATCAAAAATGTCTAGTCATACCTTCATTATTAAACACTTTCGGTCCCAGCGTCAACAAAAAATAATAAAAAGAGATAATTACGATAGCGATACTCAGAAGTTTAGCTTTTTCAATCTCGAGATACACGTATTCCGATCAAAGCGATGTCGGTGGCGGTGGTGTGACCGATTTTCCGTGTATTGCTTTTCCGGGAAGGTAACCGCCCGGAAAATTGAGCGGATTTCGTCGTCGGCATTCGAACTTAACCGTATTCGGCGTACTGTGAATGCTCGAAATTAGTTAAGTAAAGAGCAAGCGAGTTGTTCAACGAAATGAGTAATTGTCCTACGTTCAACGATGTACAACCCATCCTTGCTAAGATACCATTCACATAGTGCATTTCTTTACTAGAGAATTCGGTTTAGAATCACAAAATTACGCACATTCTACTTAGAGGACTCTATTTTATACAAGTGAGATAATGAAAATAATTCCTATATCTAGAATTACAAGAACTCAAGGAAGTAAGAAATGTCCACTCAATCATACAATACTATCGCTGACGACTACATTGAAACTTACTATACAGGCAGGACTTTTGTAATTTTGGCATAGAGAAAGAATACGCGAAAAAGACGGACATCTAGTAGGGGGAGATAAAAATAGTTTTCGATGTCGAATACTCGGTCAAGGAACGTAAAACTCCAAGAGCTCAAATAATTCCTGCAAAAATGTTATTAATTAGATTTGACCCATAAGCCAATACCAAATTGGATATAAGGCGTCAATAATAAAAATACAATAAAAGCATATATTCCAAAATTGTATTAACACATCATAATGTGTCCACATGACATCGTAGAAAGTTGTATTTATGAGCGTAGACCAAAGCCGCACTATGTACATATACATTGCCAAATTTTTAGAACGGAAAATTGTTGTTAACAAATAACGGTACTAGCTTTGCGCAAAGATTTCATCATTTGTAAAAAAGGCACCTCACTTCCTTGTTTAGAACTTGGAAGATTTCTCCTACCCTTTATTTATCATTTTATAATTAAATGAATCACAATGCACTCACATATATCTCATAGGAGGGGGATCTATCTTGATTACTAGGCCTAGCTACATTTTGTCATTTTTGATACAATATACAATATGGGTAATATGGACTACAGTATTTTAAACGGAACGTCCAGGTGTGAATTAACGACCTGCTGGTAGAAAGTAGGTCATTCTTAACAAAGAATAAGAATACGTAATACATGGGTTGAGGCCGTGTAATTTCTAGCGGATTATCTTCTCACAATTTGGAGCGATGAGAAATCTTTGATCGAATCGCCCACCTTTACCGTTCAAATCGAATGTGACGGGGTGAATTTTTCGCCGGAAGCGAGTGGGAGTCGAAAAGTATAGAATCCTATAAAACTATTGTCTGTAGCTTGAAAAGCGCAACAAATAACCACCAGCACACGCTAAGTTATTATAAATATGTATGGACAACGTGTACGTTTCGCTTAATCGAATACATCATCTGTAGGTATACGTACGTATGTACACATAATGCGAGCGACATGTGTGACATGCGGGGCTGTATTTAGGTTATCATTGCAACAACACACCAACGAACTTTAACGTGCTAAAAAATAGGGAATTTTTCTGGAACCAGTCTATTGTAAATGCGGACGCGTGGGCATTCCATTAACTTAGAGTGTCTTGTTTCTTATATGCACTAACTGTGACACATATGTACATTACTGGTGTAAGTGAATGGAAACATGTGTTTATCTATAATGCATCTGATCGAAAAAGGCATAGTTACATAGACCTTACTTAAAAAACATTGTATAACATACAGGATGTTTCTTTTAAAACACAATTTTGTATCGTGCCACGTGAAAATTGAACATTTATATATTATATTATATATTATAGTATATTTTTATGTTGTGTAGTGCTAGTTTTCCAATATTTTTTTTGTTTGAAAGCTTTTCTAAATGAATTATCTTTCATTCACACACTAGATGAACAGGCTGTATGTTGTCTTATTTTGAAGCCCATTACATAATTTATGATCTTGCCAATTTTGAATTATAATTGAGTACATTTTGATATAATAATTGTAAACACTTTAACGGTTATCTTTTCTTGTAGTCTTCACATATTCCAACAATCGACTTATTAGCAACTACTTCTATATTTATGTACGTTATGAAAGCAGTAGTATATTCTTATTTACGACATCTAAAGCGTTGAGACAATCAGCAGAAATCCTTTTGGTAAATCTAAATCAACTCCATTTTTTTCCCGAAAAAAAAAAACGTTTAGAATGAAAGATCATGTAGTATTTTCAGTGAACTGAACTATATATTGGTACATTTTATTTCTTTTTTTTGTTGTTAAAGTATCTTGATTACAGTCATTACCACTAATTGAGATGTTCTCGGAAGTTCAAAACCGACTTAATTAGAGTTAATAAAGTTTACTGAATGAGCGTTCCGTTGTTTTAAGCGTGCGATATCAAATTATCTAACATACATGTACTTATGTTCAATGAACTTGTTATTTGCTGGATATTATCTAATAACTCGGATAATTGAAGTATTTATATTATTATCTAGGTGCCACGTTCTGTAGATACTTAATGCTTCTATAGTATAATTGAAGAATTGCTCAAAATTTTATTTCACAGGGACACTTATAGTCGGTTGTTAACGATGAGCGCGTAAGATCTAGATATCGTGCGTAGACGTTAAATGCAACAAAATTATTCGTTCGATTTCTGAGTAAGGTTAATGTGAAAAACCACCTATACATCCGTTTATTGCAATCGGATTCGCGGAAAGCTTTTTCAAAAAAGTATTTATGAATACTTTGGTAAGATGTTGAGTAAAAACACGTTTACAAACAAGTACATAGGGTAATTTCTATTACTCACGATTTTGCTTGAAAATATGGTTTGTGGTGGATAAAAATTTGTAGAATTCAACTTACACAAATTAAGCCGAATGTTAACTAAGAATAGGTGAACATTATAAGAAACAAAAACACTGTACAATATGTTAATTATACGCATATACAATGTTAACCTCTATTTTAGCACGTTCGTTGGTTCGTATTAAATACCTTTCTCCTCAGATATAGTTCGTCCACATCCTATAATTAGTAGACGACCACCTGAAATTATATGTGCAGCTTTTGTTTCTAAAAATAAAATTATTACTTGCGATGTTTTCTTACATAACGGAATATACAGGGTGTGTCACCGGAAACTGCATCGATCGATATATGAAAGACTATACATTGAAAACCTGTACCTACATGCCTATTATATTGGAAATAGCTACGAATTTTGTCATCTTGAATGGAACAACTACTACAACTATGTTGTTATTTTTAACACCATATTTGAAACATTTATAACTGTGAAAGCGTTTCAGTTAGAAGGAATAGGAAGGAAAATACAACGACCTACAAAACCCAAATGCGAAACCTCCGGTGTGATATCAAAGTAAATCATGTTGAACGTTATTGTGTTCGTTCTACAGAAATGCTCCGGTTCCTCTTGATGAAACGAACGTAATGTGCGATTACTTTCTGATGCAAATGCCGCGCGGTGGTACCGAGCAGAAATTACTCTCATTTGCTACTAGATAAAGAAGAAACGAGGTATTTGCACGCACTTACCATAAACAACCAGTTCGATGGTGTGAGTAACAACGACAGAATCGTTGCGCAATATGCATGTATAATTGCCGGCATCGAACGAGTTGACATTCTGAGCGTATATGGTTTGATTTGCACTTTCCGGATACAAGATGAAGCTGGATAATGTTCCGGACCACGGATGAGAGACGCCGTTCTTCACCCTGGAAATAAAAAGAAATGCGTTAAAATTTTGTCTGTAGGTGCAGCTATAATTGCTAGGAATAAAATTGTAATATGCAACACCATTTTCTCCAAGATTTTCACATTTTCACGTCCCATTTACATCTAGTTTTTTCCTTGTAGTTCTGGAATAATTGCAGTGAAACAGGTTGAAACCAGAGGTTCAGAAGTAAACACAAATAAGACCAAATATATCATATAACATATCAAATAGAAGACTCTAAATTCCAAAAATACCTAGACGTAATTGTTAATGGCACAAATGATAGGAGTGTTGAAATCAAAGAACGTATTCAGGGGGGTAACAGAGAATACTGGCGCTATCGTCGACTCTTAAAAGTGCAAACTAAATTAAAGATATACAAAGTTGTAGTTAGAGCAGCAATAACTTATGCAGCTGAAGCTATGTGCCATAACAATAAAACGAGGAAAACTTAAACTTATTCGAAAGAAAAAAACGAAGATACATTATGGGGCTAAAGAAGATCGAAGGTGGGGAAGACTACAGGATACTGTAGAACCATAAAATAAATAGCATGGCGAACGGAGAAGACATAGTCAAACACACAAAAGCGTACAGACTGAAATGGTTTGGGCATATGGAGAGAAAAAAGGAAAAAGAAGCAATTATCAAAAAAGTAAAGAATTGGAGACCGTCGGAAGACTGAAAGGACTAAAACGGCTAAAATGAAGCCCAAAAATAGAACGGGAGGATCAAGTAGGGGAAGACATAAAGAAATTAAAAATACGAGACATGGGCAATAAAAACGTACAAACCCAAAGGGACACTCTTTGGAGCTATTCTGAGGCGAATGTTTGAAGAATTATTATTATTGGAATTTGTAATTTACAATTACAATTAGCATTACAGTTACAGTTAATATTACATATATTATTCGTATCATGTGATTGAATTTAGGACCTTACTGCATTATTTAAAGATGTTATGAGGCGATGAGGATGTATCATTTATAAGCCTGCAGAAACGAGTACACTTTCCGTGCGCTTCACGAAATTAACAGAGAATAAAAACAATTTAGTAATAACATGTTCTGGATGAGAGTATCTAATCTAAGATACGCCGACCACTGAAAATGTCTAAGTTAATTGCTGTATCAACCTCTACAGAAGTGAGCAATTAATAATGCCCAACAATCTGCGAGGGTGGCCGGCTTCGACTAGTGGCTATTTGGTAATGTTTACAACACCCAAAGTATTAACTTAACATTATTTAGTAAGAAAATGCTTATCTTGACAGGATACTGCGTTAGCGAGTGGATAGTGGAGAATTCATAATTGGGATGATAATGTTTATCTGTTTATTTTGAAACGTAGCCGTAGAATAACCTTACATTATGAAAGATCACTAATAAAGATAACATGTACTGCAACAAGATGTAGTATCTACTATACTTTGTTAAATTGTGTACGACAACAAGTTACTAATTTAGTAAAATCGACAATAATTCTGCAATAATAAATATGTAATACTAACTTGTGGAGTTGTCACATATTTAACCAGAAATGCTTTTACCATATATTATTTCTACTTGTGATGACAACCTATTTTTGTATCTGGAATCTAATTTTTGCAATTGCGATACTCATTTACCACGTAATATTTAAAAAAATCCCCAGTACGGGAAACCATAGCAGCTAACTTGATACGTCATTTGTGTATTAACTAAAAATAAACTTCCAAGCGATTTATTTCGTCACAGTTCTAATTTCGCGTACACAGTGTATAAAACTCGACCGAGGCATGTGGTAAAATGACATTTAAATTGAACCAGATTATGTAAACCGTACACTTAATCCGACGTTTTTTCATCGTATCCCGAAATCCGAAAACATGGCTACGGAATTAACCGATTTGTTACTGCGTTCGTTCCCGTAATAATATGGACGAAGCGTTTATAATGCGGTTTTTATTTGAAAAGCAACGGTCATTGATAATATCATAATTGTAGCGAAACAATTAACAATTTCCGTTTGGAAACAATAAAACGCAAAAGAATAAAAACAGCGAATCATTCGTCGTTCGTGGTTAATTCTAGCTTTCCGAGAATCTGCGGGTCGGCCGCTACATTACAGGACGTCGCTGATGCGATGGTGCAGGAAAAAAGTTATGTTAACGTAATTAACGTTAACATTCTCTGCAAGAGAGGCGAGCGACAAAATTGTTAATTATTATTACATGTGCGCGGTTAGAGTTCGGAGCATGTGAGCTTTCTCGACCTTTATCCACGTTCTCATTTATTTTTAAAAGATTCTCGCTTATAAAATGCTTAAGTGCTGTTTATAAACCAATGCAAGTTAACGATCTTATCGTTGTTTGACTATGCGAAATCGTGGAGTATTTTGGAGGATTTATAGCGAATGATGACCATTCAAATGGGTACTTTACTTATTACGTAATTTCCTGGATTAGTTTATTTTAAATACTTCTTTCTAACATACGTATACCGACGCAGAAAAAGTGGATGTAATGTTTGAATTCTAATCGCGTTTATATATAACGCATATACACAATGTTCCATAAATTAACAGTTTTATCGAATTTTGGTCAATTATTACTAATTATCTTTACAATTTATTTAATGGCTATAATACAAATTATAAATATAATACTTAAAGATACTTTAAAAAATGATCGTTCAGGTATAACTACTAAAGATGTTGGAAAGTTCTTACGACCTCCATTTACGATCTTTTCCATACTGTAGTCGACACATATGCAAATTACCACCCACGGGTATTTGCGAAGTATATTTATATATATAGTTTTAGCTATTTTTCCTGCCATACTCAGAAGTAGCACGTGTGTACAATGAGAAAAGTAAATATGTTTATAGCATTTAAACATACACTGTATCTACAAATAGACCAAATTTTAAATTGATTTATTAAGTTCTTAACAATGAATATATCCGGCGAATTAAAAAAAAATAAATAAAAAATAAACACCGGTGCACAATCAAACGCTACAAAAGAAAATATCGAGGGTAGTCCTTCTGGGTGCGCCTGCTTTAGGTGTTTTACCTTGACTTACAATCTGCAGGTTCCACCAAAACCGTAAAACAGTTGAATCACTATGATTACGCGCAATTTCTCGGAAACCAACAGCGTTTGAAACATACTATAAGCGTTTTACTGATTTTTATAGAACCTGGCTCTTGCAAATGCCAAAAAATAAGCTAGACCAATGCAATATGGTAAACGATCGTTTAAGTTGACCTTCAGAAATACATTTATAATATTTTAACGAAATACTCCAACAATTTACGGTTGATGCATTTTGAAGTGCAGTCAGTGCAAACAATAGACAATAGTCTGTTTCTTGTCTATCGTTACAGAGCTAACATAAGGTAGCTATACTTCGTAAAGCCGCATTGTATTAAAATGTAGCACGCAAGTTATCTACATCTGCATACATACGTATCGTGCTCTAATTTGGCAGAGGGTTACGTGGGATTAGCAGTTATAAGATTCTATACCTGTGGTTGATTATGAGCTATATCACTTGTATATATTCATCAATCTTTAGTTTTAAATTTTGTTTAGTGCATTGCGTATGAATTAATAATATTGATCATTTTCAAGGGCTTTAAAATTTGAAATTTATACAGAACGTAGACGCTGTAGCCGACATATATTATGTAAAATGATAAATGGAAAAGTACAGTCGCTTATTACTCAGAAGAGATAGGCAGTTTGTATTCCGCATATTATTATGCGTGATGATAAATAAACTTAGCATATGTGTTGCAGGACGACAATCCAACGTGTTTACACTCTATAAATCTATCTCATACGAGAACGCTAATTTCTTTCTTTGGCATCGATGAATTGTTTAACGTCCACAGCACTACTCATACCTGGCACAAAAATTTCGACGTGTAATTTGTATGCCGCATTGAAGGCTTTACGTGATTGTCTTCACGGTGCCAATGAACACCGCTCTTAATGTCTCTACGCCTTCATAGAAAACGAAAACACATTTGATGTGTTCAGTCATTGAATAAATGACAACATTATTGAGAAGCTTCGGAAAGTGAAGGTGATAAGGAAGTGATGTTTTATTAGGAAAATTCTATTTAGAAATTGCGATTTCAGCATTTTTTGTTCTACTTTACTGCAACATATGTAACCACAACATTTCATCCTAAATCCAACTAACATATTTTGTTAGACTAAATAAATACATTAGTATAGATCAAGCAAGAAAAGAAAACGGGAGCTCAAAAACAAAAATCAAGATGATTCAAGAAAATTATTGCCTTTAGCTAAAATATTACTTCGCTTAGTCATTGTGATAATAAATCTACATGTTACCGCATTCATCGAAAGTCTTTGGGTACAGCTTGCAATGTTACTGCGACAATACTCTACGCAATACCCGGCTTTCATTGTGAAGGCGTTCGATTCATCTTACCTGTTTTTTAGCGCACGGTTGTTGAAATTCCTGTCTGGTACTAGTGTCGATCCCCGTATAAACTGTAAATCTCGTTTGATCACAAATAATCATCAGCAATGAGAATCAGCATGTAATGGGAAGATGTGTAATAAAAGTAGCAATCCACCATAATACATTTTTCTGCTATCCAAACCCATCTCGCGTTTCCGTTTCACAGCGTATTTAAATCTCTCAAATTTGTATTTAAGAGGTGTTAATCCGCTCGTACGCGCTTCGCATACGGATTCGGAAATTATGATCCCTGCCGATACGATCAACTAAGGTTCCGATAATAACATATCAATACGAGAAAGCGAGATAGACATACGGGCCAAGGATGAAAATGAAATTATCCGTCATGATTAACAAACAAGAAGGCGAGAGCCGCTCGCAGTTTTCGAGTTCACTGACATCTCCATGCCGTGATATACAAGATGCCAGTTCGTATTATGAGTTTTCTGCTTAGTACGCTCATTTAGATTTTGTAATTGTTGACATAATTAAATAGTAATGCGGCATTGTTGTCCAAGTACAGAGAAGCGCAAAAATAAGATTGCTTACTATTGCATGGGAAATGGCACTAGGCAGCTTCCTATGAAGAAATGCGAAACATTCGCGATGGAAGGCGCTGTGGAGAGCAGAAAGAGAGAGGGATGGAGCAGGATAAGTGCAGTTGTGTATGTGATAATATTCTGAGAATATAAACACAGATACTATAACAAAAACGTATCATGTTTTCCAACATATGTTCCTTAATATACATACATATATCAACGTAAAATTAACGTTAGCGTCAGCTGTAATAGATGCAGCGCATTCCTGATTCTCTTTTTTTAAATATGTAAGACTTATAGATAGCTTATTGTCAGTACAGTTTAGTTGTTAATCCACCTATGTTGATATTTAGGAAATGCATCTAATTGAAAGTAAACGCAATTATATATATATATATATATATATATATATATATATATATATATATATATACTACTCCGGACACACACAGCTTCTAATGCATACATCTTTTGAGACGAAACGTGTTAACATTTCGGTATCGTTATTTTTAACTTTGTACACATCATAATTCACGGGATGAATCATCCTTACCAGAAACGATAGTTAATTTTAAGTCGCTAAAACAAATATACTGAAAAAAGGAGGAACAATGCTATAAGCATCATTAATTGCACCATACTGACTATAAATTCGTGCTGCTCACGAAATTGAACCTTGTTCTTGTACAACGTGGATGATTACGTGGAGTCTCAAGAGATATTAGAGATTATCTATTGGTATAAAAGGTTTAGGAGATTTTAAAGGAGTCACGATGGTGCCGGAATATTAAAGCATCAAAATGTTAGTTTCACATAAATAAAACGGACAATTACTTCTTTTGTATTCAATTTTCTCGTTTCCCAAAACTTCTAAATGCATGTAAAACAATTCTCATCATTTTTCTACAAAAAATCGAATTATTTTGCGTGTCACTTTGTAACCTAGTGTAAGCATATCTTTATATTATATTCTTCAATTATATTTATAAAAAAAAAGCGATCTATATACATCATTCCGGGTAGAGAAAGCTAAGTTAACGGAGTACTCGTCAAGCTCGTCGTTCACCTGTACCGAAAACGACAATGAGTGTCACAACGCAACTTGAACTTCCGGCTGATCAATTGTGTTGTTTCGTGCATATCTGTAGGCGTCTGGGAGTTCCAACAGCTGCGGGTTTTTTCCAAGAGAAACTGGGCTGTCCTACCTGCTTTTTAATTAAATAATGTGAACGTAATCGGCTTTTCTATACTTAATGTGTCCCTATGGGTGAACAATACTCGACTATATAGGATAATAACCGACGAGTTACTAGGTATGTTATTTAAAAATACTGTTTTTTTTTTATTTTTAAGCAGGTACTCCAATAAAAAACGCGTTCGAAATGTTCAAGAACTTATTTAATATTCTCATATCTATATTTACCTAAAATGTTTTCTTGGACAAATTTTGTGATGCAACCTTACATGTGTGTATTACCTAATCGTTTATAATATTCACGTTTATGACGTGCCACTCACATACGTTGATAGTTTCATGCTCTGTATCTTAGATTCTTTGGTAAATATAAATTTTTTTATATTTCTGAAGAGAGCGCTGCTGGTAAACTAATTGGTTAACAAAATAAACTGACCTATTTAAATACAGATTCACCAGATGATAAAATTGCTTAGTAGACTGAGAAATTTGCGAAATCGAAAGAACACATTTTTAGTATTTTATTTCTGTAAACAAATGTAGTTCTGACGCATATTATACGAGAAAAAATTTATATTATCTAGCTAGCCATATGAAGAAACAAGTTAGGAAATAAAAACAAATATTTTTCGGGGCATGGTCTCCCAAACGGTCACACACTTTTCCAACGTTTTCATAATGAACCTACACCCTCCCTTTCAGTAGGCATTCCTCCATCGCTGCCTTCAATCATTCATCCGATGAAAAGTGCCGTTCTCTCTAGTGTTTTTTTTTTATTATTTAGGGAAGAGACAGCCAATGGACGTATCCCTCTCGGATTAATCAATTTGAACTCATGTGTGGTACGGAGTATATCGATACTTTTATGTTGTTTGCTATTGCTATTATATTATGACACATTATACCTAATGTTATAAATTCTATTGTAGTACGCACATTAAAGCTTCCTACTATCGTATCAAACGTCCTTAAAAGAATCAAGATTTAAACGACTAAGTTCAAAAATAGTTGTTGATATAAGCTTACACTGCAGAATTAATCTTTGTAAGCAACTCGCCAAAAATAAATGAGCTTATTTTAAACTCACAATCTTGTATAAACTAACAATTTAACTTAAGCAAACAAATGTTTAACCTGCCCTTTCACAAATTATTCAATTTCAACCAACTGCATATTTAAATTAACTAGATAATTGTTGCTTCGTTAGTCTGGAGACCGACGTGTTCATTTATTATTTCTGTATATCTTAACATGATCAGAACGTAAAAATAAATAGGCAGACAATAAGGCTAGACAGCATATTAATCAGGACACAATAGAAAAGTTACAGGAGGTGTCCGTCTCCATTAACGGCGTAAGCAAGAAAAATGTGATAAGAAATGGGATTCTTACATGAAAGAGACCCCCTTCAGCGTTAGCTGATATATATTCATGAGAGTACGTCGGTCGTGTCGGTTCTCACTGTACATACGTACTTCGTATACCCGTGTTATTAAAATGTAATGAAAAAGAAAAGTTCAGCGCGTTTCCTGGAAAACAAAGCGCAGTCGATCATGATTCCATTGTTCGTTAATCCTACTACCAAATCAGATTTCTTAGAGAGATAGTTTGCCTGCGAAGGAAAATAACAATAGCCCGATCATTCCCGTCAAGCGTACGTCCTTTTCATCGGAGATATTTAATATCATCGCGTTGGATATGGTGCTTATGTGACCTGCTTCATCCTTCCGAAGGTGCTATTATTCGGCGTGTAGGTGCCCGATAATTGACAATAAAAGTAAAAGTAATAAGCTCTCCGTTAAGTTACAGCAACCAGCGCAATTAAAATAAGTTTCTTCTGTTTAGGGAGTTAATGAAACAATGGGCGAAGATAGACACTACGTCATTACGGAAAACATTTCCCTGGCGATTTCATGTGATTATAGCAGTGCTTACCTTAAACAGAGCACCTTAAACATTGCAAAACTTAAAGTTCGATTGAAATACACTTAATAGTAACTGTACGCATGTAAATTAATATCCTCGGGCTTTAGTAACTGCCTGTATACGTTCAGGTATTGTACCTAATGCGCCGATGAAGTGCTTCTCCATACTTTCTTTATTTGGGTTTCAATTACTACATTTGGAAAGTATTTGTGATCTCTTAATACAATCTTCGCAGAGTGCTGCAAATACTCGATTGAAGTTAGGCCTAGAGATTGCGGATCTAGGCGAATCCAGAAGATGGAATTAATTTTTGTGCATCCACCCTTTAGTTTTTTTGAGCTGTACAGCTTAGAGCGTTATCTTTGGAAAAAAAATGTTTTCTAAAAGCTCTAAAAAAAGTTTTGTAGACGATGGTCTTAACGTCGGGTTTAGAACTTCTATGTACGTTTTGCCATTCATGCGGCCGGGCATGTGAACATTTCCCCAACTCTCTGCCACAACTTCCATGCTTCTTAGTATTCTGCAAGGCAAGGATACTTCATAGGGTACCAAAATGGTGAAAAAGGAACCATGGAAGGTTCCCTTTTTATCAAAAGCAATGTTTATTCTTAAAAATTGGCCTTATGATGATGATAGCATTCAGTTGAAGAGCAATATTTTTTCAATTACCTCTATATTCGATTCGTCGTCACTCTTATCCAATTTCTAACGGATTTTTTCTTGCCCTACAATCTTTTAATTCTGCACTATGTAAGTGTCTTCTAATCGTGGTAGCCTAATTTAATAGAGGGTCTCTCTTAGTGTTGTTATTCTGGGACGTCCATTTTCTGACTTGTTTTTGTAAGATGCAGTAATCCTATTTATGGCTAACTGAACAGTACATTGTGAATACTAATTTTTAAGCAATTCTAGTTTGAAAGGTTCCTGCCGAACGTAAGTTTACAATTTGTGCTGTAACTGTCACTCCTCTGCCATAATAGTTGTAAATATTCCTTCCCAACAAGTAAAGAGTAATTTTAAAAGTTAAAAGAATTTGCGGATTGAAGTAGTTTGTACAGCATATAGGGAATATTGTACAGTTCGTAGCGATGTTACTATTTTTATAACAAAAAGTGCGTACCCAATTCTCGGTTTACACATTAGAACTGTACGTGCTACGATTTAATTATACATGTAATCTGAATGGATTGGTGTCGTGTAAAAATGTAAATGAAACTGCTGAACTTCATATTTGGAAAACTGTAATTATATTCCACGTAGCTACATGCATGTGTATTTTGATATTTCCAAGTGTATGCAAATTAATTAAATTTCTGGGAAAGGTTTCATAAAACTACACGCAAATGCATCTTGTATTGATCACGAACTTAATATCAGTTCTTCTTAATTATTTGTACGAAAATAATTTTAGGGAGTATTAAAATCGAGAAGTTTGCACATCAGCTAATCGACTTGTTTCGTGTATAAAATTCAAACATCAAAGGAAATTTGTAGGATCACAATCGTAAAAAATTGACGAGCTGACTCATCCAGAGTAGATGATATTTAGACAAATTTTAATGTCGCAGTATGCGAACTATCTCACCAGATATTTTAATGCGATGATTTTACAATAAACAACGCATAAATAAGCACGGTTTCCGCTCGTGTGCAAATTTCCAGCAAATTGCATTTAGCGGTATTTCCGATAAAACGCGCACACCCGCTCGATGTAGCGGGCAAACCACAAATTGCCACTTTCCAACGTTTCAGGAGGTCCGACATTTTTATTAATTGCTTTTGAAATTTTAACAGCGTATTCATATATCACGTATATGTACATATCCATATGTAAGCACCTGGCATCGCACCCAACTTGGTTGGCAGCGCGTCAAAGTCATTAATTTCGCATATATCTCATGTATAATTTAATCGTAAACTAGTTCATTCCGGGAAAGATATTCGACGTACTACCACGTAAATTTAGCTCCATCCAATTTTCCCTAAACCCACGGTAAATCAAATTTATCCATTATTATAATGCTATTGCAGTCGTTGCGAATCTTCTATTTATTACATAGTGGTTAGCTTAAACAATAGTTAAAGATATTGTTTTCTAAATTAGTTTTCTAAGAAACATATTTTCGTGTCCACATTTATTTTGCCATTTCTTTAGAGATGAAATCGGGCGCTTATTGTACGCCAAAAATAGGTTTCTACGAATGTTTAGAATGGTTTTTCCCCCCTATACATGCCGTATATAAAAGAAATAAATTGGAACAAAAGCTCGAAGACGTGTAGATACATTCTTATTACCGCGGTGTCATTATTGTTACGTAAATCGGTTTATATGCTAATGGGAAAGTACTGCTTCAACTTAATATAGAACATCGGTTCCCAAGATGTGGGTTCGCGTTAAAGAATTGCGGGAAAGGATCTCGCGAATGTATGTTCAATATATAATACTACATGTCATAAATTTAGGAATATAAAAATGACCGGTCATTATTTTCAGATTATTAGATGTTCCCGGTCACTTTTTAGATAGATCTTTCAAAGACAAGTTCAACGATGTACAATATAACAGACAATGTAGGATGTGCCATTTTTGATATATTAATTTTGGTATGTACGTGCTTACTTGTATAAAGCATTTCTCTCTTTAAATGTTTTCGTTTCACACACACACAAGTTCCAGTTTTTAATTGTACACATAGTGATGGAAATAATTTATTTCCACTTCCAACAAAATGATTAATTATTGCAATAAATTCAGATTATTATCTATATGATATAAAACGAAAAATAAGCCATCAAAACAACTCGCACATATATATTTCAGCGAACAGTTTTTTTTTTTGGATACGCGTTATCTGAAAATTATATGTTCGTTCCGGGAATAATCGTTTGAAGTATTTTTATTTCACTAATCTATAAACAGCATTAACCTATTCACGGAAGAATTGAAAAGCATTAGGTAAATCTCACCTGAGTTGTTGAGCCATTTCATCAAGGATAGTTTACGGTATATACATACGTATGTTCGCATCAAAACGTTATATTCCTGATACTAGATGCTTTCGAAGAAGTAGTATAAATAAATCGCGATTATTTAGCTGTTTCCTTCTGTGTATTTGAAAAATTATAGTTGCTTCTTAAAAAGTTAAGAGTCCAGTTTGGGTAGGTATATAAGTATATTTATTGCTATAAATAATAGGCGTTTACTTGTTAAAGTTATTAATGAATTCTCCAAAGGAAAGAAATCTACCATGGACCCGAACAAATTAAACAATAATATCGTTCTTGAAATTAATTTAATACGTTTGCCTCAAAAGCAACCGCGGAAAGACTTTTAGCCGAGTGATCTCGTCTGCCAGGTTCCACCATATCTTAAACCTTGTTTAAGTGCCTTCTCACCGATGTATCGTTTTGTCAGGAACATGTATAGTACAAAGGGGCAACGAGTTGTCAAGAAGAGAGACTCAGAGAGCGCCGGCGGCTAGTCGGACCAGTCAGACGGTAGGTTGGGGCAGTTGTGGGTAGTTGCAAGACATATACAGTTAGGTATTCAAGAATTAAGACACGCGGTAGCAACGCAATCAGGTACCTTGGTGAATTCTATCTTCAGATCACTAGATCTATAGAAGAGTTGCTTGATGTAGTCTTATAAATGTTTAAACCTCGACAGAATAAGTTATTGGTTATTAGGCCCAAACTTAGAGATGCTAGATCGAGTTAGCTATTCTCATCTAATTTGAAATTCATATCCCCCTTTTCCTGCCGCGCTCATGATAATGCTTCTTTCAATGCATACTTTTTCTTATTCCTTCAGCAAGTATGTTACCGTATCAAATATTACTATCATTGTTGCAATAAATTCAAGTTTTATTTATGATATCTTACATTTAACTTTTTATTGTGTCTATATTTGTAACCTGGAACATTTTCTTCTGAAAGACTATAGTTTATCAAAATTCGTAGCGTTAGAAACTTTTGAAACAAAGTGTGTAGCTGGTAAAAGAGGACCAACACCGCCGACCGACGAGTCAGATTATTACGTCTGGTCTTGCCTTTTCTTATCGCGACTTCACGTTCCTTCTGATTCCCTTCTCCTTCTTCGCGTTCTTTTTCCACGTCGTTTTTTTCTCACACTTTGTGTCTTACATATGTCGGACAACGCACTTTATGCACTTCTGTCGGTGAACTGCTGTGCCGATACCGTTTTACTGTCGCTAATTGTAAGAAACTTTTCAGAATTCGACGCGCAAAAACTCAATGGACCGGGTTCTTAGCATTGATATCGGTACTAATTGCTCTCATATATACATTAATGGGTTGGCATATTATATTTTATCTCGCAAGAGAATATGGTTGAATAGCTTCGAACTTCGTTGAATTAAATACGTTCTGTTACGATAAAATTATAATAATCGTTAGCAAATGTTGGCCATGTTTTATATGCCAAGATTCAATTATTATGTGCCTATTTCTACTCATATACTTGTATGTATAAATGTACAAATCAAAATTAATAAAAAAAAACTAGAG
Organism: Oryctes borbonicus; assembly: GCA_902654985.2. NCBI lineage: Eukaryota > Metazoa > Arthropoda > Insecta > Coleoptera > Scarabaeidae > Oryctes > Oryctes borbonicus. The sequence continues at coordinate 6,161,579 of LR736880.1, read as the reverse complement.
ATCGTATCAAAATTCGTTTTCGAATATGAACTAAGCATGTTTCAGCCCATCTAAATTTAAAAAGCGTACTTTCAACCGAATTTTCAAGAAATTAAGCAGGGAGAAAGATATGAAAATCTTTTCACCGAAACAAATACTTCGAAATTCTTGATGTGTTTGTTACCGATTCAACTAAATTAGATCTACAAAATGTAAAATTTCATTAACTTCGAAGAATTTGGAACATAATAGATTGGAGCACGTTAGGCGGAACCATCAAGACATGAGGTTGAGCATGTGTTCCTTTGTATATTTTTGAAGACACTATTGTGAATGGGGGATATTGTTAAATACTTGTTTGGAGTCGTCAGTAGATGCAATACCCGTCTCTCCGATAGCTTTCTCGTACTCAATTTCTGGTGGAGGCCGTTTTGCACACGTTCTATTGAGATGTTCACCATCTTAGCAATCGTGCTTATGGTCAGCCGGCGGTTTCCTAACAAGATATCATGAACTTGATTAATACTATTCGTAGTCGTCTCAATGGGACAACCTGGCCGCTCCTCATCAAAGACGCATGTTCTACCACGCTTAAATTCATTAACATTAACATTAATAGTGATCATCGAAGGTGAATTACATTCAACTTATGTTTGATTACTGCACACATTTTTCCACTCAAAAAAAAAAGCGAGTCACTGATTGGTGTTGTTCTATTTCCACGATTGCACAAATACATAAACCTGCTCACTTCCAACAGCTCTCAAAATAAAACCACTTGATGAATCTCTCCGCAAAGAATAGTATTCACACTCGGGAATACAAATTTCGGCACAAACCACTATCTGTCTAGAAACACGAGCACTTTTCATACAGAATCTGTAGCGGATAACTTCCTAGTTGTTGAATACAAGCAGTTTTTTTTTTGTTCAGAGCTAAAAAATAAAAAATAAAATCTAAACTTCATTTTATGCCGTTAAAATTTTAGCAATTTTACATTTTCCGTACAGAAACCACTCTATACGTAGTAACCAACTTGAGAATGATTAATAATAAATAACTCTCTTCAAAATCATATTATTTTCCCGAGTTTTAGATTCTCCCACAAAGGCGTTTGAATATTCATAGCGCAAATTCATTAGCATGCAGGAATTCAGCACCATATGCAGAATACCCATTCTTATTCAGTGTACGATATTTGCATATCCGCTTAGCCGCGTCTCGAGATAGGCGATTCTCGATTCAATATTTGAAAAGGGCAACCACCAAACAAATACTCGTTCTGTGTTCGTAAATTGCCATGGTTCTGTGGGAAAATATCCAATAGAGTGTTTCTGTCAATATTTGTCGTAGTAAGATGATGTCAAGCTAGAGTTGGTCAACCGCGTGTACCATATGCACGTTCCCATGAACTGGTTTACTTTGCTCTAAAGCTGTGCTTGCACGAAAGCGATCTGCATTGAAATTAAGAAGCTAAGAAACTACTGCCATTGGTCAAGTGAGCGTTAGTTAGCCGCTAAACAAAAGAAGTATCATATATAGGATTTTTTGAACAAAAAATTCAAGAAATATCAAAATGGTGGTCGCTAAATATCTAAAGTTATTTGGAAGTAATACAAATACACTTGACTAGCCCGCTTGGATGAATATTTAATTTCAATTTTAATTTAATGTAAATTTGTTCCATAGAATACTCAGTCACTTTGCATTCATTTAGTAAAAAGAGAGGTTAGTGCTTCCTAATTTGATTTAAGCGCTAAAATAATGTACCTTTTAAGATGAAATAAAATAAATAACAAAGAAATGTTATTACGTGGTACAGATTACTGGTACACGCTGAACTATAATTATACATTACCGAGAATCATTATAATTTCATATTCTTGTAATTAGATCGCAGGTTTTACCAGAAATGTTTCATTCCGCGCGTCTTCTCCGTAAACAGGAAACAAGTACGCAGTCTTTTTGAGTATGATTGAAATTTGATACGCACTTACAAATATCATAAAAAGTTGAAGAGAATTGATTTCATCTTTCATTAAATCGTAATGCGGTCTAAGTTATTACCTGTATTTCCAATTAAATAACGTTATATACTTACTAGACAATGAAAACAGTTGTATACAAGTTTATTCATTACCGTTAACGTGTGTAATTCTATCTTGACACATAGTTTTCTATCTTTTATTACTACCATGTTGTGCTATAAACAGCACCCATTACACGCAATCCAAGAACGGCTTTTCTATATATTAATTATTTGTTGTTAGGTACACGAATGCCCTGATGGCAGGTTTTAGAGTTTACATTTCTAAGTATTTTCTGTTTCGCATAGGAAATTCGTAAATAGAGTGTTTTCTTTCAATATTTTATGGCAATAGAGCACAGCAGCAGGGAGCTCTTGGCAACAAGTCGATTCCCTCGTATTGAGTACATTGTGCTATGCAACGGAAATACACGAGGACATCGAATTGATTTTTTTTTGCTAGTGTTCATTACGTCAAACAATGAAGTGGTTGATTACTGCAGCCGGGAGACATCACAAAAAGGCTAGCCAAAATCATGGACCAACAGCGAATGTGTTTCAACTATGGTAAAAATGATAGATTTGTCTTTCAATCAAAGTAAATATCAAATGAATAAGAATCAAATAGAAAAGCAGTTAATATGTCTAGCCAATTGTCGTTGGCTGGATTTATATAATTATTATTATTTCTACGTCCCTAAGGTATTGGGATAAAAACAGGAATCTTCTTATAAGATTTGGGCTTTGTACTAATAGACGAATCCTTATTCTCGATAGGACAATGTGAAATGCCAAGAAGAGATGTGAATATGGCGCTCGTAACAGCTAACCTGGTAGATGTTTATTAGTAACATTACAATATACATATAGAAGAAACAAGCTTTTTACTTTTTGTAAGTGAGAATGAGTTTTCGTTAAAAATTAATCTGATAATGATAAACTAATGAAACATGAAACTAAACGTGTTCCGGGTTTGAACGTACTAGTATATAGTCTCTAAGGTTTGTTAGCTTTATTTGTAATATTAACTAATACAATCTTTAAAAAAATTGAAATGCTTTATTAATGCGTATAAAGAAGTACAAACCGGTTGCAACGTAAATATCTTAGATAGAATACATCTTGCGCACTGTAAAGATGGATAAAATATCATTTATTTAATAGATGGTTTGATTACGTTACATTATTAAACAGCTTCCAATAAACGCATTCGTGTTCACAAACCAGTAATATCGGGTCGGATGACGGGACTGCTCTCAGCGTCTAGTATACGTATTTATCCTAGCCTCAATTTGTAAGCACAATGATCTAGTCATGTTTCTTTTTAAACCGTTTCAATTACCCGCCGGTAAAAAAATCAATTTAAATCGAAGTAGGACTTTTGTGATATCCTGTCCACGAATAACCGTAATCGATCGAGTTACCGCAGAACACTCGGTGTTACAGCGGTATAGTGAAAATCACCGTGTAATATTTCCACGAATGCTCGATGGCCCAGGAAGGCAATCAGAACGTCTATTGTCGGCCGATGGGAGCGTGCGCGTTCCGTATCTACCTGACGTATACAATAGCGGGCAAAAAGAAAGATTACAAGAATGTTCGTCTATAGAAACTCTGATAGGGAATAGCTACATGGCGTATATTGACAAATTTTATATAAAAAATAAAAGAATTTATTTTTACTCTCTTACACATAAATCAATTAGTCTTGGCACTTACTAACCTATAATTAACGCTAAATATTAATCTTTTGTTTCTATTGTTTATCTGAGTAAGCATTCTGCAATAATTTTATGCACATTTCGAAAGTTAAACCTAACAATGGTTTCAGTTCATTTGGTAACTTGCTTTTTTTGAAATGGTATTTTCTCTTACGGCATTTTAGTCTACAAAGCAGTAACTTCTACTGAAAAATGTTTTTACCCAAATGGAATGTTGCAAGATATAAAATGATTAAACGTTAAATTTTTGACGACTACCTCTCACCATTCCAAATAAGAAATCATATAAAATGAATTGCTTTAAACCTAACCTTAAAACAAGCGTGAAATATGTGATCGACTTGACTCCGTCGTTTAATGTTTTCTTACAAAAATGTAAATTTTCAAATTTTTTTCTAGGCAGCCTCTACTCGATATATTCCTTATCACCTAAAGTGGTTAGGACCGGCTTAGTATTCACAGATTCCCATGTGCAAGTTTTTTATTTCACATGTACAAATTAAAAAAATATATGTTTTTTAGATTTTTAGAAAAGTAACTGGTCACATTTAACTTTTACCTTCGAGATCACGGTTGTTCGTGAGTCAGCTAAACTGTTGTAGATAGAGAATAGCTGATTCTTTATTCGTTGCTGCCATACGCATTAAAAGATGTGGAAAACGACTTCAGCTCTGTCGATCAGACGGTATCGGTTTCTATTTAAAAAAATCTACATTATTGCTATTTTGTTTTTCCCCTTCACTCTTTTGGCAAAAATATATAATTTGGATAAAAGTCGAATGATTTGTCTTATCTATATTCATAATGAATCCGCGTGGCAGGCTAGTCGATGAATATTCGTAAATAATAACCTAAAATTGTTTTATTAAGTAGTAATAATAATAACAATGAGGTTTTAAAAGCAGGATTTTATCCATTTTATGCCCGGGAATTTAATGCAAGACTTAAAAATTTTAAATCGTGCAATCTACTTATCCCCGAAAACCAATTTCGATCTTTCGAATGAATCTTATACTCAACGATAGCAATTTTATTATATATCTAGACAGGCAGGTCTTAAATTTGAAGATAAGTATTTGATAATTGCAGGATGAATTGTAAACAGGATGTTATGCATGTTTCGATAAAATTCGTTGATAAACCTACTTAAAAGTCCAAATATATGCAACAAAAGGAACAGGTTTAAAAACTTTGATACCTATATATATACATATACCAATGCTACCAACTTCAAGCTCAGTTTAAATGTTGAATTGGTCAATTTCTAATGCACACAGAACGTTACATGGACTACACAAATTGTATTTGTTATACATCTCCACGAACTTGCTACATTGTTCCTGTAACTAACGGCAGTGTTGCGAAATATGGATTAACTTTTTAGTTACAAATCAATCGTAATAATAAGTAACAAATTCGCTCATATTAATTCAGAAATTGGTATCGTTGAGCAACAACATAAGATAAATATAAGAATCTTTAAAAACAAAGCCTCACTAAATTATTACAAAGATATCTAGAGGAATAAGGAATCAAAGATTTACACAGCAAGATAGAGAAATTTAGGTGCGGAAGCAAGAGTGTAAACAAAAATTGCTTAAAGAAATGTTTAACATGAGGTTAGGAAATTTGTAGACTATATAAAGAAAAAACAACCTACAGAAATTTGGAGGATACTCATGAAGGGTACATCAGCCGCATCAAAGGAAGGAAGTGGAAAAATTTGAGTTACGCGAAGTAAAAAAAGGATATCAATTACTACCAGCGGCGTCTGTGCACTGAATTATTTCAGCAAACGAAAGAATTACGGAATGTACCCGCAACAAAAGAAAAATAATATGAATCTGTATTATTATAACTTCTTCGTAAGCTGTTACAATACAAACGCTTCTTGCGCTAACAATACGTGACAAATTCATACAGTACAAAATGCTGATGCATATTTGAAAGGGAATCTTTGTCTTATGCCAAGAAAAACAACACAAGAAACATGAATCATTTGTGAGAAAGTAAACTAAAACATGATTCACTAGCAAAACCAGTTGGTTGCAGTATTTCTTTTGTGCAAGCGTATAGACTAAAACAACCGACGCGAAATTAAAGTTTCTCGTGAGGACTGCGAGGCACCAGCTATGTGCCCCTGTTTCAAATCTCAAAAATTTAGCTGTCCCGCGTTCATCTTCGACGGTGCGATTCGCAGACGGTATTATTAAACTATTAAGTCCGATATTATAATTTTCGCTGCCTCGATATAATACATTCTCGGAAAATTATTTGGTACGTCCTTTAATAGACTTCCACGTACGGACGACTGATGGTCTACATAAGTATAGCCCTGTAAGCCTATCAAGCTTTGCAATCAATACTCCCGTAAGGCGGCATATGATTAAAAGTGACATGCTTGATTATTCCTCTGCTGATTTTCGTGCCATATTTGGAAGGAGAAAATGTTAGAAATATAATAGTATGCTTGATGTTGTTGACTACATACAAACAAGTAACGTAATTAAATATTATTTTTGTTTTTTATAACGTCTTCATTGAAACTTCTGTGAATTTTGTTATACGAGGGATACTTTTAAGTTTTTAACAAAACAATGAAAGAAAAAATTTCTTGATGCAAATCGTTTTATTGTTTTTTGCGTTCGAGCCAATTCTTGGAACATTCTCTCCACTCTGAAGCTGGTATCTCTAAAGTATAATTTTCGATGATAAAAATAGCTGTTCACGCAGTCTTTGTTGACATTCGGGAACGGAAAGAAGTCGTAGGCAGAGAATCAGGTGAATACGGGCAATGAGATATTAATACGAAGTTTTCTCTTTTAAACAATCAATTGTTTGACGTGCAGCGTGATGATCATGATTTACATTCAATTAGAAGTCATTGATATTTTTGTTACTTGCATTGCGTATAATAAATTCGGACTCCATTCATGAAAGGGATGATACGACTGTTTTTCCCGATTTAATTGACGACAACATAAACAAATTATTTTACTTAGACCATACAGCATTAACCATTCTTCTCTGATGGTGCTTCATTACCAAAGTTGAACGAGGCGATTCGAGGCATTGTCGTTGTGTTAAACCTTTACTAAAATTGTGGAACACAATGCAAACCTTCTCGCGAAATTTGCATTTTTTTTAAATTGCGTTTTTTTACTCGATCAATAATAATGTCACATCTCAATAGCGCCATTTAATAAATACTTAAGATGCTACACGCTACTTTGGTATAGTAAAACTGAAGGTGAGCAATTCCTAATCACATACTTAATTCTCAATTTTTAAGTGGTAATTTGAAATGAAAAATCATTCGTTAAATTGCCTGGCTAGCAAACGTTAACGAAGAGTAGAAAATGAAGTTTCACAAGTTTAATTTTACCAGGGAGACATAATATGCTTCGTAATAGTTGCATAATTTATGGAAAGAAGATATCCAGGTGCAAATTATCTGTTGTAATGGAAAAGTAATTTAGCTTTTTAATGTTCTGTTAACGGAGAAGGAAAACTAAGGAATTTTAGTCACGTCATTAAATTTAATTTTATCCAACTAACTAAATATGCATATGCTAGCAGTTTCATTTAGGCGTATGAATAATGTATTCCCTGTTTAACACTGTTAAAGTCATTTCCGCTTTGTTACTGCTGCTTTCTCTCTGTTACTAAGGTGCTTAAATATAACAAATTTATTATTAGGTGTACAGATGTTATCTTGTCAATGAGAAAAGGAAGTCGAACATTGTAGTTTTGAGTACAACCTGTTTCAACTTTTTAGTATTTACCGCCGATATGTAAACGTATTTAAGAAGGGTAAATGAAACCATTCGAGTAAACGGATGTAATTGTTGAATTAAAACGAAATGTTTTCTGGGAAGTGTTAACTATTTATCACATGATGCAAAACCAATAACTAATATTCACTTCTGTGAATGTTACAAAGGCTTGCTTCACAGTTGCGATTTGTAATACTTAATAGTGGCTTCATAGCAAAAGTTCTTGGATTTTAGATAGGCAAGGAAGATTAGCAATATGGCGAACTATCAGAATTCAAACTTTAAAAGCCAATAAAAACTTGAAAATAAACTTTTTTCAAAGAAATTACTTGTTATTGAAAGACGTTTAAAAATGTGGACAATGGACCACTAACATGGATCTAAATAATATTTGTTCTTTTCCTCTTGTTTCTCGTCTCCCTCTCAAGAGAATCTTTGTAATGATGAATAATGTATTATGTTAGAACAATCCATAAAAACTCCATCTTGTGATTTCTTTCGAAGGTTCTGAATGAATTTTCCTATTTTTGGTTTCCTCTATTTGGATGTTAGAACAAATCCTTTGCACCGAAAGATCTTATTAAATGTAAATAATGTAATGTAAATGTAAATTATCACCATACATCCTAAATTAATCCAGTTCAATGGTTCATTTGCAAATGGTTTTGTAAAAATTTAATTTCCCTTCTGATAATCTTTCGCAATTCTTAGAAAGTAAAAGTAATCCGAGTTTTAAGAGAACCGACAAGATCGTTATCAACATGTAATTCCGACATTAAAAGTTTACGTTTCTCCTGATAACGACTACATATGTTATTCAATCAGATAAACTGGCATCCGGTGTAGCTCCCAATATCTTATGGCATTTCATAATCGACAATTTGATCATATACTATCGTTATCGACTGACTATCTTGAAATCAGAATTAGTTTGTAATATTTATAAAGTGCAAGTAAAATATAGACGGATAGTAAGTGATAAAAATAAAATTGGAGTTCTTTATGTTGTACGTTTTAATTGAGTATTGATGATCATCGCAAATTCGATAAACAGAAACTCTAACGAGGAATTAAGTTCCTTAACTACAATTATCGACCAACCAAAGGGTATGCCAGAAGGTCAAATCCTAACCTTCGTTCTTTGTAAATACAGTATAAACATGGTCACAGTTGTGGGGCAACAAACAAGTTATATCTGTTGGCGTATCAACCCCCACTACTCCAACATCTCTGTTAGAACTTTCCGATATTATTTGTGTTTTGGATATTCAAAGAGACTATTATGAAATTCTGCAAACTCACTTTCACATGAATAGGCGCCTTTTATTATGTAGGTGAGCGAAAACTAGCCATGGTCGAATTTAAGCCTTTGCATAATGCGTCGTTCTATTAGTGTACGACTGTCTCCAGTAATCTTGGCATAGATTTCTGAAAATGTTGGTCTTCAATTGAGATGTAATGCCACTTATTCATGCGCCACCTTCTATTCTTTTTATGCGAGCCGCTTCCTTTGCTAAACCATATATTCCTACATAGTGTTTAGGATCAAGGGATTTGGGGGATGCTTCCCACTTTCAGCATTACAGATGGATGGGAAAGGTTCAATATTTTTAAGAATTAAAAGTGCAGTAATATTATATCAGAGAATACTAGCAGGACATTTAACAAATTAATATTGAATCATTGAAGTAGGTCGTTGCATTTAAATGTATTTACAGATAACATGTGCAAGTACGCGAGCTTAATTTTACTTGAAAAGTAATAACAATAATAACCGTAGTAATGAGGTTGGCATGTGTTTAACGATCGAGTGTTTATCTTAATAAGCGGCTTTATTACTATCCGAACTACAATTTAATTTAACCTACACCACGTATTACCATCGCAGCGTGTATAAAATTTCCTAAACTTTCCGAAATCAATCCATCATCTTCATCAATGTACGGCTCCTAGATGATGAACAGGAAATCAAGTAAAGGTACAACCGTTATGCGCATCAACAGAGAAGGCCATATTTCATGGTCTGTCAGCATTCGTTATACCTTTTAAGTCTTCCGAACGGTTTGCTTCCAGGAAACTCACCCCGGCGCTTAACAATCTTTCGTATTGTTATTTAAGCATCCCTTTTTCGGTTGACAGCTGGTCACACCTTCGCCAACACCCATACATAAACCTCACCCTAATACCGGGGATCGTAGAAAAGTACGCTTGTTGTGACATGATAATAAACCGAGCGTCTTGCAGAACGTTTTATTAAGCAAAAATTTACCTGCAAGTTTAAGAATGTTTATTTTTCCGAGAGTTGCGATGAAAATATGTGTATTGTTACGACGATATTTTTGGAATCTTACAATGCGAAGTGTTGCAACGCTAAATATTTAAAGTAAAGCGGATTTATATTCGAATAGAATAACTTCCATAAATTAATTTGAAATGCGATGCCTTAAATAAGATTACTATGTAAATGTTCAGATTAAAGCAGAATGATTTAACTGCTCGGTTGATCATTCAAGACATCTTTCAACTTGTTTGAAGTATACTACAAATGGAATATCTGCGGAATTAATACTGCTATTTATTATATTAAAACACATAAAAAATATACGATAATTTTTAATTTTGTGTTAATTGTGTAAAGTTAGATGCAAATATACTGTACTAAAAAAAAGAGTATTTATAAAGCCCATTATCGACGACGAGGCATGAGGGAGTTCGGTAATTACTTAGTCTTGGCAAGAGATGGCACTACTAGAACTCAAGCAGATAAGTTATGAATGACAGCCATTTAAAGTGGACAACTTTTGTGATTTAACAACAATGGAAAAGATCTATTTCTTTTTGAAAAAGAAAACGAACGTTGAAATAAAAGTGGAACTCGGTGAAGTTTATAGGGAATCTGTACCTTCGTTATCGACTATAAAATATTGGACAGCTGAATTTAAACGCACCCATACGAATATATTTGATGAAGAACAACCATATCGCCCAAATCAGATATCATTGAGAAAATATACAACATGGTAATGAATGAACGGAGATTGATGTACGTGAAATTACCGAGGCTGTGGGCATCTCAATTGACCGAGTGCATATCACTTCATGTCTCCTCTTCTAGGCGCAGTAGTCAGTTGTTCTCCTTGATATTATCCAATAATGCTTTTGGAAAAGGTTAATCCAAACCAAAGTCAAACGTTGGATAACAATGCCGCAATAAACAACGCATAAGTATCGGCACCCTCCGCACCATACAAGTTTAATTTATTATATAGTAATATAATAAATAGTCCGGGGCGGTCGTTTCGAGGACCATTCGTGTCTCGTTTTGTTTATCATACTACGCCACAGTCCTTGCTATCATTATTATTTATTATTAAAGCCGCAATAATTGATGAAGTTTATAATTTGAATTAAAATCAGTAATTCTTGTTACTGATTGAAATAAGATTAGATGTTATGTCACAATGGCCAAACTCAAGTACAGTATGCAATTACAACATATTTATTCACGCGCAGGTATTGCGATTTACCATAGTTCGTTTATGCTTATAACAGCTACATAGTTGTGGTATTTCTACATTTGATCGACTGACCTAAAAATTCCACCTGGAGATATATTTCGTTGTGCAATTTAGTTTAAAATCGAATGTTTTTATCATGATGCTTTTTTAACTCTTTATTAGAAATAAGAAAGCTTTTAATTTATGAGATAAGTTTCGAATAATTTTAAATTTTGAGTAATTTTTAATTTATATCTATTTTTTTGTTTTAACATGAGTCGCTGTAGCCGTGTCTGAGCATTTCTTTTTAATATGCAGATATTGAATGTAGGTTTTAACGTATTCTATACGAATACCTACATATATAAAAATGCTTCTGTTCGATTTTGTGTAGTAGAAGCAATAAATTAATTTTATTATTATTGTTTATTTACTTTGTTTTTTTAATTCATTAAATAGAATAGATCAATTACATATTGATAAAAGGATGTTTTATACTACGGAAAACAAATTCTGTCACATTAATGCATTATTAATAAATGCACGTGATCATTTTATTAATGTTACATAGATATCTGATATTTCGCTATTCCAAATTGGTAGACTGAATGAGCGTTAATCACTATCTACTAATCGATTCAGATGCAATAATAATTGACTTTTTAACACAGCTTTATCTCTACCAACGAATTTATAAAGATATTTTGAAAGCGTAATCCAATCGGTTGATGTCGAATCGAAAGTGTTTGGGCTGATTTGCAGTTATTAAATATCAACAAAGGAAATAATAATAAAAAAATGTTGCCAAAGTAGTTATTTTATGCCCCTAACGTGAATTCAAACAACATTGGTACTAATTTTTATACTGTTTTAAAGATTCTTCAAAACTTTAAGAGTAAAATGCAAAATATCCTAAAAGCACGTTCTTTTGCTACATCTCAATATATTATGAATTAGTGGCACGATTGGTGCGCGAAACTACGATCGATTTGTTTCTTTTTATTTTCATCTTCAAACATTACATTACATTTTGCTACATTTTCTTTTGTTTAATAGATGTTAAGTGGAACAACAGAATCACTATTGTTCTGAACCACTTTGTACATGCTTTTGCCTTTCTGTTTTGCTCTTTTTGAAATTAATAAAGCCGATTACTATTATTATAGTATTTAGTAATTAATACATAACGAAAACTCGAAATTTTCATTGTTACTAAACAAGCAAAGTAGGTAGGTGTACCAGGCATAAAAGAGTTGCGCTCAAACAAATCACTTTTATATTTCTGCAAGGTGTACCTAAACGATAGAATAGTATGTCAAAAGCAAAGGTAACAAAGATGGCATAGACAGTTCATTCACTTAATGAAAGGTGCTAAAGCTGAGCGTATCGTTTTACCTGCGACCTGTAAACAAGAACAACACGAACATATGTTCTATAAAGCAGTATCGTTGTCTTATCGTGATTCGAACCAACAATTAGACATGTTACCGGTCATCGAAGTATTACACCCTATCAAAATCGCCATAATCACCAAAAGCACTTAAAACCACTCGCCTTATGATGACTTTACAGGTTGAAAGAGAACGATTATATCGCGACGAAGAAGTGGTTTTTCTCTTACGTCGATTTTATACGGACACTTTTTTAATGTCGCGCGAGTAACAGCCGTGTAATTTTACGTTTCTCTATCGAAACGGCTCTCAAAAGAATTTGAAACGTAATCTATATAATTTCAGTTTATCGGCAGTTCGTTTCATGATATGTTCCATTAAGGAACGGTGCATTATATGGGATAGGCATGTAGGTAATTGAAGGTCTGTAGGAGAAAGTGACATTTCTATTGTTACCCGTACATGTATTGGAAATACAAACGTTTAAGCTTTTTCATTTAATCCTGTTATTAAAAATTGATCAATGTTCGTAATAAAAAAAATTGTCATGGTATCTTGCAACTTCAACTTTCTAACATAAACATAAAAAACAAAATAAAAGTTTTCTAACACTTCGTTTTTATAATGGAACTCTGCAGCTCTAAAAAAACCTTCAAAGTCAATAAATACACGACTATAGTCTATTACGACAGACTAATATTGATATAATTGTATATACGTATAAATATAGGTATATATGGTAAATGTATATTTTATACAACGATTTTAAGGTGTTTGTTCAAAAAACGATTTAAAATTAAAATATTTCGCAGTTTTGATGTTTATTTGGGCAAGTAGACCTCACACCATAGCAATTGTAATTCGCTCAAGAAAATCATATAAAAATGAATTGCTTTAAACCTTCAAACCGAAAGAAATGCGGGGAAAATCATGATATCGACTTCATCCCGATCTTAGTACCTTTGTTACAAAAAATGCAATTGAAGAATAAATAACCAAACTTTTTGTAAAGAGCCTCACTTGAATACATTCCTTACTACATAGAGCGGGTAGGTTAATATTCAACTCTGAACATTTTTGATTTTGTACGAATATTGTACAATTTTTAAAAATGCTTTTTAATTTTGTATAATTCATGGAAAACTTACTGTTCACATTTATTTTGCATCTTCGTGATCACACTTTTTTGTCAGTCGGTTCTATTGTTATAAACAGAAAACCGCTAATACGCGTACGCCTTAAAAATGCGAAGGACTACAAACTGCAAGAAGCAGCATTTTAAAGTGATATAATCTTTAAATTGTATGAATAAAAACAAGTACAGTAGATTCCCACAAAATAAGCGTATATTATACTCTAGTGGTCTGAATTAATACTTTATATGCTATAAGATTTAACAGGTTTTGTTATTCTTTCGTATTACCGAAATACAACAACTGTACGGTTTTCCTCCTTAATTCCTCCGCCCATTATAGATTTTCCAATAAAATTTGCATCATTGAGTCGTTTTCCAGCATCGTGCAAAGCAAAGCAATCTATGACTATAAACGGCATGTTCTCCGTAGCAAGTCTGAAATCCTTATTTGGCTAAAACGCGATTTCTTTTCTCGCATGGAATGTCTCATAGTAGTGTGTCATGATATGTTGCAAGAGTTCTGAATACGATACGACTGAAAATCAGGATCTCTAATGTATCTTAAGGATGTTGGAAAGAGCTGAAATAACCTTATAGCCCCACCTCCGCAATCAACTTTTATGCCTGGAAAATAATCTGCCCACATCTTCATATTATGCCTTTCAAAACGGTAAAGACGTCTAATACATCTTTCGTTAGGATCACGCTGTACTGAATATAGTTTGCCCCTAAATTGACATGTGTATTCAATCATACTAAATGATATACCTGCTATGCATGAAGTTGAGTGTGATACTGACGAAACATTTGCTTTTACCTTTTCCTTATTAATACCAAACCTAAATATAAATCCAAGAGATAAGAACAAGCTGTTGAGCAGTGTTCCTTCTATACTCTAAAAGGTAAGTGAAAGCTCAATATAATTATTCTTACCATACTTTATAGAAAAGAAAAGAAAACAAGAGGAACGTGTATTTATGTCAAGTTCTTAATTGACTTGAGTATGGTGATATAGAAAAAAAGAATAACATTTTCCAAATACGTTTTTTATTGTAAATATAATCAATCCAAAATATAACATTTTCCGTTTTTCATACTTTTGAAGAAATAACCATGAGAGCGTTCAATTTAATATTTTTGGCTATCTCGAAACAGAATACCGGTTCTAGGAATAATAGGAAAGTACACCTTTCATGTTCCATCATGCCACTATACAAAGACAAACATCCTTCTTCTGTATCATATATATTCCGTAACCGGTAAACGTATTTTTCACCTTCCAGATGAATGGAGATCCCGACATCCGATATACTCCGCTGGTTCGAGCAAAGAGAACCTTGAGATTTTTATGACGGGTCAGAATTGTGAACGTCCGAAGTTGAAAATGGATTCCCACATGATTCCGTAGCGAGATACGAAACCCCTAGTTTTACCTACATCATAGTCAATAGACCGGAGAGACACTGTCTACGGGACACAGTACAAATAGTTTTAAGAATGACAAAAATAATTTATTTCTCGAAATGTCAAGTATAGTTGATGATGCTGGGCTTTTTCCGTAAGAAGTGGCACCAATCTTTGGTAGGGTTTAACAAAACTGAATGTTTATATTTTCCAAGAACGTAATTTACGCATTATTACCGTTATCAACATTACCGACCAGTAAACCCGTATGTTTTTGTAGATTACATTGTTCTAGTAAATTAAACAAGAAATAAATCCCTAAGCTAACTTACTTCTTTCCGCTTAAAAAGTGCCTTTTTTATTGCTGTTGCCGGCAGATGTTCAGAAATAAGCAGAAGGTAAAATACGTAACATTTAAACAGAAACTCTTAAGCGCGCTACTGATTTTATTCCCTGCAATTTATTAAGTAATTCCCATTAATTTTATGAAATTCGTCGGCGAGTGCGCTGACCATTACACCAACTCTATCTGGAAAACGGGAGACGTAGGTTCGAATCCTACCGGCGTGGCGTCTAATGAATTGAGATTCATTAACTGAATTTAATTGCATTAGATAAACCAAAATAGAACTTTTAGAAATCTTTCTTGTTAAATTAATGCATATAAATGTTTAGTGGTACGGTTTCGATATATTAAACCAATTCGCAGTTGCGAACTAATCTAATTAGCTGCGGTGAAACTCTAGGAAGGAGAAAAACGATATCAATAGGCTAGGAGTACTTCCGATAATTAAAAATTGTTTTTTCATCCGTATTTAAGAGCCTCTAGAGTAATTAAAAGGATTGCATTGCGTGGTTAAACTTATTTTCTATATGTATTGAAATGTAAATTAAACCACGAGGCTTTAACCAGTTACAACGTACACATTCTTTTTCTAGTGAATAAAATATTGAAAGCAAACAGTTCACTATAAAATCGATTTCTTCCTTTATTTGTCTAATTCGTCTTTTTTCGAAATAAGTTGGTGAATCTTCAATAAATTCTATTCTTCCCTTCTTCCCATGTTGTCACATCTAATTGTTTAATGAGTCATAATTTGTGAAGGGTTGATAGTTAAATTTTGACGAGGGTGGAATAGGAACACGACGAATTTCATAGTGAGTAATTGGAGAGCTTGTTGATTGTAATTCTGGATGTACACGATCGAAAGACTTTTTATAAGCTCAGTCATTTATATGGTCTGCAGATTTCTTTCATATTCTCGAAACGGGGGGATTGGCATGCCAAAATAAGCATTATAAGTCACTAAATTTTGTATTAGTTCCAATAGAATGATTAATTTGTTTTGGCCCAATACACTTAACACACGCAACAAAAACTATTATTACAATTTTCACGTTTTTACCACTTATTACAGCAAAATTAATACAAAAACACATTGGACTAAACTTTGATAATTATTTTAAACATCGTACTTGACTCTTGTTGCCGTAGTCAATTATTTCTTGATTCTTTGCATATCTACTCTATTATTTTTCCCATCGGAAGTTAATTTGCAGTCGATTTCGTTTAAAGGTTGTGTTAAGACTTACATAATGGTAAGGTAAGTTCAAATATTCGAACAAGGTTAGCTCATATTTTCGAGGTATTAATCCTTTTATCTTATTTCCGAAGAAAGCCATTAAGATCCTTTGCGCGCGGTCGGTGGAGCTTTTCCAGCCAAGAACTCAATTAAGGGCACAATGTTATTTATGATGGTTTTGTCAGTTCAATTTAGACAGAACTCTGTAAGGGATCTTTATATTTTCCCGGTATATGGGGTGACCTGACAAAGTGTAACGAGTTCTTTTCATTCTTAATGAGTACTCATTGTTGGCACAGTGCGGTGGTGAACCTGACCGCGGAGGGTTTCTTTTTATCGAGAAACGGATGCTGACCAAATTCTACGAACAAGGATTATTGAAGCACTGCGAGAAAGAAACGTGATAGGAAATCGAAGAATTGGTTCATCGTGCCGATTGTACGTAAATACAATAAAAAAGTACGTTGTTCTGTTTTATCAAAATTGGTCCAACGAACAGGTTTACCATTTTAATGAATGGGTGCTTATTATATCAATGAATTTTTGTATACAATAAACAGATTTACTGATATAAAGAATACATTTATTAATGTTTAATATGGAAAATCTCTGAAGCTTGTTTCACTTCCCACAAAATAAGCTAATAAACGGGTATTTGTTATGTTGGTAATTAGGTTTCAATTCTACAAACTTAGTTCATTGTTGTAATAAATTCATTAGTGAATATAATTCTTTTTGTTGCTTTAATAAAATGAAGTCAACGAGTACGATTTATTGAATCAATTTTTTTCGGTGTGGAGATTTATAATTTGCATTTCAGGAATATTTTCAATGAAAATGTCGTAATAAATCATGACGCTATTACAAACAGGTAGCAAGAACTAGAAAGATATACTGTACATATAGCGATATGGTGAGCATCTGTTGTAAGAAACATAACTGTTCTTCAATTACGTTTTTAATATAGATAATTAAGCAGTTAAACGAATTTACGGTAGCTGGTGTGAGCAATTTGAACTTTAATTAATGACAACTAATATATTCACCTTGTTAATTGGACTCCAACTGAACATTATACATACAGGTTTTCCGATAGTTTGTACTAAATTGGAAAAAACTCTCTGCATACGTTAAAAGTAATTATATTAATTTGTGTCCTTTAACGTATTAGATGCCGTAATTATGAGGACAGTTAAGTAAAACCGTGAATAAGGTGCAGAGGAAAAGAGAGCGAGCAATGTACAACGTTGGAGATGGAATGCGATACACTGATTTAAGTCTCTTAGATTAACCAAGAATTAAAAAGAAATTTCTACGCTGATTAAACTGTTTTCTAGGCATAAACGAATACATTGTTAATAATTAATAGGTTTTTGAGATATTAGATTTTTATATCAGTGGTAGTAGTGAGCTTTTAATTTTTGAAAGCAGTTTCGCATGTGACCTATAATCAAGGACTGATGTGATGATATGCTTAATTATAGTGTGAACGAGGTTGATGTGATTTTCATCATGTCAAATGCACAATTTAAGCAATGATGGCCCTAAGTATCGATAGCTATTTCACATATTGCTAGCATATCGTTATAGCTCTCCACTTTTCGTGGTATTCGTCCTCTTGATCCCGGAAGTAGAGGGCTCGAACATTCGAAAAGTTAGACGAATTGAATGGGGAAAATGATTTGGGAGAAGAAGAAAGCACAACATTTCTTTTGATTTATCAATGTCATGTTTAACGTAGGTATATTTTTAATTTAGACAAAGGAACTGCGAAATATCGTATCCAGGGTAACAAAAGACTTTCTTAAATGTTTCCGTAATATAATCACGATAGATATATATTGTTGAGGGAACCAGTGTAATATATTTTACACAAAAAAAATGACAAAATTTTTTCTAACAATAGCCTTTTCAATAGCCAATCATGCTACCTTGAAGGAGTCGATGCCCTTAGATGTTCCAGACAAAAAGAACCGACATTCTTCTTTTTTTTTAATAAACACGGCTATATAACAAATTGTATTGTATCCTTATTGCGAGCAGGTATAATTTAGTCTGGGTTTTTTTCTCTCATGAAATACTAGTTGGTGGTGGTACGGTCGCGTATAGTAGGCAAAGGTTTAAATTATACGGTTTAGGCTTTAAAAGGAACGCGAGATGTTATAGCAGCATTGACAGGCGGTAATTTCGCTTTTTTGCATTATTGATTTATAAGATTGCCGTCTGCGTATTTCTTATTTATTAACTGATCAATTTTATATAAGTCATTCTAATTCCGTAGAAGAATTATCGATTCCATTTATTTAAACCTTATGCGATTCGAACGTAATATTTTTATAACTTGATCGTTGCAAGATATTTTTTTCATGTCGATTATAATATAATAGATGACTCATTTCTGTTGGAGTATTTACAAGCTCCTCTAAATTGACATACTTGTATCACCACAATAAACTTCTACTAATCGACGTCTGTTTTATGCTCGATAATTTCGTCTAACAAAATCTACGAAAGTTAATAGCATAAAGTATAAACTGCCCATTAATGAAGTACAGTCGCTGTCCTGTCAGTGTTGCATCCGGTTTACCGTAAAACTCCATAGTGGGATCAGTATTGTTTGCAATTTCCGTTACCACGATGATGTTAATGTGGTAGTAACTGTGAACTGGTAGACCAGTGGCGGTGGGTGATGATGTAACGGCCACGACGCGACTTCCTCGTGTATTTTCCTTGCATATTGTATGCACTGCGCTATGCAACGGAAATACACGAAATCGAATTGCCGTGCGCAGCCCTCCGTTACGTCATCAACCAGCACCGACGAGTTATATTACCGTTTACCCGAGATTATCGTTGAATGGATATAATAACGCCTAATAAAACGCCAGTTATCCGGGGCTATATAACCCAGAGAATAATTGAAAATGGGCCAAAAGCAAGGACCGTTCGGACACAAGTATTCGCACCAGAATTTAGGTGAACGCCATTCTACACGGTACTGCCTTCGATGTTGTAATTTTTGATATTATATCTAAACAACACATAAGTATCGGCACCCTCCGCACCACACAAGTTTAAT